>JBBMOI010000002.1:48392500-48677500 GCA_038088405.1 Porites divaricata
GTAATAAGCCCCTACAGTTTCAATTTGAGCTTCAGGCTTCCTTGGCACAACGTTCTCCCTAAATTTTAGCTCAGCAAGTAAGGGACCATTCTTGACCGGTAAGGCCACAAATATGCGCCTGAGGGATGCTCTCCAGGTGGGGGGGGGAATTTTGTGTTCATGAAGGAATTTATTTACGAGCATCCAGTCAACCAATCGACCAAAAAGTATTTTAAAGACCTCAAAACAAAGAATTTTACGAATGAAGGCTGCCTTTGCAAGCTTTGCCGCTAGGGCGAATTTTTTAACACAAGTCGCAGGAGTCGTGAATTTTTCCTGCTGGTCGATAAAGTCTAGATTGGGACAGAAGCCCACGAAAAATTGTTAGCCTGCAGTTCTTCAAAAGGTACCAGCCAGCAATTAAATAAAGTAATCAGAGAGAATAGCTGTGTATACTTTTTGTTTTTCCATATTTACTTCCTTTTCTTGTAAGAATAGGCTTGGATCACAACTTGCGTATTTTATGAAACAACTTATTTAATTTAAGTAACCTTCAAGCGGTTGCAGGCAGTAAGAGGTGTTGCTACAAGCGGTAAATTTAACCGGTTACCGCCTGATAAGGAGAATAATGTTGCCAGAAAAATATCTAATTCTTTTACTTTTGTAATTCGCACTACTTTTAGCCTTCAACTAATTTATTACTTTTAACACACATATTCCCAAATAAACTGTGAATATATTGTGATTAATAATGGGCTTTTGTTCTTCATGGCAACTACAGTATTTTTATCAAAATTCGTCTGCGAGTCCTAACCTGACTTGTGGTTGTCGATTTCAAATGCTTGAGATCAACAGACAAGTATGTGTCAAGGGTACGGTGCTATGTGATTTTCAAGTCTTGTCCAGTTGTACATCAAAAAAATTTTTTTTTCACTAGTACACTCACCCCTTTTGAAAATTTTGGCCAGATTCTTGTTGGTACCAGAGTCTGTAGATCCTTTGTCACCTTCCTGATAGCTAAACACGCGTCCTCTGTGAATCCAGTAATAATCATGTGATCCAAGAAACTGAACAGGAAATTCACCCGGTTGATGACGCATGTTTTGAATGTTTGTTGGGACATCGCGTGGATTACAGATCTGTGCTGGCCACCATCTACAGATATGCAAAAAACAGCTCTTAATGAACTAATGAAAGCAGCTACAGAATTAGTTATCATATTTCTTTGATTAAAAACTGGGGTGTTAATAAAGTTTTAGCATTTTTGATGTATTATTTTGAAATCACATTTTTTAAATCACTGACAATAATTATGATGAATCACTTGCAAATGTTATTGAAAACAGAAAGATGTTTTAAGTTCCATTGTTATATTCCTAGACTTTCACTCAACAAAACAGGGACTGTCATTGGTTGATTCTTCGTCACGTGGCCTTGACTAAAATCAAATGTATCCCGATCATGATACATTAAGCAATGTACCCCGCTTGGGCTACATTACAGCACGTGATCAAAGCATGGTGGAAAGTGGCGTGACAGAAGGCGGGAAAAACACTGCCAGTTTTCTTTTTCGCGAATGAACACAACAACACAAACACGAAGCTGCAAACTAAAAAGCAACGATTTTTAAAGTCATCCTAGAAGAGAAATAGCAGCTAGTGGAGGAAAAAGATGCAGATAATGTAAGGAAAGTAGTTGTAAATAATTCATTCAGTAGTTTTGAGAATTAAATTTGTGTTGTCATTAATAATGTGTCGACTGTTCTGGTTCGCTCCAGTTATTCTTTTGTTGCTGTTGAAGTGAAAGTCTAGAAATATAATAAAACTCTTAATGTCAGTTCCCTTGAGAAACAGTTAGTTTTGTTTTCCCTCGAGTCCTGATGTTTCCCAAGACGAAAACTAACTGTTTCCCTTGGGAACTGACATTAAGTGTATAATATCTTACTTTAGATATTAGATAGACTCTTAATATTGTCTGGATGATGTAGATTACTAAATTTTACCCATGTTTCTCTTATTATCATCGAATAAACCCTGCACTCTCCTGATTGGGTGCACTGTTTATTCAAGGGTGGTGTTCATTGGTACATTTGCTTTAATCTGCAGTGTTTAAATGAGGGCAGTGAATATGTTAATTGCAAGTATTTTTCTGATACACTTTAAGGGACATTTGTGCTGAATTTGGATAAGCAAAATAAAGTAAAATAGTTTAAGTCCCCAGAAAGACGTAATTCAGATTTACAAACAAAATAAAAAACTTTGAAAAACTAACCAGAAGAAACATTTTACAGAATACTCAATAAAATTTTCCCCAAATTGACCCTCTACAGCTTTTGTTTTAAATTGTTCCTTCCTCTCCTTACAGCAACAAAAACAATCATTGTTGTACCAGCAACACAACTTTACAATGGAACTAAGTATGACTAACACATAATTAATGTCCTGGCTCTCTGGAATAACCAAAGGGCTAAAACAACCAGACAGCCATTACATGTACCTCTGCAATAAAATATTTAAAACTACCTTAATCATCACACACAACAATAATACCGTAAAATTCTGAAAATAAGTCCCTCAAAAAAATAAGCACCCCCAGGGGACTTGTACTTGGAAATTGCCCTCAAATACAAAGTAAAACAAAGCAAAAACAATAAATTTCATTCCAACTATAAGGCTAGCCCAACTGATTTTGAAACACAACTTTCCCTCCGTAGATAAGCCCCTAAAAAAGGGCTCTTGAAATTTTCGGAATTTTACGGTATTACACGAAGCAAGAAATTTCAATATATAAGCACATGAAAATTATCAAGCACAATACAAAGTGCACCTCATACTTCTTTTAACAATTCCAAGTGCTTATACACTGAAACTCACCAATACAGGTGGAATAAAATTATCCTTTTTTATTTTTTTTATAAAACATCTCATAAATTGAGCTCACTGAATTTGTGACATAGGACCCATGCTTGTAATATGTCCATATAGCCACGCATGATGCAGAGTGCATACAATAAACACCCACTGATAGGAACCTGTGAATTACGAACCTCCTTGCACAAATTTAGCATTTTAATACCCAAAAATATAAGAACCTGTTTAGCCAAGCAAGATCAAGCAGGTTCTTATAAGTGGGTTACAGTTAAATTATGATAAGCAATTTAACAAAGGAGTGTAACTTTTGAATTGTAAATTTAAATATAACAGAACATACTGTACTAAACTGTATATAAATTCAATAATCAGTTTTGTTAGGGTTATAATAATACAATTGTGAATAAATAAAAAGTCTATTTATTTCTCTGGCAATCAACAATCTATCATCTTCATAAAAACTAAGAACCTACTTAGCCTAAACTGCCAACAAGAGTACTCTAAAAGCATTAAAGTCTCGCTTGCTTGGAGATAAATAAGAAGTGAGAAGGTGATTTATTCTACACAAAACAGGATTTCCTTGCTGAAAGTTTTCCACTTCCTTGATGATGATTGAGCCATGTATAAGTAAACTAAAATCAAGAGAAATTACATCATTGCAATAGGGAAAAAATAGTCCTCTGGGAGGACATGAGCATACTGGCAATGAATAGTCTGTAGGAAGAAAAGGGCAATGCAATGTTGGGTATCTATGGTGTGAAGCATAATTGCATAACATCATGTGCTATGAGGACAATTATTTTCCAACGAGAAAATTTAAATTATTTCATAGAACACATATGTTTCCTACTGCCAACATGTTCGCCTTGAGTTATCTGTGGAAAAGGTATGTAACGAAACATCGCGACAAGTGAAACGGACTGAATGTCCATAAAAAACCACGGCTGGCAAAACAAAATCATTCTCCAAGGTAGTCACGTTGTGTAATAACTGCTAAATTGCATGTGCACTGTAGCACGTAACGTTGGTTCCACGGCCATAGTCAGAGTTAAAACTTCTACAGAAATTTTTGAATTGAGTTTGGCCAGATTAATTTCTTTGCTATTTCTTTCTATTCATAATTGCTTTATGTGTTGATTGAGTTCTACTAGTAATGAATATTTCTTAATCGTTTGTAGTATTAAAAGTTGAAAGTTGAATGTCACAATGTGGGAAAATGCAAATACGAATCTGTTGTTTTTACTATGAGAAACATTCAATTAAAATGTCACAAATTCGCATAAATTCATTTAAATGCGTACTTAATCCTGGACAGAAATTACACAAGTCCCAGAACTGGCCAATCCTCACAAACGCAACCTAAAATAACGGAGCATATAAAAACATCCCTAAGAACGATCAGTATCAAATTCCTCCTTGTCATAACAACACTCTAAAAAACAAAGAATGGGAAATAGCAGGTATTGAACACAGTCCCTTCAGCTCCAAAGGTTACACTTTACTGCACGTACGGGAAAAAAAAGAACATGGCGCATCATTTCAATCATTGCCAAAAAATAACCACATGCCCATCACGAACCTCATTTGCATACAATGAAAGTCATTACGATTCTTATCCCCAGTTTTCCGCCTGGGACCACAACTGACATTTTGTGTACTAAATACAAAGAAAATAAAACTGCTTGCAGATTTTGAGTCTCGCTCCTTGCACAAGCAAGACTAACAAGTACTCCAAAATACAAGAGCCTATTTTGCCACACTTCAAAAAAAGTAGGTTCTTATTAGTGGGTGTTTACTGTACTTTATGGAAATAAGAATAGTTCTGACCAATCATAGCATACACAGTTCTTTGAACATTACATAACTCACTATTATTACCTGTACATTCCAAGTTTAACCCAGACAATGTCTCCATAAAGAAGTTGCTTGCCTTCAGTGCAGTCTTTACAAAAGAAATGTCCTTCTGGAATCCCCTCATAACTGATGCATTCAGGATGAAATGCAGCAGGGCAGCTCTCACAACAAATCAGTGTGCCGCCAATGGAACACACGAAACACCAGTTTACATTAACATGAGTATGGTGAGCCTTGTTTTTCTCACGTAAAAAGTGCTTTGCACATACCATCAGCTGCGAACTTACAGGAATACATCCTGCGACAAGGCAACCTGAGACGTGATAGGCTGTTGGGCAGCGCACACAACGGATCATTCGTTTTCTAGTGACTGCAGACTTGTTAGAAACGCATGTACCACAGAAATGAAGTGGGCAGAAAAAGCGATCGCCATCAAATTTAGCAGTCTTAAAAGTTCTTAAACATTCATCATGATAAAATTTAGTACAAAGTGGTTGACAGCATTGCTTAACATTCCCAGTCTGTCGGCAAACAAAGCAGCAGTGATTGCCAGTTACACATTCATCACAGATAAACTTCCCTTTAGGAACAACAGAGAGCCCAATGCAATCCAAATGAAAAGCATTTCCACAGATTCCCTCACAATGAGTTAGATTTTCTTGCTGCTCACAAACAACACAAACAGCATCTTTTTCCTTTTTGGCCACTGTACCATTCTTTATACTGCCTGTATCATCACTGGAGGAAGTCACACTTCCTTCAATTTCAATAGTACTACTCAGTTCTGAAGGTTCACTGTTTCTCTCCTCAACTTTTATCTTTTTACATTTTGGCTCAACATTTTCCATTTTTTCCACCTTGTTGTTTTTTGGATCAACAACTTCCATCTGTGCTTCTTTTTTACTTTTAACCTCAACATTTTCTGCCTTTTTCACCTTTTTAGTTTTTGCCTCAATATCCTCCTCATCTTTTACCTTTTTGCTATTACGACTAGTTTTCTTCTTTTCCTTCACAAATGCAGAATCTTTTTTCATCAATATTGCCACTTCTTGAGCACTCAATACTTTGCTGGAGGGTTTACGAATGCGTTTCTTCGTCAATATCGATTCATCATTTCTTACATCGTTAGAGTCTAGCATGGAGTCCTTGCCACTAGAAGAACTCTGCTTACTTTTAACTTTGTTTGGTGATCCAGACAAACTTTCAACTTCCATATTGCTCTCACTCTCGCTAACAATAACAAAATGTGGCTTACGAGGCCGTCCTCTCCTTCGCTTTCCTTCTTTTTGGGTTTGCTCTGGTGTGATTTTTCTGATCTTTAACTTCAAAGCAGTATTGGGTGAAACCTCCATGTTTGCTCCATAAGCACAAATATCACCATTTAGTCTAGGAGGGGTTGCACTAGCTTTACTACATACACCATTACACTTGCCATGCAAGTCTGAATTAAAATCCATTTTGTCTCCCATGTTTAGGTTGATTGGTAAGTCAAATCTGTCACTGGTAACCTCCAGAGTTGATTCGACAGGGTCAACCTCACTGCTTTGCTTTTTGGCAGCCTGCTTTTTCCTTTTCTTCGGAGGTTCTGAAGTCTTAGAAGATTCTACATGACTTGGAAACAACTTTGAAGCCCCCACTATAGAACTTAGTTTTCTTTTCCTCTGTGTCTTCTCATTAGTAGTTTTCCTCTGGTCAGTTTTCACATTGCTTTTGGCAAGCCCAACTCCATTTACAGCCTTGACTTCCGAAACCACACTTTCAACATTGCAGACACCACTTGTTTTATTTTCATGATTTTCAGCGACCCCATTCATTTGTTGAGCCACGGACATAACACTCAAACCATTCAACTTTTTCAATTTCAAAGGTTCTGTTCGTTTTGCCTCATTCTTGTCATAGTACTTGAATGTATAACATAGTTGCCGTTCATGTCTGTTCATTGGTTTTGCTTTTTCAGCTACTTTTACTGCAGCTTCCCACTGTGCCACACGCTTCTGTGCAATTTTGAGCTGTTTGCCTTGAGAGCTCTCAAAGTTTTCTCGACCTGTGGTGTAATTAAAGTAAGACACAATTTAACAAAACTCACTTTCCCCTGCAGTCAATAGTAATGGAGAGATTAATCTGTTTATCTGAGAAAGTAGGGATGTCTCTTAAGTGAAAGGCACATGAAAATATGAGCATGAGCAGGGCAGGGCTGTCAAAAAGTTTTTAAGTAGCAGGCTGATAATGAATAGCAGGCAGCTTTGGGACTCACGCCAAAGGCACAAGTTCTTGAGGGCCGATGCATCCAGGGACAATTTGAAATTTTGAGTCTGGGAAATGGCATTTTTAGGGGTTTTCAAGAGGTATTTTCCACCGTGGATACCATGTTTTTTCGTCAGAATACACACAAGACTGGGAACAACGCCATTCAGAGTGCCCCAGGTGTTCCACGACATTGCACGGTTTGAATGTTTCACAGATCTAAACCTGTTTAAATACGTGTTCAATGTCATTCAAAACTGGAAACAGATGCTTTACAATTTTATTCAATGGTGCTTATTTTTTGTTAGCAGTTATGGTAGAAGCAACGGGCCCTTATTGACAGCCCTGCATGTGATTTGGGAAAAGGGGGTGATGGCCCTTCCTCTCCCTGGTTTTCTCTCATTTTATTTTCATGTTTGAGCTTTCACACTCTCATGGACCAGACTATCTAGGAGCCTGGAAAAGGGCTATGGAAAGATAAACAGCAAATCTACATGCAAGGCTGTGCTCTATGAAACATTTAAGGCAGCCCAATAGTCTGAACCCACGAAATCCAGGATGCCCAGCATATGATTTTTATCAAAAAACTAAGATTTCCTTTTCACCCACAAGCAAAAGTAAGGTGCCAAAGGCAACCAGGCTCTGCTAGAGTACAGCCCTGCAAATGTGGCTTTTGAGTCTATGGATAAAATCCTTAGACCTGACCATTCATTTGACCAGCACTTCATTATAAAATACTTCTTGGTTTTTAGTTTTATCACACTAGGAAACTGCAGTTCTCTACAAGTAAGCTACAAGGCTGCTGCCTACAGGCGCCAGGTCCTCACAGGCACCTACGATTTACCCTCGGGCAACCAAAATTTCAAAACAGGGAGCCTGAACAGGCGCCCAAAACTTATGACTTTCAAGCTAACTTCCGTTGCACAGACAACAAAATTCCCTGCTCATTCTGTACTTTTGAAAACAAAAGTGGAAAACATTTGGTTGTCGGCCATAGGCAAAAAAATATTCCCCTGATAAAAGGTAAACAAACAAGCGCTTGTCTTGAACTTCCACGGCAGTGCAGTTGAAATTTCTTGTCTAAAAATGGTGTGGAATGAATTAAATAGTCTTTGAAAAACCTTTGATATTAAAATCATCACTTTTCCTTCAGCATTAGGTCGCTATTGCATGAAGTAAAAACTGATAAAAAGTCGCAATCCATGGAAAAGCAAAGTTTCAAATTACACGTGACAAGTTTAAAATTGTAAGTTTGTAGCGTTTGCTATCTTGGTATGAACACGAATGGTACACTCGGTGGTTTCTTTTATCATTTATTCAGCATTATCTATGCCTTCCAGTTTTTGATACGAGTCAGGGCAGCTATTCAAAATCACATTTCAATCTCTTTTTAATTTACGGTGTTGCACTCGACGCACGTAAATACAAACCTTTACAAAGAAAAAAATGTTGTAGTTAATTTTTTATCTCAGGTAATTTTTATTTTTCCTTTGTTTCAACTTCATTAGCATATATTAACATACAAAAGAAAAACAAAAATTACCTGAGACAAAAAATTAACTACAACAAACATTTTTGACAGTTCAAAGGACAGATTTGATACAAAAATACTGAGTCAATCATCTAAACTTCAAGACAAAAACCTTTCGTTGGTCCTTTTTTATTGCCTAAAAACTTATT
Source organism: Porites divaricata (assembly GCA_038088405.1). Taxonomy (NCBI): domain Eukaryota; kingdom Metazoa; phylum Cnidaria; class Anthozoa; order Scleractinia; family Poritidae; genus Porites; species Porites divaricata. Next base: position 48,401,128 of record JBBMOI010000002.1, read on the forward strand.
AACTTCACTTAAATTGTACATGCAAATGCTGTTGGCCGGTGTGTTCGCTGTATGTGCGAATATTGTAGCGTTTCTCGAAAAATAAATTGTTTCTTGAACTCCCTTCAAATTGTGAATAAAAAAAGCTGGTTTCTTGAAAGTCAAGACTCGGTTTTCAAAACTGACTCGCTTGAGTCTTGACGGTTTTGTCTCATCACGCAACACTCCTTAGCATTGTGTGATGGGTCAAAAGGGAGACCAAGGGTTTCGAGAGCATGAATCAAGTTTCGAGGATCTGGTCGAGACTGTCAACTTCAAGATACAGACACTGTCAGTAGGGTCATTCTAGGGAACTAATTAAACTAGGTTTAGGTACAGGGTTCTGTTTATGAAATACAATGAAGTAAAAAACCTCCAGTACAGGAAAAAGGAGATTGGCCCTTGAATGTTAGTTGACCCTTTACTATGCTAATACTTGTGCCCTAGAGCTGGATAGATGATAAATTTTAAGCTTATCGATCAACCAATTAGTGCACCAGTTGTTATATGCTAGAAGTTTGACACGTTTAATAAAAACACTGATTTTTTTTTAACTGGGCTCCTAGAAAGGTGGCAAAAAGGGCTCCCAAAAAATTTTCTTAGGCAGCACTTGAAGCTACTCTAGAAAGCTATGTTAAATCAATAATCCACTCCAGGATAACCTGCAAACCACTTGCTTTGAAGGATGGTTTCATATATCACTAAGTCTGCTGCTGTTGCTACTGAATAAGTTGAGCAATCCTTTCCAACATATTACTGATTGGTTTCTAAAAAATTCACTGTATTAATAAACCGATAAATAGGCATGCAAACAAAACAATAAAACTGTTAGAATTTTTTAACATATCTTGAAGACTTTGGATTTTTTATCATGCCATTTTTAAATATAGCTGTTTTGAATGTTAATAGAAAATGTCATTTATTATGCTGGATAAATATAAAATATCAAGCCTTTTTCACCTCAATTTACTTGCCAGTCACAAAACGAGGTACAGTAGACAAGTATATTTATTTACGTCACATTTCTAGGGCATAAATGTTGAAATTCAAACACTGAATTGAACAAAAGATACTGGCAACATGGAAGCACAGGAGCAGCAAAGTTTTTGTTTTTAATTTAAAACCTACAATAAAAGTAGCAAATTAAAAATTAATGGAAATCTAGAGGTTTGTCTGGGAGATCAAGTAAAGTAGTGCATATCCACATCAGACTTTTAACAATGTTACTCACGATGCTTGCAAAAGGTTTTAAGTCAAATATTGACAATTGGATCATAAAAGAAAGACTATTTAATTTTCTGTGCAGCATGATAAATTTCAATCTTGGGAATAGTTGGGCAGTAAAAAATAAAATAAGGCTCGGGAAAGACACCAAGAAATAATGTGCTATGATTTTCACATGCTGACATAATAAATTGTGAGATTGCAAAAACTTTTTAAACAAAATCAGACAAAGTCATATTACCTAATAAATTTAATAAAAATGTAACATATAGACAGAAAGCCAAAACTGAGCTTAATTCAATGCAACTTAGGCAGCTGAATCCTGACACAAATATTCATGACATAGTGTCTTTCTGCAAGAATGAATAATAATGATAATTTTGACAAATGTGCTGCTTTTTGGAAAAAAAAAAAACACCTTTCAAGCAAAACAAAATTAAGTTGAATGAAGAGATTCACGAAAAAAAATCCATTTATCAGTGTGCATAAGAGCACATTGGCAACATTCACACTTTTCTTTCCCAAGCAGCTGTCCTGTTGTTGATGATCATGCGCTTGAAGACTGGTGAATCTTAGCATGGCGAAGCGCCAAAACATATTGAAAAGACTCAAGTACACCCAACATAATTTACATAACCAAGTTACGATCCAAAAACAGGAATCTGCGGCCTGAAAACTTCGTAATGCTATTCAAGACGCGTTGAGTGAAATTCAAATGAAATTGAACGCATTTTTGGCGATATTTTCCGATCGTTTTCGTTGCCGGTTGACGAGCTACTTGTTTTGAATGAAATTTAGATAAACATGGCGGGACACACAACTCGCAAGTGATTACATCGGCGCCGATTCCTCATGCCACAGAAAGAAATGATGCCTTCAATTACGACACCTAGCAGGGCAGTGCGTTAAAGTTAATCCCGCAATTATAGATAAAACTCGCGAGATTTAATACGCGAGTATTCGCCCAACATGAGCTTATCACTTTCCTCTTTAGTTGCTAATGCACGCAAGAATGGCCCTCACCTTCAAATTTTAAAATCGATCTTTCAGCGACCCAGCCTCTCACAGGATCCTGTCCAAAAAACTGCACATGATAAAATCTAGCTCTTCCCTTATACTTAAAGGACACAGCCGTGTTTGGGTCGTAAGAAACCATCGAAGGCCACCATGGATGGCCTGGGATTTTCGACCAAACTACATCTCCGACTAGCCATGAAGCTGAGTTGTTACTCTGGTTCGGACTTGTTGAAACTTTCGAATCTTTCGCGTGGGGACTCTCCGAAAGTTCCGACGAACTGGCTTCATCTTTGGACTCTACTGCTGCCATCCAAAAAGACGGCAGAGTAAAAATCCACCCAATAAATTTAGGTTAAAGCAGCACTTCACTCTAGTCGCGGGCTAAATCTTCAAAGCGTTGCAGTCGAACAACGGTTCTATCATTCTGATTGGTTCTCGCGGTACACATGGCTCAAAATTGGCGGTCGCCGAATGGTTGCCGAATATTGGTCGACAATTTTTGCAAATCAATCGAGTAAACCCGAGAATTGCCGAAGATCAGAAAGATTCAAGCGACCACCCATTGCCGAAGATCAGAAAGATTCAAGCGACCACCCATATCGATTTAGCAACGTAGACGTATTTTAATTCCACCCCTGAAAGTCAATCATAATTTTAAAATGGTTTTAAAAATAAAAAAATTAATAAAAAATGAACCTTTGTGGTTTCCACCAGCCGGTTTTTTGGGGTGATTTTTGTTTTTGGTGCCATATATTCCGCAACCCGAAGTTATCGTTTTTCTGGTTCGGCCTTTGCCTAGTCCCTGTGCGGCGTTTTCCCAGAGTCCCACGTGCGCTTCGCACGTGACTTCTCCCAAAACTCATCCCCTCTCCACCGAGCTGTGCAATATGCTCTAGCTGTCGTAGATTTTCAAAGGGGTGATAAATTGTTAATTAAAATTTTAAACTCCTCGCAAAATTTTACCTTTGCTCGATTTGCTCGCAAAATTTAAACGAGTGCTCGCTTGCTCGTGCTCCCAAATTTTTGAGTTGCTCGCAAGCTCGCAAAGCAAATTTTTTATTTCTGCTCGTGCTCGCAAAAAAATCGCAGTGCTCGGCATGCTCGCGAAGGCGCTCGCGAGTGCTCGCAAAGACCATTCGTCATCCCTTTTCAAAATGGCGGACGGTATCGCCATTCCAGTCCAAGTGAAGATTCACGTTCAAGAAATGGTTAAAACTGAGTTTGAGATTCAAAACATTATACAAGACATACGGCAGTGTTATGGACCATTAAGTTTACTCAATGATATCAACTTGAAGGTAAAACAAAAGCTGAATTCTCTGAGACAAAAAGTTGAGGTACGTGAAAGTTCGGGAAGTTTTTTTAGCTTGTTAGCTAGTATAAATTAATAAAATCGTTACCTGGGATGATGAAGATTACAGGATTGATATATATTTTAAACAATCAATATGAGTATATATTTGTAAAATTGTAAGTTACGTATATAAATCTTGACTATTGCTTCTTCATTCATACAAAGAGTGGATGAATCCGCTGCGATCCAGGTTGCCTGCCTGCTGCTTTGAGGCAGTTTATTTTGGTCTGTGATCCGGATAGCGTTGTTGAGAGGATTGAGTGGAGTCCATTTGGTCTGTAATTTCACGAGTTATTAACAAAATCGAGTATGATTATTGACCAAATTGGACAACATGAAGTTCTCTATAAAAAAAAAAAGAAGCTTAAAATATTTCGAATTTTGCTATAGTTATGATTAATTGGTAGCTACGTAGAACTTTCACCACTGTTATTCATAATTGGATGAATGACAGAGGTGACAGTTCTCTACGACTACCAATTAAACTCATCAACAATAGATGAGCTAGGGGAAGGTGCCCGGAAAGATAGGGGAGCACAATAGCCGAGTTGTAGGGGAATCATGACAACCCTGTGAGCGGCAACCACCAGGCACCATCACACTGCAAAAAACAGTGGAACCATGATACTTACCTCATACTTACCAGAGAGGGAGGGAGGGCAGGGAGCAAAATCGCTAAGCACAGTCGAACGGCTGAACAAATGAGTCGACCTCAAAAGCCACGTTGTAAACAACCACATGACCCCCCGCAGACCCCACACCACAGCGCATGACCGAAACAGGGGAAGACTGCTGGCCAGCATTGTTTTGCATTTAACTTAGCTTAAATTACATTTAACCACATTTAAAAACTACAGCAAAATTTGCAATATTTTAAGCTTTTTTTAAATTAAAACGCATTATATTTGAAAGTTTTTGCGAGCAGTGAAAAACAATTTTCAAGGCACATACTGTCCTATACACTGTCCTATTTGTAATAGGGAGCTTAAGTAACAACGACGACAACGGCTGCGAAAACATCACTAAAAAGTGACGTTGCAATGCTTCAAACTTTATCATGCATATTCAACCTTGTTCAATTTGTCAAATGTTGGCAGTGTTTAATTCTAAAAGACTGTATTGAAGTTCAGGGAAAAGGAAAAAGGAAGTCGTTGTCATGTGTTCACGTCCTCCACAAAAGGTGAAATTAGGTATTTTCACATTGTAGTTGTACAGTGACAGCACATGCAGAGTCATTGTTTTTCCAATCCAAACCTGTTGCTTTTTTACCGTTCTCATTGACGTTGCCGTCAAAAGAGTGATAGCCTGGGACCCAAACTAAGCACATGCTCATTTATGGGATTGTTTAGAGGGACATGCCCCAGGTCTAACAGCCACCTTGAATATTATGAGACATGCAAGTTGTTGTGTTTTTTGTACATAAATAACTTCAGGAACTTCCCGGTCCAGGTGTACTTACCTTTGTATAAACTGTATTTTCTTTCTGGTTGTTTTGGCTCCATGGCAAAGAAGCCATCTCTGAAGCTGTTTCACAGTGCATTCTTCTGGTTTTTCTTGCAGTAAAATTGTGCCAAGCATATCTTCTTCCTTCAGCTTCACATTTTCATGTTTTTTTTTCTTTCAATTCCACCTTCCATTTTGCTGTTTTGAGCTGTTTTAACCCCGCTGAAACATTCCACTTCGCTTTACCCCATGTTTGTTTATATTCTTGTCCCCCCAAATAATCCCATAAATGCGTGGGTGCCTAGTTTGGGTCCCAGGCTATCACTCTTTTCCAAAGTGAGCTATTTCACTCTCTGTTATTAATAATGGTAAATGAACTGAGTGGAGTGCAATTTGGTCTGAAATCATGCGCATGATTTTAATATTGAACGAGTGTGCCGTGTACATTTGATCTGAAATCCCAAGTATGATTTCAGACCAAAATTGCACAATGTGAAGTTTAATTACCACTTTATTACAGCCTTTTTGAAATCACAGCCTGTGCCAATATTTATTTGATCTTCAGTCTGTTGTAGTGGCTGGTTTATTGAAAAGGGAAAACAAAAAGGCTTTTACATCTCATTTTGTATTTGAAACAGAATGATGCAATAATACAGAGCGAAAATGGTGCAATTTAAAAAAGAAATGACATGCTTTAGAACAGCTGTAATTTACAGCAGAAAATAGTGTGATTCATTAATAAATCACACTGCTGAGGACCAATCAGATTGCAAGGATCACCATCGATTTCAAAATGGATATTATTATAATAAATGCTGAAATCAGGACCGTTGATAGCTAACCAATTTTGTTAAAGTTATGATTAAAATATTACCCATGGCTGTGGTCTTAAATAGGGTATAGGGAAACTGATCAGCAGCCTGAAGAATAAAAGTTTGCAGTCACCCTGACTAGGATTTTTGATGCCTATTCTAGACTACATTTTCAAGATACAGCTGAATCTGATATAGGCTAAGAATTCCAGGATCCTTGCCAGTGGTACAAACCGACCAAACAATTCCTAAAGTATCCGCCTAAATGATAAGGTTCCAGGGATTTAGTTATTTTCTTATTATTTTCTTGTTTAATGGATAGGACCATTTGTATTCAATATTGTTCCTTAAAGCGTCACAGGGTTATTAACCCATTCGCACCTGGAGATTTTGCCAAAAAACGCGTTTTGAAGCTTGTCGAGTGGTTTTCTGGTCACTGTTGTGCTATATATAAAGAGCTAAAACTTACCACAAACCTGTTTACAGGTCGCACACTTCACGGCCTTCTGTTCCAGATGCACAATATCAGCTTGCGAAGTTCGGGCATGAGCATAAAACAAAATTTCAAGATAGTTTTTGGGTTTAAAAATGACACAGCAGTCTTGACTTGTACTTTTCGCTTTCTCTCCTTCCCTCTTTTTTCTCTTTTCTTGCCCCATTTTTTTTTCTCTTGCTGGGCATTTAGTAGGCTTCATTTTGGTGGGAAGAGTTTTAGGAAAGCTTTTAGGATCTTAGGATTAGGTGAAAGGTATGGTAGGTGGGCAATGGAACAAGATTTTCATGGAGATTTACAGGTCAATCTTACATGATTTTTTGCCTTTTTCTCCGGTGTCCTTGACTGAATTGTGCTCATTCTGGTATGGTTTGAAAGATCTCTTCATTTTGCACAAGTTAGTGGACAAAGTTGGCCTTGACCATTAAAACTGATGACGTCACGAGTGGTAGAAAGGACGTGGATCCGCACGGACGGTTCAGGGGCGAATGGGTTAATAGGATTTGAAGTAGGCATCTACTCAACCTGGTGGCTGTGACAAATGGATGGGCCTTAAACTAGGGAGGGAAAAGCAGCAAATAGAATGCAAAGTAAGCAGCTAGCACTTACAAAGTAGGTGACGATCAATCACTGGTTGCTATCTTCTATTGAGAACAGTGTGACAACTTCCAGTTTTCTTGGAGGTGGACTTCAGCTGAGATTTTTCTGATGAACTATATTTTTTTTTATTCTCTTTACTGGAGTAGTCCAGCGATAAAAATCGGTATCCATCAAGTGATTTTTATCAATTGATAATGGAAATTGGTGGAAATCACTAAACTAAATTGCTGTTTCAATTAGATATCTTATCAATTTTTCATGATTTTAACAATTTATGACAGAAGTCTGCCATTGTCTTTTTATCAACGGACTGCAGAAAAAAGAGAGACTGCTCGTGGTTAAGTTTCTCTCTTAAACCGTTTATTTTCTATGTAACAACAAAAACAGTTCAGTCTACTTACATTCAGTTCTCGCAGGCAAGTATCCCGAGAAATACAACCTAAGCCTGAATTTCAGACATTTCTTAGAGTTGAAAGGATGTCTGAAATTCACGTTAAAAGATTTTCCTCAATATATTTTCACCGTTTTCCTTTATTAATCAATAAAAATAACTTGATTGCTAACTATTTTATCGATTTCAATATTTATCTATAATCTAATCTCACTAAACTGGGATGTAACTACACCTGGAACTACAACGATGCTATTTTGAAAGGGTGACAGATAAATCAATGAACATAATGAGTGTGTCATCGATTTCTATCAATTTATTGATATGATCGGTATCAATCAAATCAGATTTACTGATTTTTATCAATATTGATTGATAAATCGATATACCAATTTTTATCGATTTACTTCTCCAGGTCTTTACCACTTCTAGAGGTATCATTGCCATCACCATCATTTTTATTTTAATCATTCTTACTTTTATTATGACTTAGCATACTGGTGTTTTTATGAGAAAAGTATTAAAGATTGAGCACAAAAAGCCAAATACAAATTTTGTATTAATTTCTTTTAGTGTTTAGAGCAAGTGGCCTTTGAGCAAGATAAAGAATCCGACCGCCTGGCGATTCTAGCAGTGATGCAACACCACAGAAAGGAGTTCTCAAAGTATATTAAATTCTTTTTTCTACATATTAGAAAATTTCATTTACCAGCATTTGTAGTATACCAAGAGAACTAGGAATGACTCCATTGAGTGCATATATACACGTGCATATGTTACATGTCAAAATTAAATTCAGGTTAAATTTTTTTATCCAAGGTTGATTCTCAATTTTCTTTGTCTCCTAGCCCTAATTCATGTGTAATTAGGGCTTAGGAGACAAAGGAAATAGAGAATCAACCTTATATAGACAAAAAAATTAACCTGAATTTAGTTTTAATGATTTGCAATAACTAGAGCAGTGATATTGTACTGTTATTCCTGTTTTTACTTACTTAGTAAATATTCATTTATTTATGTATTTATTTTTTGTCTCTTTTTCATAAATTTCTCCAGTCTACAAACTTCAATCAGGAAAGCCAATCTAGATTCCAAGACCATTATTGACAAAAGTGAAAAGGAGGAGTTGTTGGGTCGACAGTCCAGTCCAAACATGAGACAAAGGTTGGTGAAGAACAAAGGGAATTTCTAATATAATTGGCAATTATTGATGAGGCCAATGGCTATAAATAGCTATAATTCAAAAAACAATTCATAAAAATAATTGTTATTTTCAGCCAATCTGATGCTTTGAACTCTTAATATCTTTTTGTCAGCACTTCTGCTTGTTCACAGTAGCATTGGGTATTCATTTCCTACCTAAGACCCCCATGTAAGGCTAAAAGGGCTTTTATTATGAGTTTAACCCTTTAAGCCCTAAAAGTGATCAGCATCAAATTTCTCCTTGTAATATCAATGCATTGTAAAACAGAGTGGTCATGAGAATTACCGACCTGATCACACAAGTTGAATTTGCTTGATATTTTATCAACTTCTCCCCACTATTTCTATAGGAAATGAATAGGGGAAACAAATGAGAATTCAAATTTTGATCTCAGGGTTTTAAAAGCTATTGGTTACTAGGTGATCCTGGAAAATATGAGTTTGCAATGTTGTAACCCCAGGTACTCTGGAGGTAACATGGTTAAAGAGGCAGGAGTGATCAAAGGATTTTTTTAGGTTTGAAATTTACCATTCTGGGATTCTTTTGGGTAGGAAAACTTAGTACGAGTAAGTATTTTTGTTTTCTGGTGCCTTAGTTTATAGAAGTTTTTTTGGGGGGGTATTCAAAACAGTCTGAAGATTGGTGTAGTAACACTGCTTGTGTGAGTATGCTGGCTGTGTAGTTCTGCCTGATAAAGTACAACTAAGGTGGTGGTGTGTTTAATGGATGAGTATGGGTGGCATTTTTTGTGGGTTAATGTTTGGTCCAGAGATTTTCAGGGTTTCATTGAAAGCCCTAGGGATTGCTTTTGGTTTTGTTGTTTGACCTCTTTTGATCATCCCTATCACCTTAGCCCTGGAGCATCCCCCCCCCCCCCCCCCCCCACACACACACACACACACACACGCACACACACACTCCCTGCCTGCCCTCAGACTTCTAAGATTCACCCTCAGTACAGGTGTCAGTGCATAGACTTTCTGGAATCCCTCCTTAACACCTGAAATTGCCCTTAACAATATTACATTTGTACTGTACAGAAAACTCTGCAGTATTTTTATATAATTTATTAGAGAAAATATGTCTACCCCCAAGTTCTTTGCCATCATTTTATGGTATGGTATCTGTTACTCTTAATTTAGAAATTTTAACAAGGAGAACTTAGCCAAGACTACAAGCAACATAACACAAGATTTAAGGAGCATTGCAAGAATGATGGAGAGTCAAGTCAAGCAGAGTGAAGCAGATATGCAGACATTAGGTAAGATACAACACAAGTCATTTTCCTTTGGTAAACATTAGGCCCAGTTGTTTTATAGCTACGACGAGCAAATCTTACACAAATTTTAGTTAACTGATAGTTGAGAATACCACTTGAATACCCCCTTGTTTTAGTCCATGGGGTCTTAGGTCTTAGGTCTTCATTTTAGAAACACCCATCAAAGAGGCTACAGGCCTAAGGCTAAACACAGTTTATTTATGTTTTACAAGTAGCGACGGTACGTCAGTTTCCCACAAAGGCAAGACAGCAGTGCTCTTATGTGTTCCCCAAATAAGGCAGCAGCTCCTCTGTCACCTTTTTTTTCCGTTGAAGGTAGCGAAACATCTTCTTAAAAAACGTCACATCTTGATGCATATAAGAGTCCTGTTTCTGCTTCCCTTTTTTTTTTCGCCAAAGGTGACAAAATACCTTCTAAAAAATGCCACGTCTTGATGAGTGCTGTCATGTTTTCTATGAATGGCCTCTAACACATTACTTCACAAACAACTGAACCTGCAATAATGTTTCGTAGAAAATACCGCACCATCAAAGATGGCACCCAAACTTAGGATTAAGCTTCTTCTTATATAATTCTCCATTATTCTAAAAGTTTAAGTGGATGAGATGTAATCAGAACACAGAGAAAATGTATAAAAACATATAAGAATTTTTGAAAAGATTTTGTGATTTGAGCAAGACCTCACTCATCTGAAGGGCAACTTTTGAAGTTATCTTAATCATCCGTACAAGATTGTCAGGTTGTCTGGGATGACCGGACAACTGGGAATATGGATCCCTTGGCTGATCTAAAATTAAAATTTTAATCATTTTGTTGGTTTTCTTTCTTATAGACTGTCTGAGAATGTTATTTTTGGTTTACCTTACTTCTGTCCTCATTTTTAGTAACATACAGTCAACTCCTGACAACCTGTACCTTCGAGAGAAATTGAAAAAAGTTCCAGTTATCAGGAGTTCAAGGCAAATAACCAAAAACAAGCAAGTGGGATAGTGAATTATCATGCACAATTCACTTCATTAATTAAGGGCAGCAAGAGATATCAGTTTTTGAAAAAGGAATTAAACAACAAAACTTGATTTAATATATACGGCTGAACACTGCAATATTTGAAATTAAGTGAAGAAAAGTAAAAACAAAGAAAACATGGTTTTTCTGAAGTAAATTCAGTGTTTCAGAGTGCAGAACATTTTTTTTTTTCGACTTGTCATGCACTTAAAACATAGTTCAAGTTATTAAGGGTAAAATATTATATAAAATAGTCTGTAGGGAAAGAAAAATTACTTTGACTTAGCGGAAGGAGTGGGTAATCAAGGGCTTGAGTACCTGAGGGTAAAATTACCGTAAAAGTACAAAGGAAATACAGGGGAAATCCATCTTGGCTCAAACTAGCGTGAGGGGTTCGAGTTATTGGGAGTCGACTGTATATTCCTAGACAGAAAAATTTTTATGTAAAATTTTCCTTATTCCTGAGCAAAAGTTTTACCTTTTAAAACCTTCTTTGAGGAATTCAGGCTTGGAAGTGGGGTAACATTTTTTTGTTATGTCTGATTTCTAGCTTCCTCATCTGCGCAGATAAAAGATACACAAGATGAATACAAGGGATTATCAGGTATAATTCAGACCAGCAAAAACCTGCTGAACAAATACAACAGAAGAGAAATCACAGATCGCTTACTTATTTTCTTTGGACTTGTCCTCTTCTTTTCCACTGTTCTGTACATTTTGAAAAAGCGGCTTCCAATATTTGGAGGATGAAAACTGTTTTTTAGACCTTAATTAAGAGCCCATTTTTTTCCTCTTACCGGTATATTTAGTCAAATGTGCTATGCTCTAGTTACCCATATTTCCTTTTTTTCTTTGCTTAAAAGATAGTTTTGGTTTTATTTTGCCGGTTTTATTTATTTGCTCAGGACCTGTTAGACCAATGACACACATGAATTCAACATTAATTTTGTTGATCAACAAAATAAAAATAATGTTGCAGCTCTCATTGTTAAAAAATGTTGAACAGAGTGTATTCGACCTCAAGTTTATCAGTTGAATGTCAACTTTCATGAGGTATTGATGTAAAATATGGTTACCTTTGCTTAGCTTACCTTGCATTCAGGATTTTAATAATACTAATGATATACAGCTGTAGCTTTCAAATTATTGAGGAAATTAAGATATATTATTTTGTGACAATAGTCTGGCACATTTGACTTAAAATTCTATAAAAGTTATACAATAAATTATTTAATATATACATCAGTGTTATTAAAAAATGTTATCAATGCCCTGGTGAAAATTTAGCTGCTCCCTTTTTGGGTGATGAGAGTAGCAAAAGAGGGGGGTGGGTGGGAGGGGAGGGAAGGTTGCAGTTAAGGGAAGGGAATGTGGGGTGGGATTGATAAAAAGAGGTGTGGGGAGGGGTTGCTATAGATTTCTGAGTTACAGTGTATGCTTTAGTAACTGGTATTCCACTAACAGAACAAGCTTTCGTACATCAACAAAAAGACGTTTAATGTGAGAAAAAATGAAAAATGACTGGCAGATTTAAATCTGGCAACATGAAATACTCCAAACATTCTCGGTAGCTGTTAAAACAGATAACAAAGTCAAAGGATGTTGAGTTTTTGTCAAAACAATTCATTCACTTCAAAAAGTATTGGTATGATGGATCCAAGTCAATATGACATTCAATAACTCACACTTCAGATAATTTGGAATTAAGGCAGGTATGTGGAAGTTTTAGGGAAAAAAATAAATTTAAATTTTTACACTGTGAAGAACTCTTAATGTGCTCAAATTTAAAAAAAAAAAAGTTACAGAAACTGTGGCTTTGGAGAATTTAGGCACCTTTGTAGCATCAGCCAGTAGTTTTTCAATACTCCATTCGATGATAAAATAGAAAATCTTACTTAACAAAAGGATTCTTAGATTTATATTAGATGACTTGGAACCTAGATATAACACTTTATGCAACAGGTGTATACATAATATGTTAATTTTACTCAACAAAAGTTTATTTTTAACTATTCTAAGTATTCCATGTACATGAAGAATATGTTCAATCTATTTATTCAATCCTATAATTTATGCAGGCGCTATATAAGAAAAAATATTATAATTCTAGCTCCCTTTACCTAAAATCTACAAATTACGGCCTCCATTCTTTATCTTATCGTGCTGCTAAACAATGGAACTTACTGCCGAACTCTATGAGAACTAGTAACTTTGCTGACTTCAAGAAAACATTGGCTAGCCTTGACATGCAGGCCTAGGTATCAATACATAACTCTATTAATGATTTAGATTTGGAATTACGGGGCGGATCCAGAAAATTCAGAAAGGGGTGTCCAGGGCACCTATCAGCTGTAGAGATACTATTTATTTTACTGAATATTCTTTTAAAAGAATACAAAATTTCACAGAAAGACCGGGGGGCTGCAGTCCCCTTGGCCAACCCCTAAATTCGTCCATGATTTGTAGATCTCTTAATATATTGTAATATATTAAATCTGCTGTAATATAGCCCCTGTTGATAAATATAGTAGTTGTTGTTGTTTTCTTCTTCTGTTGTTGTTGTTGTTCTCTCGAGGGTGCAATGCAAACCCTGTTCAGACAGTCTAGTATATCAAGCTTTGGCAGGACTGAAGAGAGAGGGAGACCCCGGGGGCGGGGGTACTCCCATATATGGGCTATATAGGTACGTGCCGCGGAATAGGGTATGGTTTTTGAGGTTCTCGGTCCTTAAATAGGGTATCTTGTTTGACCCTTTTGTTTCTGTGTCCCTGGTATGGTCCTTAGATAGGGTAGCTTAATTGTATTATCTACGACTGGAGTGTGAAAACGCCCGCCGGTTATGATTGCATATTATTAAACTAGGCTTATTCTAGTATTTTATGCTTGATGCTATACATCCAATGTTACAGGAAAGAAATAAAGTTTTCCTTTTCATGCTATTAATAATTTTGTTTTTCCCTTGAATAGGGTGTCATTTTTCGGCTTTGGGCCTTAAAAAGGGTATCAGTATTTGCTTTCTTAGTCCTTAAATAGGGTTAGGGCTCAGGAAACTTCGCGGCACACCCCTCCCTATCCAAAATTCGCGGGAGTACCCCCCCCCCGGGAGGGAGACCAAACTCTCCTTATTTGCTTAAAGGAGCTCCGTCATGAAATTGGAGCTCAAGCAACAACTACTGCGACGGCGACGAAAACGTTACTTAAAAAGTAAAGTCACGACGCTGCTTCAAACTTTATCGCGCTTATCCCATTTCGTTCAATTCAGATGTTGGCAAATTTTTCTGGATTTGTATTCTGAGGGTGGTAAAGGGTATTTTCGTGACTCGTGATCGGCCCTTTTTTCCCGTGAAATGTGAAATGGCTAATATTTTCCTCGTGAATCGTGATTTCCATAGTAGCCGTGAAGCGTGATTTTGCAAAATTGTTTTCCGTGAAACGAGAAATAACCGTGATTTTCATTATGTCTTTGTTGTTCGTGAATTGTGAAAGTACCGTTTTATTTTCCGTGAAACGTGATCTAGACTCCCGCTTTACCACCCTCTATTCTAAAAAACTTTATCGAGGTTCAGGAAACGAAAAAGAAAGTCGTTGTCGTGTGTTCACGTCCTCCACCAAACGTGAAATTAGGCATAGTAGAAAATGCAAAAGAAATGTACAAAAAAGCGTGATGCACGTGCAAAGTTGTTGTTTGACCAATCCAAACCTATTGCTTTTTGGCCGTTCTCGTTGACGTCGCCGTCGTCGTTGCTTAAGCTCCCTATTGGCGATCCTGAGGGGACGCGGACTGAGTGGAATCTAATTGCGGGCGACAAGAGGAGCCCGCATTCCTAATCTCCAGGTTTCTTTGACGCATGCAAGGCACGTTTGTTATAGCTACAGTCGCGGGACATAAGTATTCGTCACTTTCAATATGGCGGCGTTTGTTTACATTTTACGGGCGCTAGTTTTAACACCGTTTTCAGCAAAGCTAACTTTAAAATCACCTTAATATTTAGTAAGACGACCCTTCATTTTAATTACATTGTCTAGGCGATCAGGTATGGACTGGTAAAGGTTTCTTATATAATCCAATTCGATGTTCCGCGACACGCTCTGGATTTCACGCAGAAGATCATTTTTGGTAGCGATATCTACCGCGGACTTTAGAAGCTCTCTCCTCATGCAGAGCCAGATATTTTCTGTTATATTTAAATCTGGTGATTGTACTGGCCATTCCATTGAGGTTACTTCGTTTTGATCTTTATTATTTTCTACAGTGTGGGCTCTGTGAACAGGCGCATTGTCATCCATGAACAAGCATTCTTTTCCTTCAAAATACCAGACAACTACTGGCCATAAGTTCTTGTCTAGGATGTCAATGTACTTGGCAGAGTTGATGTTGCCTTCAACTGCAGTCAGAGTTCCAACACCATCATAACAAATACATCCCCAGATCATCAAACCTATCTTACGTTCAGAGCGAGAACAAACAAGATGTGGGTTGTGGTTTTCGTCGTCTTTTCGCCAAATAATGTAAACATGCTTGTTTGTACCGAGCACGATCTGACTTTCATCTGAAAATATTACTTTTTTCCAATAGTTGTCTACCGTCCGACTTCTTCGCTGTTTACACCACTTCACTCGCTTTTTTCGATTCACTTCCCGAACCACCATTTTCTTTTTCGCTAACCTTCTTTTATATCCTTCCGAATGCAACACCCTTTGCACGGTTTTCTGGCTGAAAGTCTTTGTTTTGCACTTGTTTAGCTTTGCAGTAATGTCCTGCAAGGTAAGTCGTCTGTTACTTTTAACCAAACGCTTTAAAGCATTTCTGTCTCTATTTGTGAAGCTCCTTTTCCTGCCACTTCGCGTGAAAGTCTCCACTGTGCCAGTCCAGTCGGTACTTGCTTAGAACGCTCGTGATAGTCGTTCTTGGAATGTTCAACATTCTTGACAGTTCCGCTTTGTTTTGCACGGATTCCGACAGAGTAATAATTAATTCTTTCGTCTCTGTGGACAGTTCAGCACCTTTTCGACTCATGAGAGCTGAAAATAAATTCTCAGAAGCAAAACAAAAAAAATATGACTATTTTTTAGCGCCCTAACCTTGAACTTAATGTTGAGTGACTGAATAAGCGAGGTGTCAAAACACAAACAGCTCTTATTTTTTTTGCTTTCAGGAACTTTGCATTTTCTTCCGTGCTCTTGGCCGGATGTTTGTTTGTTTCTATTTTTGCCAATTTTTCCCGCCTTTATTGACCAAACGCGCGCCCTGCATCCAGTTTTCCTGTTGACAGTGTGCACAATGGGGGTAAAAATTTCGCGCATTTTTTTTGAAAGTGACGAATACTTATGTCCCTTGACTGTAGCTTCGTTTAAACTTCCACTTAGAATAAACGGAATGCACAGGACGCAGTTTGGAGTTTCTATCACTCATAATCTGATTAACTGGGTTTTTTTTTTACCATCTATCAAACTTACGCAAACCACAGCGTTCTCAAACATGTTGAGGCATGGCTCAAGTTTTGGTCTCGACCCCTTGCGAAGAACCATTCATTTGTTTTTAAAAGTTTCTGAAAACTTGCTTAAGTTGGAACAAGAGCTGGATTGACCTTGGATTGTCGTCATCGCCCTCTGTAACCTGTGGTTATAATCTAATATTATTGAAATATTAATATATATTGTTTTTCCTTCTGGTTAATTCAGATTGTTTAAATAAACCAAACTTGAGTAATGAAAAAAAAAAAAAACCTACAAAACACACTCAACATAAAACTTAGAGATGTCCATATTATACTAGGTTGTCAGAGCGATTTTCGTATGACCTCGAAAAATGGTTTCGGTTAGTGTTCGTTAATTGTTTCATCAGGCAGTGGATAAAAAGATCAAAACATGGCCTCTTCATTTTCCCGCCAAAGAAAACCCTAATATGGAGAAGGCATTGTTCGATTGGCCAATCGTATTGCAGTATGACGTCAAAGCGAAGTATCGATTGATTTCAAGAAGTTCTTGGGTATGAAGTTTTTTCACCCGAGCGTTCGCTCAGCCAACCAAAAGCCATGCGCGTTTGTATCCGTTCGATTAACCAATCAAATCGCTCTATTTCCATTCGTTTGTTGTTTCTGTTTTCGTGCGTTTTCTTTTCAAGGTCATACGAAAATCGCTTTATTCAGGACCCAAAAAACAGCCTTTAGTGATAGCGTGAGTTTTTTGTATAATTTACAATGTGCTCATCAAGAGTAACTCAGCTGATATCAATCTACACCTTTCTCCGTGATATTCACATTGTGACCACACATTTTTCATTGCGTATAATCCGGTTTATGTTTGGATGCAACAGCAGCAACAAGAGCTGCCCCTTTTCCAGAACCATCGTCGGACAGTACGAGAGTAACATTTCCTTCTGGTAAAATATCTTTTAGGGTTTCTTCCATGTATCGCTTGAACTTTGGATGCTTCTTAAATAAGCTGCCATCAACACCAATAGTAGTGGTATAGTTCTTTGTTTTCTGTTTTTTGAAAATTAAAACACTGGGTTAAAAACTAAATTTAATGAACCTTATTTGACAGCTTCCGTGTGTTTTGGACCAAGGAAAGAACTTCTTCATTAATTATTTTTTAATAGATACTGTAACAAAGAGAAGAAAAAGTTACAACATTTTTTCTCAGTCACGCATGGTATCCCTGACATCAATGTATCAGCAGTTTTAAATTAAGGAAGGCAAGCAAATGTCAAAAATTCACTTTTTTGCTGCATATTTGAAACAACACGAAAATGAAATGGAATGAAAAAAAGGAACAAAACAAATCAAAATAACTGAAACAGTGTGCGAGTTTTTTTACAAATTTTACTTATTTTGTTACAGAGGTTCTGCATGTTAATTAAACTGCGAATCAAACCAAGCAATCAGGTTCCTCGCAAAAATGCAGGATAATCAGTAATTGATAACATTTAGCTTCTAACAGACCCTTCCACGATGTTTTTTTTCTTCAACCTTTGACATAGACACGTAAGCCCTGGCCTATAAGTCTATGGGCTGCCTATGCCTCAGACGAAATCCTGGAAATTTTTGCAATTTTGCGGAGCTATATCTTCGCTCATAATTACGACGTATCACTTCCAAACCTGTCAACTGAAGTTTAGTAATTTGAAGGCCCCCTTTGCCTAGTGGTGTTGACGAATTTCACCTACCTAGGGCATGTCAAAAGTTGAATAAACCGTTCAAGGGTCTATTGTAGCTGTGTCTTTCTCCTCATTGACTTAATGTGACACAAAGTAATGGCAGCACACGTTATTTTGTTCCTTTAATTATATGGGTAGACTAACATACCTTGATAATTGCAGCAATTCCTGCAGCAGCTAGCCTGGCAGCTCTGATAGAAACAGCGGCACAAACTTGTTTTAATATCTCAATATCAGACTCAGATGCATTCACTCCCATTTCATTTATGACCTGATCAATCTTGTATCTGTCATGGCTGTTGAAAAAAAAAATGTTACAAATGGGAACCATGTGCGTTGAGTTTGTAGTTGGTTCTCTCCCTTGCACCAAGAGGTTTTTCTCCGTGTACTCCGGACTTTTCCCCTCTACTTAAAAACCAACACTTCCAAATTCCAATTCGATCTGGAACAACTTGGAATGCACGAACACGTTTGCGTTCAACTCCTAAGTGCTCCGTGGGTAAACAAACAAAAAAAATTACTAATCCAATCGCTATTGATGAAACGACAATCCTGAAGATTTAAGTGATGATCGCATTGGCATTCGAGGTTGGCAAGGTTTATAGTCATGCGATGACAGCAAAAGAAATCTACCGAAAAGTGTGATGCTTGTTTTGAGTTATTGGTTGTGTATTAAACTGTTTAGTAATTTCTGCTGTCAACGTCTAGGGGGTTCAAGCTCGCTAGTAGTGCTACCACAAATGAATATTATTCTGTCAATGACTTCACCAGCACCTTTTTTGTACAAACTAAACTCCTTTACTCAAAGGTTACATATTAAACAGACAAGATCTGTTTTCTGGAAACTGTTAACTCTTTTACCCAAATGTTACATATTCCCCATACACAGTGGGATCAGTCTCAGACTGTTTTAAGATTTAAAACGTAACATGCCTATTTCGTGGGATTTACACGATCTCATAAAGATTAAGTAGAATCTACAAGATCGTTAAATTGAATTAAATAAATTGTACTCATGTATTTTCAAAATTAATTAAGGAGTTTTAACTCTTATAGCCTCTTGCTGCTATTTTGTCCAGGCTTTACACACAAAGGTGTTGATCAGTTAGTTTTTGAGAGACAATATTACATTTTATTCTAAAGAAATGACAATATTTAATAACATTGTTCACTTTGGCTAGTCCTTTTAAACGTTTTTGTCATCTATCATCATCATCATCATCCCTGTCATTGTCAAATTTGTAAAACTGTTGTCAAAAACGAAAAAAGGCAGGAGTCCATAAAAATGTGAGAACGTATCAGTCATGGTTCTCCACCGAGGTGTATTGACATCAGAAGTTTATTATAATAACAAACAGAATACTTATATTTTCTTGTCTTAACCCTACCTTTCAATATCCGAAATAAACTTGGTATGAAAGCTGTCTTTTTTACTAAACCTCCCAGTCTGGCCATTAAAAAGGACTTTCTTCTGAATAAGATCCATACAAACAAGTCTGGCGATTTCACCAAGGTACATCCCAGAAATCATCTTCTCAAATCTGAACAGAGTAACAAAAATCATGAGTTGAATGCAAGGATAGCAATACGGCAAAGGACTGATTTATTTGAGGTCAATATTAAGGCTAACAAAATTAGCCCTCTCAGGGACAGAGCTACACTGAAAGAGAAATCATGAATGATAAGATGGACTGGACAGGTAATTCTAGTCTCAGTCTCAAGCTAAGGCTATGTTCATATTTTTCCACTGAAACAACTTTTCGTATCGACACCAAAAGCTATCTGGTATAGTATGAAGACCTATCCAATATTTGACACTCCACTTTAGAGATCGGCGCGGGGCAGCTTTGTTTCGTTACAGAAATCACGCCGAAATCACTGTTCTTCTGAGTGAACAGAAGGCCTATACGGAATTGTTTTCGTGCCGACGTAAAAGCTACCAGGGCCGAGCGTTCAAAGCTGGGTTAAGAAAACCCAGGGTTAGTGCGAGATTTGAATTCAGTTTTGAAAGCTTAAAAAGCATTTCAGTTTTAATTCTTTTTGTCAACAAGTTGATGATTGGAAGCTCTAAGAAAATAACAGAGAAAATTATCCAAGAAAATGCTTTTGAACGCAAGAAAAAGAAACCCGTGTTAAATTTAACCGCGAGTTAAGCGCTAATCGGCCTTCAAACAACTGGGCCCAGTATAGCGTGAACAAGTCCTAGGAGTTAACATGACTAACCCTGGATAATATCTAACTGATGATGCACCTCTTGACTTTGTAAAATGCAGTGCATTTCAACCGTTATTGCAATAATATAAGGGTTATTATTTTACAAATTAATGAATTACATTAATTGCCAACGAGCAACCTAGCGAAGATGCGAGGCTGCGAGGTGGCAGCCTAATAAAACCGTACGCGAAAGTTCTAAGGGAGAATGAATCTCGAATCAATGTAACATAAGGTCGTGTAAGGTAACTTTTATGACGTAATGCAGAACAGCTAGAAAATGCAGTTTTCGAACGAACACGTGATACAGAACAGAGAATCCACCAGCCGTGAGCGCAGGGCGGATAAAGGTTGGGCGGTGAAACGAGCGCGTCCGAGCAAAAAGGTGTGATGCAGTGGACTGGGACATAGAAATGTCGCTTAAAAATGTCGCTGTTTTGGCTTGTTTGCGACTTCGGTCAGGGCTTGCGATGTGGTTTGTCCATTAGACACTGCCGCTGTCACTGAATTTAATGGCGGCTTGATTTGTTTTCTTGCACTTCTTCCTTGTTCCTTTGTGCTGGTACGCTGTCTCCGAGAGGCAAATGTTGCTATTTTTTGCGGGAGGTCTAATCAGGAGTAGACAAACATCTCTTTCAAACGGTTTCTCTGTAATTACTTCCATGACTCTACCACTGAATTATATTTTCGTTCTACTACTCGCCAAATGTCGATGTTATTCCAAAACAAAAACAACTAAGTACTGTCTAAAACACGAAGGAAAATCTCATCCAGCAGATAACTAGATGACGTGTATTTTATAAATGCGTGCAGCTCGTGCAAGGTGAAATTATGCTAATTTCAATCACCATCATCCTTCTTTTTAATTTTGAAAAAAACATCTCATACGTCTTTCTGCTTCTTCGAAACTTCAAAATTAGTTTCCCCTCAGTTTTTACTGTTTATGTTGTTTTGTTTTAGAGAGAGAAACGTAGAAAAAACCTTAAAACTAACCTCAATAAATTTTGTTTACATGCGGTTGCTGGAATTGCGACGCATTGCGCGAATCGCAACGGCGCGTTGCACCCGAGAAGCAAAGTTTGAAGCAGTACAACGCCACTATATCAAAATATATCAATCTAATTTTTTGTTATGTTATACAAAATTTATCCCCCTTTCACATATGTAAAAATTGAGGTTAAGAAGTGTTAAGCTTTTCCAAACGAAACGGCGAAAGACGATTAGGTGATATTTAGTGGAAGGAGGAGGTATTCAACAGTTTCAAATTAAACTCAAATTTTGGCATTATACGACGAACAAGTTTGACTTATAGGCATACAGACACAAACATATGAAACCGTTTATTGGTATTGTTACGAAACGAATTTATCTATTTAACATTGTACCCTGAAATTTCAGAAAGAAAATAGGATTTCCGGTTTGCAAAAAGGAATTTTTCGCCGGCCTTCAAGCGCACCGGAAGCGCGGAAAGAGCGCTCGTGCCAGTCCTACTCCGCATCACACATTAAATGAAGAGCGGAGCGCTCGTTTCACCGCCCAACATTTATCCGCCCTGGTGAGCGTGTTTGTGAGTCCCGTGCTCATCCCGTCTTCAACCATTTGCATCATACACGCATAGCTGTCGCATTTGCCCGCTGAAACTTTTTATTGTTCTTAGGCTTGAAAACAATAAAACAAAGTTCCAAAGCAGAATGAATCTCGCAGCGATATAACATAAGGTAGTGAAAGGTAACTTTTATGACGTAATGCAGAACAGTGTATATAAGAAAAATATGCTATATGTGAAGTGAGGATTTCAAATCTTTATGCAGTACAACAGTTAATAGTTCACCATTTTCAAGGTAATTTTCGGTCATGCAATCGAATTGAGTTCAAAATATTTTACCCAAATACACTGCCTGTTTATGCCGCTGAGAAAAAATAATAACGACGCAAAATTTATTGTGTCTTTGAAGCGAGTAGTATAGGAGGGATGAAATTGTCCGTTTTTTTGCAGTGGAATCTGATTAATTTGCGGTGGAATACATTAACGCCGATGAATTGTATCACCTGCAGGAAGCTTCGCAAGAAACCGCTGGACGAGCTAATGGAGCAGATCTCGTCTTTACGGGTGGCGGTAGGGTCCTCCCTCTTCCAACACCACCATTGACATGTTCGGACCCTGGCATAGCACACTCAAAAGGAATAATCTGAAAGAGGCTCAAGTTGTAACATCCGCCTGCATGACAGCAGGAGCAGAACTTGTTAATGACAGAGCAGCTGATGCCTTTTTGATGGCTTTCCGTCGTTTTGTGAGCGTGCGGGGCCACCCACGTGTTTGTTCGTCGGACTGTACATGTGGAGAAAACTTCGCAGGTGCTAAACGTTATTTGTGTTATAATTTATATGTTACAGTTTAAATTTGATTTCAGGTTAACAATCTTTAACCCAGGTTGCTTCTCAATTTCCTTTGTCTTGTAGGGCTAGGAGTCGAAAGAAAGTTGAAAATCCACCTGCACTAGACCTTGTATTACTCCCTTGTATATCCTTTCTTAATATACTGTAATGTCGCCTGGTCCTCCACCTACTGTTCCAACCTAAACTGTATTTACCTTTTGCAAAAGCGTCTAGTGCGACTCATAACAAAAGCTCACTATCTAGCAAATACCGCCCCTTTATTTAGCCAGCTTAAATTCCTTGACATATTTAGTATTAATTCATTTTCTGTCGCTACCTTTATGTATTCTTATCACCATAATCTTTTGCCTAATAGCTTTCATGACTTGTTCTTAAGTAGCAATCAAGCTAGTCCATCAATACGAAACTCGACTAGCCTCTCAGTATAGACCTCATTTTTGTAGAACAAATATAAAGCAATTCAGTATCCTTTACCGAGGACCTAAAATCTGGAATTCGTTGCCTGTTTCACTAATTAACTCTTCTTCTATATCTGTTTTTTTAAAAAAATTAAAGTATTATCTCACTGATAGCCGATCTGTCGTTTAATTTTCTGATCTTGCTCACTCTGCACTCAGCCATGAATTTAGTTCACTAGTAGTTGAAGGAAGCCTATTAATATAAGCTTCAAGCTTCGTTAGGGTTCCTTGTCACATTAATTTTATAATTCAATTAACACCTTTTGTTCTTGTTGTGTAAGTTTTGTGAGTGACTAAATAAATATATAAATAATAAAATAAATAAAAAATTAACCTGAAATCAAATTTTACATACAACGTATACACTTGATAATATTGGTTAGTCCCAATTAGCAGTACTATTCGAGGTGGGAATGATCACTGAATATAATAGACTACAACACTCGTAAAAACAAACAAACAAACCAACTTACATCTGCATTCCAGGGTTGATGGACTCTTTGTCCACTTTTTCATCAAAGGCTGTTCTTAGATGATTCCAGGAACCATTATCACCAAATGCACCCCACTCAGTGTTGATAATAACTTCTCGTGGATCGTTACAATCGCCAGTCCATTTTGGTACATTATCAAGGCTCTCCATATAGCAGGCATTTGTTCCAGTTCCGAGAATCAGTCCAGCACTGACATATGGGTTGCTGAGTGCGCACGACATCATTGTTCCTGTTGTGTCATTGACAAGTGCCACAAGACCCACACTTGCGCTCTGAAAAAAACGGTAGTATTCAGGTTGTGCTGACTTGCTTGCAGCCGAGGCTGGAACACAAACCTTACAATTAAGGGCTTCCATTAAGTCAAAACGATGGAGGCTGTTGTTCCAAGATATGATTTTTGCCTGGGCCTTTTTGAAGCAGAAATTGGCAATGCAGCCTTGGGTGCATTTTCTAGTGCGAACAGTGTAATTTCAATGTAATATGCAAAGGTGGCTATTATGGGGAGGTCTCAATAAAGAAACATGCAAGTGGGCTTGTAGCCAGAGTAACACAGTTTTATCTTGTGAGACCCGGTCTCGTCCCCAGGCCAATTAATTCGCGCTATCCGAGTGACAAGTTTGACAGGTTACGTCAAATCCAAAATCGCCGAGGATGAAAGGGAACGAGGCTGTGTAAGACCCAGTTAGTAAAGTTGATCTTGCACTGAGGTTTGACTGTTCCAAGGAAGCAAGAGAAACCAGATGTTTAGAAACGAAGGGTAAATTTAAATAGGAAGCATTTTGGCGTCTAATAGCCTGACCTGGCACAATTTTATTCCTCTCCGAACAAAATTATTAAAATAAATAAGAACTCTAGCTCTTAAGGGATAACCAGGGCATAGTCTAGAGAAAATTACGTGCGGAGGTTGTCTTAACTTTTCTGACTGGGACTGTAAAAACAGCAAGCCGTCGAGCCAAATCTACTCTAGTTGAATTGCATACATGTAGGCTTGGCAAACAGGACTACAAATAAAACCGAAAACTCACCAATCCTTTTCTATCTATCGCTTCTTTGAGAAGTCTGACAACATCTTTATTCTCTACACCAGTGGCAGAAAAGCCTTTGGTCCACTTAATCAGTAAACCAGACGTCAAGGATAGCTGCTGAACTGGAAATGAAAATGTGAACCCCAGTGGCAGATAGTTAGCACTGATTCTATTTTTCTTGACAAACAGCGCGATGCAATCAGCGATGTAATCAAAAAGCGTTATGGCATCACTTGTCATCAACGCTTTATCCAGTGGGTAAATGTCACTTTTCATTTCAACCTCGCCTTTGTAAACGGAGATCGAAAGCACCCGGAAGTTGCTACCTCCTAAGTCCAAAGCCAAAAAGGATCCCTCTTCTGTTCCATCGGGTATTGCTCGCACATAGGTTGGAAGCATTTTTACTGGGCTATCTGCTCGTACTCGTTCATCGGCTGAAAGGCCTTTAGTAAAGTCACTAACGAGAAGGTTGACAATTTCCTCAAGGGATTCATGAGATATGTCAAATGTTTCTAAGACTCTCACAATCTGCAAGAAAACAAGAAAACAAATTAACAGGAGGACAAAGTAATATTCAGCTGAACTGCGTCAAAGGAATATCACAAAATTAAACTCGGAATGACAAAAATGTATAGAATATGGCAGAGCACAGCCAAAACCTTGACAAATCGTAAAAATATAAGGATCAACGAGAGAAAGTGCAAAACAAGATAGGGGAAGTAAGAGTCTAGCGGATAATTTCTAAAGAAGAGTTGTCATTTCAGATAGTAACATCCTGTGTCTTTAATTTTTAAAGCATTAATTTTTGTCAGTCATTACATGTTATTGAGCAAAAGGAATTTTAAACTACGGAAATAATTGGATAAGAGCTTGATATAATAAAATAAGCATATGAAAGGTAATTAATAATACCCTTGTGCAAGAGTTTTTGGAGTTTTAGCTTTAACCCTCCCCCATGGGGAGAACTTGGCATAAGTTATTTCATATTTGGAAGAACCTTATTTGCGAGAGAGCAGAAAACACAATGTATGGTTGTTTACTATTTACCACGAATTCCCGGAAATTCCGGTTGGGATGTAAATGGTAAACGTTTTTTTGGTTCGTCACACTGGAAAATTCCCGGGACAAACGGAAATTCTGAAAAGGTAGTCCCGTTTACCCGATTGGGACGTTCCGAATGGAAATTCGTTTACCATTTACAAGTTTCTCCAGTTTCGTACCATTTTCATGTTGTAACTAGAATCCAGTTTAGCGCGGCGCGACAATCTGGAAATTTTAGGCCAATGGTAAACGACACGTACGGTTCGTACCGACCGAAAACTCCCAACCAAAATTGACACTCGCGGAAGCGGGAAAAAACAAATTCTGATACCTCATTTCTTCCTGTTAGGGCATCAGACAAGGAAGTAAAAAGTTGACGTGCAAATGGTAGAGCTGAAAACATCTTGGATCACAATTCAGCTATTAATCTGAAAGAAAAACTGTACAGGGTAAACTTAATGTATGTGAAAAATATGTAAAGCTAAAAACTCTTATTGAGGGCGCTTTTAGCTCTGTTCACGTAAATTTCTGTGGCCTATGAAACAGCCACATAAGGGACGCAGATGAAGTACCGTAAATTCTCTATTAAGCCCCCCGGGGGGCTTATTTTATTCAAGCACTTTTGAGGCGGGGGGGGCTTATTTAATTTAGCGAAACGCATCACCTGTAGCAAAAATACCGTGGTATGAGCGAGAGTAGACTTACGCGTTGTACAATTAAAGTCACTGTCAAAAGTATTTAATTCACTTGTGGGAGCCTAAAAGTAACAAAAACAAAATTCTTATTCTTCAAAAATGCGCGTTCGGCCTCATGTTCTTCGGTAATTTTTATGAGAATGGTTACTTGTATTGATTTGAGAAAGTTACGCATATGAAGTTGGAGGTCATGCCGCCGAAGACCAAAAACAATATGAACTTCCAGCCTGAATAAATCATAACTGATCAGTCCACGTTTTTTTGTGAAGAATAAGGATTGGGGGAGGGGGAGGGGGGGGGGGCTTATTAACTTTCCTCCTCTGAAAAGGGGGGGCTTAATAGAGGATTTACGGTGCAACGGTGAGTAAGACAAGAACATTAGTGACGTATAGTCAACATCAACGCGCGAAACTAAAGGTTTTGAAATTCAGACTTGGGACATACATATCTCGCTAAATTTAATAGAGGATACTGTTAAATAGCTAAGAAATTCATGGCCGATTTGGTTGCAAGCCGACTTTAGCTATAATGGGATAAACATGAAGATGTTAGATCACCCTTCTCCAATGGCATACAGGCCTAGTATGAGCTCATGTATAAAAATGTGTTACAAATGTTACTAAGACCCTTTCTTTCTTTCATGACCTTTACTCGATTCGCTTCTCACAGTTATTTGTCGAGTATTTGTATAGGCTTCTAAGTCTATATATGCTTAGTCTTATTTTAGTCGCTTCTTTGTCAATAACTGGAGTTACTCACGCACGGGTAAGCACTTTTCAGCGGTTGAAGAATCGGGGGCATATACAAACGGGTAAGTTTTAAAGAAGTGAGAAGTGGCGACCCGCATAAAACGATCGAGACGATGTTCTCCGGTAAACATATTGACATCGAAAGAAGTTTGATACAAATCGAACCAAACAGAACCGAGACACAGTTATGAACAAGAAAGGCACTATGTTGTGTTCGTCTTATTCTAGGCGCTTAGTTATTACGTTTAGTTCTTTTCGACCGGTTTCATGGTGACATAGAGTACTACTGAATACGCTAAAAACATGATGTTTACTAGACTACGAGTAGTCCCCGATTTTTCCTCAGGGATAGTAGAGCGAGCGAACGCACGCGCGCTGGCGTTTCGCTCGCTCTACCATCCCTGAGGAAAAATGGGGGACTACACGTAGTCTAGATGTTTACCGTGGAGTGGCGCTTCTACCCACTTTCTGAGGCGCAGCAGCTGTTACGGTAAAATTCCGAAAAGCCTCCTTTCTTTGCTTAACTGATCGGATTCGTCAAGTATTTTTCCTGTTTATATTTGACTGTTCTGTCACTACAAAGATTCGCAAAAATGTGCTTTCAAAATATATTATTGTTACGAAAGCTATTTTAAAAGCTTTCGTAACTAATTCCGCTGAAAAGCGGAAGTCAGCCGAGTCATTTTGTCGATGCATGCACAGGCAAAAATTTCATCGAAGGTTGCTGTCATTGTTTGTACTCTTATTTCGTCTACAGTATTTTAACACCTATATCGATACTAAATACTTGTCAGATGTACAAAAATTGTGATTTATAGATCACCTAATGACCATATGCACGAACACAAACGCCTTCACAAGTATAATGTTTACATCATGCGAAATGGACGCTCTTTCCAAACACAAAGACTGTGGTGGTTTTAAAGGTAGACAAGAGATGTCACGATATCAGGTGGTACCGTTCGCGATTTCTGCAAACTTTGGTTGTAATCTTTCCGCAAAAGTCTACGCAGGTGAAAATCCATACAAAAATGGCGATTTTTTGGTTGGTTTTATAGCGCGAAAAACCCACTGAAATCCGACAAGCTGGCATTAATCGAAGGTAAGATCTTGAATTTGGTGTTTCTTGATATAAATATTCCGGTGGTACCCACTGAGATTTGGTTACGAGTAACTCACAATCAGAGACAAAAAACTCCGAAAGTCGCTTCAGTCTTATTATTCCGCCATATTTTAAAGACCAAATCGTGGTTCGAATGCGGCTCTAGCCTGTTAAATTCCCGGATGTGACCGGGCATTCTACGCGATGAAACTAAGTCACTCTTGGTCTAAGACAAATCAAACTTTGGTCTTGGCCACGGCGCATATAAAAAATTATATACCTGCCCTACGGTTTCCGAAGGGGGAGAGAGTGGGGTGGGGGTAAAGAGCGAATTTTTTTGAAAGGTGGGAGTGCCTTTGTGAAATAATTTTTCGAGAGGGTTATGCAAAACTCGTTATACCATAATACGTAAACATTTGCTGTCACATATCATGTTGTCGTGGCGAACAAAAATAAACAAATAATTGTCATGATGACTTAAGACCCATAGTTCAATAAGGCTACTCGAATTAATTAGTCCCATTTCTTCTTAATTTGACCCAACTTGTCAGTCATACTTGAACTCGGATAACTGGCATAACTCGAATTCCTCGCCAACTCGAACTAACTTTCGTTTTCCTACATTGATAGAATTTGCCCCGATAACTTGAATTCTGGTCCTAGCAACTCACCACGGATGCCATCCCATTAGCTCTTCTTGTCGTGTAAAACTCTAAAAGTTACACTATAGTAATATGATTTTACACGTAATTTATAGTGCAAAGATTTTAAGGTCATTTCCCGATCTTATGAGTCATACCGGATCATCAGAATAAGAATGATTGTGTCATTGCGCAGTTTCTGGCGAGACAAGATTAATTTGTACAGTATGGTAGACAGAACTGCTGAAAACAGTATACTACCAGTTACTTTGGCAAAGTAAACATTCGATAGACCCCGATAACTCGAACTTCCACAACTCGAACTCGGGTTGTCGCTGCCCTTCAGAGTTTGAGTTACCGGCGCTCTACTGTAGATTCAAAAAGATAAAACGTAGGAATTCTCAATAAAATACGCCTTACCTTATTTACTTTTTGTTCTCTTGCTTCCTGTGTGTTAATTTTCCCGCTCCGAAACGATTTTAACAATTTCTTGCAAACCGAAGCAGTTATCAAACGTTTCTTTGTCTCTAAAGACGACCAACAATTTCCGCAAATGTCACCTGAGAAACGGATACGAATCGTGTCATCTTACCATACCGTTCAAGGATCAAAACTCAGCGATCACACCCGTCTTGACGATCTCAGCTCAAAGGTTAAAAAAGTGATCCGAATGATGTTCATCCGCAGTAAATTTGATGAACCAACAAAGTGTGGTTCATGAAAGTTTCAATGTAACGTGGGTGATGCGCGAAACACAAAACTGATGAGATTTACTCGATGCGGCACCTGCATGTACGCGTTGATGGTCACAAACAGCCGAAATCGTGTCATGAAAAAATTAAAGAGCCGGAACAACTCAATCTGATCGTGGGATATTTAAGTTTTGCCGCGAACTTCAGTCAACATGCCAATGTCGTCTTAACGTAATAATACTTCTGTAGTTATAGAAACTAAGTACTGAGGTATTAAACTCTTACAGAATTCACAATGTATGAAGCGAACAAACCTGTTATCGTCTAAAGTGTTGTGGCACCAATTGATTCATAAGAGAGAAACCGCAGAAATTAGTTCGCCTTTTCCAACCACTACTTTCAAGTCAAATATTTTGGGCGTGTTCCTTGGTCTATAACTTTTAATATGAACTCTAATGTATTAAGCTCTTTCGAGGAGAAACACTTTTCACAAAGCTGAAAATAGCCTTTTCAAAGGGCGTAACACCAAATAAAAGTGTTAATTCATGATTATTCCTTGCAACCTGTTGTTTTTGATTTGTCTGAAGTTACTACCCTGTTTGTACAGGATAATTCGTCCGTTAGTCTTGGCCTGATTTGGTAAGCCACTGCACACAGCATGTACGTTACTATAGGGGACTTTGAACAGTCTAAGGTTTTAAACAGGAAAACGAGGGGGTTGGGGTGGGGGGGGGGGGGGGAGGTACGGGGGAAAAAGAAAGCAGAGAGAAAAACTTCCTGTATTAAACCCCAGATTTGATGACCGACACTACCATCCTTTTCAATTGGCAAATTGCAATTTACAAACATTGAACTACGAATGGGCAACTTTAAATTCATACTAGTTTTCCTCTGCTTTAAAACTAACAGGATTATGGACTAAATTTTGAATTGAATGCGTGGCGAATGGTGGAAAGAACTGGGGTTTGCCCAGTTCTCGTTTTCTTTGCCGCAACGCGCTGAAACAAACCATTTTTGTGGAAAAGAGAGAGAAAAAAATCCCCCCATGTAAGGGGAATCTTGGAAAGTACACGTTTGCTTGTGGAATCTGGAATCCTGGGCTTTGGAATCCCCAAGATATTACGTGAGCTCTTTTTAAGCGCTCGACGCTAGGAGAAAGCAAATCCTTATCTTGAGAATCCTGTAGTATTTAGGGTGACCTTTTCAGCAAAATGTTTTGTTATCCGTCTGCATTTTCGGCGCCATTTTGAATACATGACATGTACATGTAGGTTAACCAGATGATGCAACTGATGTCTATAGAGAACGAAGTCATTGAGTTCGGCGAGGCAATGGATTCGAAATTAGGCTGACCCAAACAATGACTAACAAGTACATTTAGAGAGAGAAGGTATCAGAGCTTAAAAACATGTGTTACAAAGAAGCCTGAAAACCACCGTACTTCAAGGATTTACAACATGTGCGTGTGATGACTATATTTAAAATTGAAGGAATATCTAACAACTACTTTACAACCTTTTCGCGCTATATTCAAATGTTTAAAGCGCCAAAGATATTTCTATTTCACTTTTGCTTTCTTCACTTACGAATAAGTGCCGATAGACTTCAAAACAGCCCCTGTTTCCCCTAGGTTAACATTGTGCGCTCAAGCGGTCAGAAAAAAGGTGTGGCTCCGGAGCGACTGGAGCAGGGTGAAAACGGAGATTGAGACTGGGGAGAGACGGTGGGAACTTGAAATGCGACCCTGATATTCTCATCACGTCGAAAGCGCTTGCAATACCTATTGGGGAAAACCCGACTGTTTTGAGGTCTACAGTGACAGAAAAACCTGTATTAACAGCACCCCAAGGGACAAAAATATCGGTGTCAGTTTGACAAACGCAGACTGCAGACTAGCAGGTAAAGAGGTAAACATTGTTGGGAAATGCTTTTATAGATTCTCCGTTCCTTGACTTTAATTCTTCTAAAAGTCTAATTTAGGGATAGGAAATCTTTTAAAGCCTTTCAAAACAACGTACCTTGCTTCCCTGCCAGTCTGGAGTCTGCGTTTGTCGCACACCGCAAAAGCATCAGTTGGTTCCAAACTTCGTCACAATTTCATCACAATTTGTTGGAAAATGAAAATTTCCATGGTTATCCGTGCGCAATACAGATTTTACTGTCGTCGGAAAAATGGAGGATGATGACTAAATGAGATGTTTACTTCAAACTAACTTTGTTCAATTTTCTGACAATATTGTCTACACAAATTAAACTGTATACTGTGGTGGTGTTTTGTCCACAGGTGCATGCTTAAACAACATTTTCAACAAAATGTTCAACCTTCGACCTTAGTAAATTACAGTGTCTATACTTTAGAAGTGTTCATATATTTATAGTAACAGATGTAGGGATGAAGTACGGAGTTATTATCCAGAACCAAAAAGAGCTTTCCATGATAGCACGAGGTTCTTGTAAAATTTACAATGTGCTCGGATCAGGAGTAATTCAACTGATAAAAATTTACATCTTTCTCCTTGATATTAGAGACCTATAGATTCGAGGACAAGAACGACTGTGAGGACGAGATTTCTTTGAAATTTTTATCGCGTATTCTCAAAAATAGACATCCCAAAAGGCTTTTTTGTACTTTTTTCACCAGAAAAGTGATAAACTTATCTTCGCCACAGATCGCCACAGTGGTAGAACGACGGCTATCACGTTTTCCCGCCAAAACGACGCTGGTTCACGCGCGAGCACTACTTAGTATTTTGAAAATCTCTTACTCGTAGGCGTACTTGTCTTAGAACTCACAGGTCTCTTATTCACGTTGTGACGACACAGTTTTCACTGCGCATTATAATTAGTTTAATATTTTTTGGATGCAACTGCGGCAACAAGCGCCGCCCCTTTTCCAGAACCATCCTCGGACAGCATAAGAGTAACATTGCCTTTTGGTAAAATGTCTCTCAGTGTTTCTTCCATGTACCCCTTAAACCTTGGATGCTTCTTAAACAGGCTGCCATCAACAGCTATAGTAGTGGTATAGTTTCTTGTTTTCTGTTTTTGAAAAAATAAAAACATTGGGTTTAACTACTAAATTGTAATGAATCGTATTGACAGCTTAAATGTCTTTTTGACTGAGGATAAAAAAAAAGACTCTTCACTATGATACAGCAGTTAAAAAAAGTACCAGCATATTTTTTTCCCGATAGTATACACCGTATGCACACCGTATTACGCATTAGTACATTAGGGAGACAGATATGCCAAACAATTCACTTTTTAGCAATATATAGTAATTCTGCAAATTTAAATGATCAGTGCAACAGATTAAAACAAACAAACAAAGTTGTATTTTGTGCACCCTGTACACTGAAGAGTGTTTGTTTATGTTGTAGTTAATTTTTTATCTTAGGTAATTTATATTTTACCTGTGTTTCAACTTCATTAGCACACATTACCATAACCAAAAACAAAAGAAAAGCAAAAATTACCTGAGATAAAAAAAAAATTAACTACAACATTTATTCCAAAATTGTTTAGAGGGGGGAGGGGAGGGGAGGGCCATAGAGGCTTTCAAACTATTGCAAAAGTGGATAGTATGCTACACTTGCATATTTGATAATTATGTTAGCGCTGTTGAAGAAAGGTTTTCAGTAATAATTATTGTCCCTTGGATTTTTAGCCTCCATGGTAGCTTCTACCTCCATCTAGCTGTGTCTTTCTCATCAATGACTTTGACACAAAGTAAGGGCAGCACAAAATATTTTGTTGTTTCTTTAAAGTTAATTGGTACAATGAAGATTAACAAAATTATACCTTGACAATTCCAGCAATTCCTGCAGCAGCTAGCTTAGCTGCTCTGATGGAAACAGCAGTGCAAACTTGTTTTAATATCTCAATATCAGACTCGGATGCATTCACTCCCATTTCATTTATGACCTGATCAATCTTGTATCTGTCATGGCTGTTAAAAAAAAAGATTACAAAACATGAATGAGAATCTGTATGGGTATTTCTTCGGAAAAAAATGTGACAATTGTTAGTATATGTAATCAAATGGTGACAAGTAAAATTAGGGAGTAATTTCACGCCTTTGCCATTTGATTACAGCTATTAATTTCACTTTACCAGTGTCCGTTTTTCGGGGAATTTTGCTCCTTGATTTTTTTCAGGCAAGATCCGATTAATCAATGTAAAAATTGATTTACATTATCGGTTTTGTTTTTTTCAACCTACCTTTCAATATCCGAAACAAACTTGGTTTGAAAGCTGTCTTTTGCACTAAACTTCCCAGGCTGGCCATTAAAAAGGAGTTTCTTCTGAATAAGCTCCATACAAACAACTCTGGCGATTTCACCAAGGTACATCCCAGAAATCATCTTCTCAAATCTGAATAGAGTAACATAAATCACAGATGATGAGAAGGTCGACTGGTAGCTCTCAGAGTCTCAAGAGTGAGCATGACTTCTCTCTAAGAGTCTAACCATACATTGCAGCTGTCAACTGATGTCTTACTGGTGATGCATCTCTTTGTAAAATGCTTGAACAGGTATCACAAAAATTTTAATTTTTGATAAAACAGTAAAGTGCATTTATAATACTGTTATGATATTCCTTATGTCAAGGATGGCATTTGACTACAACAAAAGAAAATACCCAGGATCTTTTCACATGCAAGTTACATGCAGATCATGTGTTTACCATGTGCATTTTACAGAGTGTATCAATAACTGTCAAATTAAATACACAACATTCACATGCAGGTGACATGGAAATCATGTGTTTAAAATGTGCATGATAATTAGCTTAACTGAGGCCTGACAAGTGACATGGCCTTGAAAGCAGGGACATACAACAGATGACATGCCAATAAACAACATAAAGATGGGTTGATCCTGCTTATGTAGAGCAATGAGGAAAGCACAAATACAATAATAAAATACATATGTACCAACAGCAACAATATGCGGAACAACCACATTTAAAATTCAGACTAGGGACAATATGCACTCTACGTATCTGTTACAGGTCAAAATATTATAAATTCAGGTTAAAATTTTTTAACCTACAGGTATAAGTTGATTCTCAGTTTCCTTTGTCTGGGAGAGAAAATGAAATTTGAGAATTGACCTGGGTTAAAAAATTTTAACCTGAATTTAATTTTGACCTGTAACACATTCCCCCTTAAAGGATCTCTTAACTTACAAAATAAAAATGACACAAGCATGACACACTTAAGTGTTATTAAGTGGATTAATAGAGAGATTAAGAATCCTATTTATAGCAAAATTTATGGTAAACATTAATTTGAAACACATGAGAGCATAATGGCCCATAATTCTCTCTTGACAACACTGAAAAACCTCTCCAGAAACCAACTTCCATTTA
Source organism: Porites divaricata (assembly GCA_038088405.1). NCBI lineage: Eukaryota > Metazoa > Cnidaria > Anthozoa > Scleractinia > Poritidae > Porites > Porites divaricata. The sequence goes on from JBBMOI010000002.1 coordinate 48,436,006, forward strand.
TTAATTTCAAGCGTTTAATTGGTCTAAAAATAATTTTTTGTGAAATTCACATATACGAAGGGCTAGACTGGGTGTTTGCCTCTCTCTCTCTCTCTCTCCCAAAATTCTCTCTTGACATTATACACATTGCACAAAAATATTTGCAGGTTTCATGACAGGGTTATTGTTAAGAATTATTTATTGAATAATTTTTATCCGCTCATTTCCCAATTTGAAAACTTGTCAACTTGAATCTGATGTTTGTTCTCTGCCATAAACATGATTCCAGACTCTTTAATTGATATCTCTGGATCTCTGGTTGAATTTGTAAAAAAGTGCATTTATTGTCTCAGATGTTAATCCTAAACTGTAGCTTTATCAAATTTACCATGTTATTTTAAAATTTAGATTAGAAGTTGCTACAAAAGATGACTGCTACACAACATGACTACCAGAATGAATAGTTTTGTTTTGCAGGTGCATGTTTTTTTTTTATATTTACATTCAGTGCCTTGTGGCTTGTTGTGTTGTTTACAGTGAGGAAAAAAAAATTATATATATATAAAAAAACATATATAAACCATGCCATTAGAGATGTTTTTTGCTTGCTTGATTTTAGGATAATCCAGAGATCAATTTTACCATGTTAACTTTTACAAGAGTACTTTACAAGTGTAGCTATTGTTTTGAGACTGTAAAACACTGGCTACACACACTTGTAAATTACAATTTGAGCACGTGCTGCATGTTGCTGGGAAACAGTTTCAAATCCACATTGTAGGTCCAATAACCATGTGCTTGGTACAGCAGGCTCAGTTATGACAATCGGTTTATCAATAAATGGATTCGCCCACTCAAAAAACACGTTTGATGAGAGACAACAAAATTGACTAGCCCAAGAGTTTGGAGTGAGGCATCGTCAAAGGCTTGATGAGATTCAGGCAGAGCATCCTTTTCTCCTCCTTGATTGAAAAGAAGACTAAAAGAGGCTCCGTCTGCAGGGTTTAAAAAAAGCAAAACAAAAAAACTTACAACTGCATTCCAGGATTAATGGACTCTCTGTCCACTTTTTCATCAAAGGCTGTTCTTAGATGATTCCAGGAACCATTATCACCAAATGCTCCCCATTCGGTGTTGATAATAACTTCTCGTGGATCGTTCTGATCGCCAGTCCATTTTGGTACATTATCAAGGCTCTCCATATAGCAGGCATTTGTTCCAGTTCCGAGAATCAATCCAGCACTGACATCAGGGTTGTTGAATGCACATGACATCATTGTGCCCGTTGTGTCATTGACAAGTGCCACAACATCCACACTTGCATTCTGCAAATTAAAAACAGCAGTTTGTATTGACTCACTTGCAAAAGTTGGCAGTTGAACCACTGCATAATGGTCAACCTTGGGGTACCTAACACTTTGGAGGCTGCATGTTGTTTTGGGGTGAGGGTTTTCCCCCAACATTTTTACATGGATGGAGACATTCACATGCTCAGTAGTGTTAAATAATTATTGATTACAGGCAACTGAAATCAAATTTCTATCTCCTGATAGCTATTCAATTTTATCCTTAGCTTATCAATATTAAATATTATTGAAAAATAAGTTTACAAGAACTCTCATATGACAGTGATAGCAGATTATCTGACAGTGTACAAATTATTTGACCTAGGTTGATTCTCAATTTCCTTTGTTTCCTGACACAGTGGCTATTGAGAATCAAATTAGGTTTAATCAAAATTAACTCTATGTCAAATTTGACCTGTAACATATATTACATAGCTTTAGTATCAAGAAGAGGTTCCCTTAAATTTTCTGGCATTGTGAATGTCACAACAGCAAGCCTTTTCTACCAATCTGCCAAAGTGGAATCATATTCATATTTTCTAGACAATTAGTTGTGACCAAAAAACTTACTTTAATACATGTAAATCAAGAACTCACAGCTTTTACGTAGTATAAAAAGTTTCTGTTAATTTTAGCAACAAGACTCACCACTCCTTTTCTAACAATGGCCTCTCTGAGAAGTTTGACAACATCTTTATTTTCTACACCAGTAGCAGAGAAACCTTTGGTCCACTTAATGAGCAAACCAGAAGTTAATGATAGCTGTTCAACTGGAAATGAAAAGGTAAACCCAAGGGGTAAATGTTTTGAACTGACTCCTTGTTTCTTGACAAACAGTGTGATGGAATCAGCGATGTAATCAAAAAGTGTTATAGCATCACTTGTCATCAAAGCTTTATCCAGTGGGTACAATTCACTTTCCATATAAACAGTGCCTTGGTCAATTGTGATTAGAAGCACCCGGAAGTTGCTACCCCCTAAGTCCAAAGCCAAAAAGGATCCCTCTTCTCTTCTATCAGGTATTGCTCGCACATAGGTTGGAAGCATTTTTACTGGGCTATCTGCTCGTTCCCATTCATCAGCTGAGAGGCCTTTAGTAAAGTCTTTAACAAGAATGTTGACAATTTCCTCAAGGGATTCACGCGATAAGTTGAATGTTTCTAAAACATTCACAATCTACAAGAAAACAAAAAAGTAAACAGAAGGATTAAAAAAAACAGGCTGCAGAAAACATTTCAGGAAAACCTTTTTATCTTCTTAGCAGTAAAAGGTTGTATATCATTATAGATAGGGATATCCGTCCATATTTTATGTCTTACGTCTTTATCATTATTGTTACTATTATTATTAATATTATTACTATTATAGTATTAATAAGTTGAACTCCATCATCAATAAAGGATAACAAAAGGAATGCATAAAAATGGCAAGGTATCCTTATAAGAAAATGAAAAAATCAAAGGAACAATTATTAACAGGGCTTGAAATTAAAAAAAATATGAAGTCGCATTTTGCGACCAGTTAAGAAAATTTAGTCGCAAATTCTCAAAATTTAGTCGCAAAGCATAAGTTAATTATTAATAAGTACTTTGACTAATAAATTAAGAACCCTTTGATTTCAGTAGCTTTTATTTACTTCCAATGATGTCTAAAAAAACAGTTTCTGAATTACTTTGACGGCAGAATCAATATGGTAAATTAGAACGTTTGATCGATTTCGAAAACGTACACTGAGTCCACACAAATAATCCTGTTAAATGATAATTTGCACTGAAGTTAAAATTCAATAAACGAAACAATCATTAATCTTATCGTCTCCTAATGATGTGAAATCTCTAATGTTTCCCGTCGCTAAATACACCAAGCTCTTAATTATTAAACATGCTTACAGAAATAGCGCGAAGCTTGTGTACACATTGAAATTTTCAATACATTTACCTTTCTGTTCCACTTGTACCTCAAAACGGCAAAGTCTATGTTTGGCCGAGAGTTATATCTTTAAAGAAGTCTAAATCAAGCCAAAACAGAAAGATATCGGAATCCTCGTGAAGTCTTTGGAATGAGCACACGCGCCACCGAAAAGCCACCATGTTTGTTTTCAGCGATTCACAGCAATCAAACGAGGCGTACGTGCACAGTTCCCGCCAAACTGCCAAACATCTTAAATTTCTGACACCCTTTATAACAATTATTGTTATCTATATAGTTTCCGGGCTCGCAGTTTTTGTTGCACAGTACTATTGTTATAATTTTTAACTAAAAAAAGTCTTTCACATTTTCGCGTCAAAAAATGACATTTAGTTTTTGTGTTGTAAAAGTCAGTCCCCATACATGAAGTACCTACCTGTTTATAACAGAACCGCTGTAATCGTGTCTCATTGAGCTAATCGTGTAACGTTGTTTATACGACATGTTGTTTGGAACTTGAGAAGGATTTTCCCTTTACATTTTAAAATCTCCACAACAAGAAGGAGAGAAAAATTTTAAAATTGTGTTTCTTCATTAATTTAGGTGAAAACTGGTCGCAAAGTTGCGACTGCTGAAGAATTTTCAGTCGCAAATTGACAGAACTTAGTCGCAAATGCGACCAATACGGTCGCAATGTCGAGCCCTGATTAACAAGAAAAAGTGCAAGTTATGAGAGAGGGGAAATAAATGGCAAATAACTGTAAATTTCTAAGGGAAAGGGTAATATCCCATCACTTTAGCTTACCAGTAAGATTTAGCTCAAGTCAGCCATTAAATGTTATTGAGAAAATACATGTAGGGTTTTTTAATGATCAAAATTATTAAGAGCTTTCTATATGAAGGGCCTTAAAACCCTTACCCTGCGAGCAGAGTCTCCTTCGATCTTCCTAGACAATATCCTCTTCCCGATATCTTCTAGGGAGGTCGAAGGAGACTCTGCTTGCAGGGTATAAAACCCTCAGAAGCAAAAAAATCTGATACCTTTTTCCTTCCTGTTAAGGCATCAGAAAAGGAAGTTAAAAGGTGATGTGCAAATGGCAGAACTGAAAACATCTTGGATCAGAATTCAGCTAAATGTCTGCAAGGAATAATGTACAAGAATAATGGATACATTAATATGAATATAATAAGAAAACAACACACAGTAATGTTGAATTGCAGAACAAATCATCACTCAAAATTGAAAAATTATCTCTCCACAGATTAACATCCTTTTTAGTTTACAAAAATCTCAGTTTACATATTTATTAGGTCATACCCTACTGGGAAAATTATGTTAAAATAACAAATCTGCATATTTGAAGCTCTGTTAGGGTTCTGATGAGCCATGTGGCCTTGAAACAGCTATATATGACAGATGAAATGGCAGCAAATGACATATAATGGGTTGAAAATGCAACAGATGAAAAGATGGCTTTCTCCTTACATTCAAAACCAGTGTCGTTTGCTGTATAATATTATTATTATACGCCAAACGACACTGGTTTAGGATTTTCAACTACCGACATACATACTCCCTTAAGGGGCTGCAGTGTCAGGGGAACTGATCATGTTTAAAAATATTTTGCAAATGTAAGGAACATCAAGGCCCTAGATCCTTCAAAACAAACAGTGAGTTGACATTAAATATTATTGCCTCAATCTACATGGGGTTTTGTAAATTGTCGTTTATTATGCATTATTTATTGATAATAAGTCATTCTTAGTCTAAGGATATATCAAACTTTGCTGCTTTAGTCAATGGGGTCTGAAATGCCTGGGATAATTAAACTAAGATCTTATATAATAATGAGCCCTCCATACAACTCCATGCTGCATAAGCAGAATTCTTTGCGTTTTAATTTTCAAAATTCATCGCATTTCCAAAAAACTGATGCACAATGGAATTTGATGAAATTCAAGAATTGTTGTCCATCTGCTAAGTTATGTACACATCAACATATTTAGGGGAGACGAATGGTCTTTGCGAGCATTCGCGAGCATGCCGAGCACTGCGATTTTTTTGCGAGCACGAGCAGAAATAAAAAATTTGCTTTGCGATCGAGCTTGCAAGCAACGCAAAAATTTGGGGAGCACGAGCAAGCGAGCACTCGTTTAAATTTTGCGACCAAATCGAGCAAAGGTAAAATTTTGCGAGCAGTTAAAAATTTTAATAGACCATTCATCACCCCTATATTTGCATAATCTTAATTACCAAGTGAGCTTTTACACTATTGATCTACAACACCGTGCAAAACTTGTTTCAATACTTCAACTGTATAGCACCCTATTTAATAATAAACTCTAATCAGTCGCAGACTAGCACTTACACTGGTCAGCAGAGTAAATTCAGACTGTCAAAGGGCTTACTGATAACTCATATTTACAGGTAACGTGGCAGCATAATGCTTTGCTCATTGATATCCTAAGAGTTGCCTGTTCATTACAAAATATTAAAGCCTAATAAATGAAGCCTTTAACGTGCGAGGACAGTTAAAACTTTTAGAACTTGACGGAACAAAATAGTACAGGAATTGAATTGAGACCGGACTAATAAGCTTAATGGGGCCATAACCAGCGTATAAAAGACTTACTTGCAGAAACAAACTATTTTGTCCTTCTTCGTATAAATATATCAGTCACTTGCTGAGTAAACTTTTACGTTTTCGAAGCTAATGACTCTTTCAGTTTGAGCTCAGTGTGCTCGCGTTTGTTATTAGCAGATTACAAATCTATGAAACGTGATAGCGGCATTTACGAGAGAACATTGACGTCTTTGTTGCTGTAATCCTCGATCCGAGGGTGGAAACTTGGCACGAAGAATCTTCGGACGTGTTCGAGTACACTCGTTCAAACCATGCGGCAATGTCCGGTAGACAAAATGTGTACTCATACATCACGTAGTCTCCTACCTCTGTCTTCATTTTCAACATGGCGCACAAGTGATTTGACTGTTTTTTGACAATAGAACAGTGAATAAGAAGTTGTACTGCAAAATATGAGCGCAAATGAAAAGAATCAGATGCAAGAACAGGTTTCAAGTGTAATTAACAGCTTTTTGAAAAAGAGAAAGTACACCGAGGGTGTAAGTTCACTGAAGGATTTCACAGCAGAACAAAAGATGGAAGACATGGCATTTAAGACGACAGTTTCTAATGAAACCGGAATCGCCGATGTCTTTTCTTTTGCCATTAACAGCTGCGAACCAGCCATTCTAGACGAGCAGTACTCCAGCTTAAAATCGTTTATTATAGGAACAAACCAGGCGTATAGACAAGAGCTCTCTAAGTTTTTATTTCCAATGTTTGCAAACATTTATCTGGATCTAGTTGCAAAAGGTCAACCAATCCCTTCTCAAACATTTTTTGCAAAGCACAGTGGTGAATTTTCGATCGAGCACAAAGAGGAAATACAGCACTTGCAAGTGATCACTGATTTGGAACGAGTGAAATCAAGTGATGTTGCTAGCAATTTCAGACGCAGTAAATTTGTTGTTAAACTGAGCAATAAGGTCTTCACCTACTTTCTCCAGTATCTCAAGAGTGGAGATCACGTGTTGATGCTTCATTTACTGAATAAACATTTTAGCCTAGAAATCACTCATAGCAAACCAGGACAAAAGGGAAATGGTGATGAAATAGAAAATGACGCTGGTGAGAACACTGTATCAAGTCACCGTGCTACAAGAGCGGTAAAGCAAACAAAGTCCATGACAGATAAAGAGAATGAAAACTTGGTGACTTTGAGAGAAAGCATTGGACGTGTTAGGAGTGGACCTGCATGTTTACCGTCGATTTGTTTTTACACATTTGTAAATGCGTCTCAAGGGTAGGGAGATAACATGCTTTGAGTTCTGGTATTTGTATTGTCTATAGGATAGTTTCAGTTTTGGTATTCTAATTAAGCACTGTGAATTATGCATTTTCTCTTTCATGGAGACACATTTTGACACAGAAATTTCTTCCCATTTTTCTGCCTAAGCCAAGTCCTATAGCCTGTGTGATATTTGACATACAACCCTTCCATACCTTTTATTTTCAAGTTTTGCTGCATCAACACTGTGGAAAGGAGTACCTTACCATGAGTAGGAGGCAAGTTGGTGCCTCCCACCAGACAAATGTCTGTAGAATATGTCTTTGCTCTCTTTTAACAAATAACTCTCAAACTAACCAATTTAGTATTTAGGCTCTATTTCAACAGTGCCAATGGATTTTCACTAACTGACCCAAGTCAAAAGTTGAAAAAAGTGGGAGGGTCTTTTTTAGGTCTGGTTGAATCGCTTGAGAAGGAGCCCAAAGCAGTGTTTTTTTTTTGTTTCTGACATAGAGGAGTCTAACGTATTGACAATCAAACAGATATGAGCAAAGACCAACTCTGGATGTCCAGTGTTTGGGGTATAGTCCATCTTACTGTGTGCTTTTGTTTCCTTTTTCTTAGACTGAGTTCTGCTGCGGTATCTAAGGATGCTGGACTTATTTGCGGTGGTTTTGAAGATTCCTCTATCATGCTCTGGAGCCTTACTCCTAAGAAGCTTGTCCATCCCAAGAGAAAACCTGACATTGCTAAAATACAGCTATCCTCAGGTATCTAATGAATGGATTGAAGAAGCGATGACTGTCTAGGATTTTCAATAGCTTGAGGATGGCTTACAATTTTTATTTTTCTAGGTGACTGATCATCCATTCATGTACAATTTTTTGAAGCTCATCTAGTAAATTCCCTATGATTTTCTGAAGTTTAATTTTTTTCACATTTTCCTTATCAGGTTAAGCAATATTTTGTAGAAAAAGGAAATCTAAAACTTTCAGATTGGTAAACGTGATGGAGAGAGGAGTAAAAAAATACATGTATTCTCACCTTCGTAGGAGCTTTAAATTGCATGTGAAATTTTCAGGAAAATTAAACTGAAGCCCTTGTTATTTTGAAAAGACTCTAGTTGCCCTAGAATGACCAGACAACTACAAATTCTATGGTACCACAGTCCCTGGGTTACTTCCTGGTAATAGGCTAATGGGGATGTGCTGCTGGATGGGGTTGCATTTTCATGGTTGGATTGACTATAATGTGGTTGCATTCTCATTAGAGTTACTAGAATGGGATCGCACATTTTCGGGATTTGGGGGACGAGAAAGTTTACGTAGGTAAGAAATTTAAAAATGGGAACATTTTTACTTGTTTAACCAATTTGTCAATTCATTTCAGGATGACGTAGTTAAAAGGTTTTATAAGGTAGATGCATAAACAGAAAGTTACTAAGCTGAGATCGCAAAAATTTAATTTTCCCAAAAGTGGGGTCTATATTAATTTTGGCCACAGAATAGACTATAATGGGGTCGGAGTTCTGAGAGGCCAGCAGCACATACCCAGCAAAAATTAACCCAACTAACCTAACTAACTAATAATGTTAAGGCTTTAGGGATCGTTTGGAGGGGCCGCAAGGACATGGTAGACAGCAGTAAGGTCAGTAAGCCACCTGTTTTAGATGCACTTAGGGTTTTTCTTTTGCAAGCCATACCTGGTGTAACATGGTCTTTAGGAATTTTGTAAGTGAAAATTAGTTGCATTAGTGAAACTATTAATGCCTTTTTGAACACAGCACTTGTTTGTTGACCTTCATGCTGTCCCTCCATAAGATCCAAGAAGCTTTTCACTCGTTTAGAATATGGCTAGTTGATTCCAGCATCTCTTATGGAGTATAGGTTGCCTGTGATTACACTGATGTGTTAAAATAGGACTCCAGCGCATGTGATTAAGTGAAAAACTACTTTACAGAAACAACCTTTAATAAAGCTGCAACCATAGTCACGCATGTTTTGCATCTGGTACTCTGAAGAAACTTTAACACCAAGCAATTTTCATGTTAGCCAGTGATGTAATTATGTGCTTATTTTTTTCTTTTAGACCTGGTTTCAGTATCATCTAAAATGGAAACAGTCTCTAGTGAGTGTGTTTCTCTTCAAGGTCACTGTGGCTCAGTTTACAGCACACAATTTTCACCAGACAGCTCAATTCTGCTGTCAGCATCAGAAGATACTTCAGGTACTAAGATTAAGGGGTTTTTCTTAGAGCACAGTCTTGCTTGTTATCGCCGCGCACATCTCACGTAACATCACTTGGGTTGGTTATGGTAAGCTCATAAGTGGATGAATATTGCGGTAGCAGGGTTGCCCTTGTATGCTGACATCCGAGGTTACTGTTAATATTTAAAGGGGGTGTTTCATGCTATTTCATGCTATTTTAAAAGCTAAAACGTTTCTTTGCATCTTGGATTTAGTTCCAAAAAGTATGATACAGGTTTGTTATTTCAGGCAATATTTAGCCCAGGAAGGGGACTCTGGATTTCAAGCGATGGGGATGATCAAAGGATTTTTTTGGGTTTGAAATTTTCGATTCCAGGATTTTTTTTGAGTAGGAAAATGTGGTGAGTATTTTTGTTGGTGGATTGATTTAAGTAGGGATTTTTGGGGGTATTCAAAACAATCTGAAGATTTGTGGCCATGTAGTTCTTCAAATAAAGTACAACCAAACTTGGCCTCGGAAATTCAGCATGGGATTTTTTGGGGGTTAATATTTGGTCCAGGGATTTTTTTTGGCTTTTGTTGGAAGCCCTGGGGTTTTTAGGGGGGTTGTGATTTTTGCCACCATGGCATTCAATCATCCCATCACTTGAAATCTGGAGTACCTCCCTGGGGTATTTAGGCAATGAAACTGTTTCTTGTCATCTGTTCCTATGGATAGCAAAGATTGACATGGATCGAAACGTTTCAAGTTTTAATGCTGTGCCTGTAAAAATCACCAAAACAATATTATTATTATTATGGTTGGTGCTACCTTTATGAAATTAAATTTTGTTTGATATCTTCTTCATAAGACTACAGGCACATTTTGTGTATGGGTTAAAGGCACCAAGTTATGACTTCAGCACAGAATTGACCTAAAACAGCAATATCTTTGTAACATGGCCCATTTATTATATCAGGGACATGTACTGTTGTTTTTTCATCTGCAACACGGCTTTGGGCGGTGAACAAACGTCTTTTTAGCTCAAATCAACATTTGCTTTTAATTTTTAATATTTTATCGAGGTTCAGGTTATTTGAAACCGCCGAGTACCATTACGTTGCCAGATTGGCAGAAAATGCAAGTTACTGCCAAGTATTACCAGACCATGAAAAAACTGCAAAGTGCGCGCGGTGCGAAGGATGATGATAGATAGATAGAGATAGATAGATATTCTGTTTATTTGACCCACTTGCAGCAATAACTGAATTGTTGGGGAAGGTCATTGTCACTTACATTTAACTATTTACATACATTCACTGAAATTTATAAGTTACAAAGTCATTAATTCTTCTGATATGACATGTTGGCGTCTTGGAAGTTGAACCCTTATACTGTAATGAGACTCAATAGCGGCAGGAGAGGGGATGATGTTCTTAAGGGGGGACATTTGATAAAGATAGTCTGCCAAATTCACCCCGACTTTAATATTTTGTAACTACTTTTTTAACGTTGTAAAATTCAAATCCCGATGACTAACTGTTGATCATTTGTGGATCTAAGTATAACACTTCAGGTCAAAACGATTTTCGTCAAACACGTTTGAGTCCCCACTGTTGTTAAAACCCATTCCAACTGCTCGTTTTGGGGCATTTCTGGGGGCGTCTCCTGTGTATGGTATAAATAGAGCTGTGCATAAATTTAAAGTTATGGTACAGCTTTTTTCAAGGATGTGTTTCGGCGAGGCTCTTGCTATTTTTGCTTTGAAGATGACGCTTTTTTTGGATTTTAGTTTGGCAAAAATTTCGGAACAAAACTCGGTGGTAAGACCCTAGGAAAGACCAAGATGAGTCCTGCACGCGACTGCTCACATGTCAAAACATATGTCATAATGCAGTGCTCTCATAATCACGCGACACGTTTTACATGCACGTGACCCTATCGCCGATCGCCCGGCCGGGTGTTCCTCACTCATTTTCACAGGCGGCATTGTCAAGGCTTCAGTGAAATTTGATTATTTGACAAAAAAGAGGTTTTGTTGAGTGTCTTTGCGTAACTCCAGGAGCGGGCTATGTGCGCAAAATTAAAACCTTGCCTTGTTCAGCGTGAAATAATCGCTGACTTCTCTTTTATCCATGCCGGGGGATCGGGTTTTATCTTTGCCTTATTTTTGCATGTTTTCGTCCCAGTGACATTGAACAGTCAAATGTCTGAGAACTTCGAATTCATCCGAATGAGACATCCTGATTAATATGAAGGCATTGAGTGGAACGCATACGCTCTTTTTTAGTTATCTAAGAATATATCTTATAAGAATATCGGGGCGAAATTTTAAGAATATTTATAGAAAAAAAACCCGAGACTGAGATTTTGAAAAGGATTTAATATTGCGTTTTGATAATTTGCAAATACATACAATTATATGCTTATGAACCGTATAAAATTATTCCTTTTTCTAAACTAGCCAACAAACGAAAAAACCTGCACTAACTGTAATTGATACTCAGTAACAAAAAACTAAAACGTAAATGTCATACGCTATAATTTCTAACTAATTCAAGAATATTTTCAGCCGCTAAAATCGGCAAAGAATAAGAATATTTAGCTTGGGCCGGAAAAACAACATTTTATCAAAAAGACTTCTATCTGGGGACAAACATTGCACAGGATGGAGAGCAAGGGCTCAAATCAGAGATCTTACACTTACAAATGATAAAATTTGTAGGCAGTGGAAGCTGTGAATATGATTGCTCCTGAAGACTTAACGTACCGGATAGGATTTACAAAGATCTGTCATTGTTAAAAAGTTTACTTTTCATGTACTTGGATACTGCTGATACTGCAAAATCAGGCTGAAAAACTTATCAACAACGTTCCTAAATAATTGTCATTCACAATACTTAACTTTGGTCAAACTGGCCTCAAATGAAATAGTAATATTTTTCGCAGGGATTCATGTATAATACTGGTAACTGATTACATTTTATAGCCTTCGTTCCAGCTACAACAAAGTTCCAGTGTTCTAGCTTTACGTATTGAGACACGTGAAGAGCTAATTGTCTCAAGTGGAAATCCTAGGATTGTGTAACAACACAGGAAACGTGCAGGGTAGTGTGCATGTGTGAGGGCTTGTGCTGCTTGCATAACTAATTTGCGCGGAGCACTTCAAGTGATTCCACTACAACAGTTAACCCTTTAAGCCCTAAGAATGATCAGCATCAAATTTCTCCTTTTAATATCAATTCTCCGTAAAACAGAGTGGTCATGAGAATCACACAAGATGAACTGATGCATTTGCTTGATATTTTATCAACTTCTCCCCACTACTTCTGTAGGAAATGAATAGGGGCATCAAATAAGAATTTAAATTTTGATCTAAGTTTTAAAGGGTGAAGACGTAATTATCGAGGTTTAATTTTCCATGGCGCGTTTCCGAAAGAAGAATTTACTTCAAACTAGCTGTAAAAATCACTTGTTTAGCTAATGAGGTAGGTATCCACTGCCTTTAATCGTCCCCGACCCTGTAAGGTTTGCAGCCGACATCAGTGCATTGCAGGCTATACAAAGCTGACATGCATTACTCACATCTACCTAGCATGGCGTATCTAAAATCTCGATAGATGAGATCTGTTAAATCTTTCTTTGACGAGGAATTCTGAGAAATTCTGGCAATCAAATGCACTTCATGTTTGAGCGAGATGTGCTGGCGTTTTTTCCCTCCCTTTTTGTGCTTTTTCTAAAAAATCTTTTTAACATGTTGGGAATATGGTAAAGTGAATTAAATTCATGCTACTTACAGTGCTTATGACTTGCGGATGTCTTGTTCCTCGCTTTTCAGTGCAGCACCGCAAAGTGCAGTTAGATGTTTGCTGGGATTTGAATGTTTGTACTGAGATCGCACTATAGCTCGCGTGCCATGCTTTGCTGGTATTAAGTAACACAGGTGACCTTTTCCCTTTTCTCACTTAACTTCTCCTGTTTCAATTGTTTACCTCGAGCCTTGACCTTGTTGTTCACGTGTTCTTTGATTTTCTAGTTAATCCAAATGGTGAGCTACTGATATGTTTGATTAGGGACGCACCATATCCTTGCATACCGAAGCCAAATGGAAGGGCTTTGCCGTTGCACAAACATTTCTGTAAGACTTAAGCATCAGAGAAAATGGCCGTGTTCAGATCGGTGATGTCAAAAAAGTCTTACCTAACAGCAAAAAATGTACGCAAAAAGTGGGCCTTTCCAAAAGAGATTAGCCTTGTTTAGAAGTATCTATCTATATTCAGTTCAAAACGATTAGTTTTTTTTCTACGATATCAAACAAAAAGCTCTCGTCCCTTGAGGCATTCTTCCGTTGATACGTTTCTGTTTAAAAACGGATGAATGTGAGGTGGATTGATACAATTCTCCTTCTACTCCTCCAAAATGAACTGCTTGGTGGCGGCTTATAAAATTGCCTCCTACCAGAGTCCTGCACCAAACACGTTTGTCCTGGTATCAGTAACACAGAAACAATCTTGATGTCTACTGCTTCGATTTTCGAGACCGTCGGCCGTGAAAGTAGTCAGCTGTTGTTTATGTTAACTCTTCCCCTGGCTGACGTACCAAACTGTTGATTACGAAGTCGGAAAATAGTTTCGTTTTCAAATAAGAACAATGTGCCCCAAGCAACAAGAGCAGCAAGTGCCATTTGTATTTTGACTCTTTTTATTTTCCTTGTTTACTATATACAATCAGTTACTGACGTTACAGTTCTCTGGAAACTGACGTGCTGCTCAGTAGCTGTAATTTGAATGGTTCCACTCAAGGATTTCCTCCACAATCTCAAAGGATTTCGAAAGTTAGAACGAGTCCGTACAACATAACTTTACGACGCTCAGGAAATTAAAAGGTCAGGAAAAAACAAAGTTCCTATAAGCCAAGATATTTATAGACAGTATTTTTTTGTAGTAATTGCGCTGAGTCTTCCTTAGGAGCTAGAAAGATGAGAATTATTTAGTTTCCTCAGTGAGCAAAGAGAGGTCTTGAGTGGTTATATATACTTTTGCTTACAAATTGCGCGTTGGTGATCGGTTATCGAAGACGATTTCTAGTTGCCTGAAATTCAAGAGTAGATTGTCATCCGTGCGATGATGTTACAACTCTTTGACTTTTGACTTCACACCAAGAAGAAGCTAAAATTAAACCGAAGTCATAATATTCCCCTTGACGAAGGCGGATATAGTGTGGTGTGGGAGTTGCCTTCTGTTTCAGCTGACAACAAAAGATATTTCCGGCGCTCATTGTTGTAGACAAAGACTTAGGATGCGTTTTACTGATGAAAAAACCTCAGTGTGTAATACATTTCACTGTTTTGCTTGTCAATATCGAATTGATATCACTATAGGATCGTAAATTTTGCCTGCTGAGTGTTCTCTTTCGGTAACTAGGGAGAATGTGCTGCCCTCCTCACCTTCCACTGGGTTGGTCTGTTTTTAATGAAAGAGAATTCAATTAACCTTCAGCCTTGAGATTCCATCTCAAGTGGATACAGTGTCCTAAAAATGGGTCGACTAATTCTCCAGTAGGGTGAAAAACTGGTCAGCAACAGATTTCTTAAGTAGTTAACCCTACAAGCAAACAGGGCATTCAGCATTTTAATTGTCCCACCACATAACTTTATTAACTCCTGCAGACGTAAAACCTGGAACAACTGAAGCCCTTTTGGAAAGATTTGGGAGAAATCATGATAGCAGGTGCTCTCGACACGTGCACAGCTGTGCTATGAAATTTCATGAGCGCAATTATTGTTTGGAACGGATGCGACTCCATTTCACTCGTTTTATCCCAGCACGTGCAAAGCAACGCTTTGGGAGGCCTTTCGTCCTTTGCAGTTCGAGCTGTGATGATCGTATTTCAATATCAGCACGTGCATGCAAAGAAGACCTCCAACGTAATGGCGTTGCGTTACTATTTCGTTGAAGAATTAATACATGATATTTTTAATGACAATGTGAGTGTGCGTAATTGTAAGTTATCTTTATGTAAAATGCTTGTTTTGTTGCGTTTCGATTTCGCTAGACCAGCTCTGGGTGGGGGTCGGGGAAAGGACGAATTGCGAAGGGAACTCCCTTATTTGGATAGAATGGGGACGTGCGGCCATACGAAGCATGTTTTTGAAACAAGTTAACGCAGGCTAGAAAGAGCGTGCCGTGGATTTGTTGTTATTGTTGTTGTTTTTATCATCTCCGGCTCCTTACACTGAACTACAACTGAAGAAAACGTTAACACAGACTATCTGAGTTTTTCCTCTGACTATACATTTCCATCTATAGGAGAGTATCAGGCTCAACAGGGCAGTGCTCTGCCAAGTGTGTAGCGTCTACTTTCGCGTGACTTCTCGTGCCTCCCCCAAATGGAGAACTTGCTCGCAGGCTATCGGCAGGCTATCAAGTGTAACGTCTTTTCAGCCAACAGGTTCACCCAGCCACCACCCTCTCACCCACCCACCCATTGACCCACCCACACACCCCAAGAAAGTCTTTTGAGTTTGGTTGTTTTCCTTTCTTTCTTCACTGCGTCTTTTCTTGTCCCCTCTTCCCAGACAATCCAACCGGCGCGCTCATCCACACAGCACATTATTTTGAAAGTCGAGGTTTTAAACTAGGCAGAAAAAAGATTAGTTCAAACGTAAGTATTAAATCATATGGTAGACTCCTTCGCATTCCCTCAGGCTGGAGTCACGCAATGCTCCCTGTCCCAAGGCGTGAGGTCGAATTCTTCTGGGGGGTGGGGCAGGGGGGTGGCCTGGGAGGGTGCAGTGATATGATTCACCTGTTTTGAGGGGTCTTTGCCGCCTTACTTTGGCGTAACTGAGTGGAAATTTTGCCCCAAAAAGTGACCGCTTGATGTTTACGTGTGTAAAGTCCAGCTGAAAACACTTTATATGATATTTAACTTTTTTAAAAAAATTGGCATATTAATGGTTATCTTGCAATTTCAAAACCGTCTACCCCCAGTGATAAGTTAAGAGAAAGCTTGTGTCAAGGAGACTACTGAAAACAGTTGGTGGAGTTCAGTTCCCAATGTGATAGACTGCGAGTGGTCTCCCTTTTGCTCTATTGTTGCTTTTCACATGACGTCACCAAAATTCAAACTACAAAACTATCGATCCTGCTGAGATTTTACTTTCATGGTGTATTAGAGCAGCTGAAAACTAATTTTCAAACAAATTTTCGCTTCAGAAGGGTTCTTGGTTTTGTGATAGAGTACGCTTGAATTTCTAAGCTTTTGCGTGACGCAGCATTTACATGACGGCCGAGAGAGCTGTCATTTAGGTTAAAAAAGAGACTTTTTTCGCAGAATTTTGCTATCTAAGCAGTTCAAGTATTAGAAAAAAGTATTACTTTAATGTTTATGAGTTTCTCTAGGAGTAAATTCACGCTTTTGTAGCAAAACTCGGTAACAGATGTTTCTGTTAGTTTCCGTCCGCCATGTTGGAGCTCATCCGGATGAGCTCCAGCATGGCGTCTCCATACAAAGCTCTATAAATTTGGGTAAAACATTTTCCCGGATATCTCGTATTCGAATTATTCCTTCGACCCAAATCTTGGCGAGGGTCTTTGTATATTTACCTCCTTTCATTTCCAAGATTCTGGACTTTATCAGTCGAATGGTTTTGATTTTTATTTTGACCTATTTTGAATGGCGTGACACTGAAAACCAGCAATATATTGTGTGGAACGAAGTAGATAGGCGAGCGCGATATGCATGTTGTGCTCATATAACGCGCTCGCTTGTTTAAATCTTTGCACAGATTTTATTCAAGAGGGAGTCTTCTCGCAGTGTACTGGTCTTAAAGTGTGTAAATCTGGCCATAGTTGTAAATATATTAATATTACAATCAGCCGCATAGTCTGCAAATTATTTTGGCTTCCCAGTGAGCCAATTGCTACTGGAATTGCCCGTGTTGTTTCATACAATTTCTGTTATTTCTGCGATACAACAATATCCTTATAGAATTGCCAATAATTGCTAATAACAATAATAAAAAGTCCTAATGCTGCCTTTCATGTGTTTGTCTGAACAGTTCGTTTGTGGAGCCTTCATTCATACAACAACGTAGTAGCATACAAAGGACATAACTTTCCCGTTTGGAGCCTGGACATCAGCCCACAGTGCCTGTACTTTGCCACTGCATCCCAGGACCGCACGGCCAGACTTTGGAACTTTGAATATACTTTTCCCTTAAGAATATTTGCAGGGCACCTACAAGACGTCGATGTAAGTTTTACTTTGTGTGCTCAGATAACTAGAAAGTGTGGCTCGTGACTCTGTAGTCTTCAACTTTACAGGGCTCGAAAAAAACTTGAATTCCAGGTTGTCCTTTGTCAGCTCTCACATTTTACTTTACAGGGCCACTTCTTGCTTAGTTAATGATTTAGTTAGCGGATGACTTGCTTGAACATACGGTGGAATCCTAAGAAATCTCTTACAGGGTGTGTGGGTGGGGGGAGGGGGAGAGAGGGTAAAACGAGAAGGTCTGATAAATAATGAGTATGGAAAGCGTCTCAAGCCATTTTACAATTTCAAAAAGGTCTTCGTTTTTCAGTGCGTGAAATTTCATCATAATTGCACGTACCTCGCCACAGCCTCAGCCGATCGAACATGTCGACTGTGGGACCTGCAATCTGGGAACTGTGTCAGGCTTTTCACAGGACATAAGGTACATTACTACTGTAATCCACCCTCCAATGAGCGACCGCGCCAAGCAATTGCCCATCCCCTGAATAAACGCTCATCTCCTGGTCAAACCAGCAAATAGGCACTTCCTTCGATTAAGCGACCTATCTTCCTCTTTTCTTCACTCCCCTCCTTGTTATCTCTATTCCAATGCGAGGTTCAAGCTTAATTGTAGTTTCATTTTGTTGAGATAAAAAAAATGAAAACTTGTGTTCACCATTTTCATAAAGACCCTCATACATCTTGTTTACCGCCCAAAATTTTGCATAAACATTTTTTCTATTTCTCCTGGGTATTACAGTCGTCCCAGGAGAAATTGACGACAATTGTTATGCCTATTTTATAGATCCGGTATGCAGTTCATTTTGCATGGTTTTGTCCATGTTTCTAAGTTTGGTTTTGGCCATTATATACATTTTCTTTGCCAGACATCAACGCGACACTTGGACTCTTGCTCTTCCGGAGACACGTGAGATGGCGTGATTCGGTGGGTGTTGGAGTTCAATGTTAGGGCTGAAAATAGAGTGAGCAGGTATTTTCCCAGCAAACCGTCTGTTCTTTCTGTTGATGCGCTGTCCTGTCGAGCCACAATAATGGCGAAACAGCTGTCTACGGCTACAACCCCGCTCTGTTTGGGGTTCTATCGGTGTGGTGTTGATGTCTTGCAAAGATAATTTTCACGGAATACGATCAGCTTTGCAGATTTCAATGTGTCAATGGTTATGTCAATCTTTTTTTTTTTTTTTTTGGGGGGGGGGGGGGAGGAGTGGGGAGGGTCTATGTGAACATGTTGAAAACCCTGTATAAGATTCAAGACTCCGAAAACCACACCCTGTTAAGTGGCACATACTGTATTTACTTGAATAAACACCGCAGTTGGGACAAATTGTTTATAAGCACCGCCGCCCTGATATAAACAAAATGAAAAGACGTTAATTCTGGTAGGTTAATGGGATAATAATAATAATAAACGCTTCCCTCTAATAAGCACAGCATTTGAGATGCGTATTCGAGTAAATACGGTACGCGTTTAGGATAAATCGAGGAGTGTTCCCCTGCCGTCCCTCGGGTAAAATAGTTACTGATCTCCATTTATTAAGCCTTAAAGGTTTCATGGTTGGGTATATATTTCTCATTTGGAGGAGACTTACGCTGTTTTGCATCATATACCGTAAATCTTCTATTTAGCCCCCTGTCTCAAAATGAAATGCCAAATACGTATTCGACTGCTATGAGAAAAGAAGATCATTAGTTGTTTAGGTTAACATTGACTATAGTTCCACTAGTGTGCAATTTGTAATATACTTTTAAATTATTTGGATAAAGTCGATATACATAGGACTGTATAAGACTCCAAATAAAACATTGTCTTGTCTTGTCTTGTCTTGTCTCATATAAGCCCCCCCCCCCCCCCCCCACTTTTCAGGGGAAGAAAGTTAAAAAATCCCCCTCTCCCCTCCGCCCTATTATTCTTCAATAATAAATGACAGACTTTATAAATCAATCACGACTGTAAAACTTCATTTGGACTGATCCAGGATGGTTTATTCACGTGTTGGAAGGTGGGATTTGTTTTTGATCCTCCGCTGTATGAACTCCAACTTCCTGAGCTTTTGCATTCTAGTTCTTTATGGAGAGCTCATACCACCATCTTTGCTAGATTAAATAAGCCCTTCATTCTAATACACCCCCCGTCTCTATTAAAAATAATAAATAAGGCCCCCGGGGGGGGGGGGTAGTAGAGGATTTACGATAATAATAATTAATTTATGTCTGCTTGTAGGGTTCGATACACGATCTGGCAATTTCCCCAGACGGACAGTACCTGGTGTCAGCTGGAGAGGACCGGCGCATTCTTCTGTGGGACCTGTCCGCTGGAAGTATGGTTAAAGAGTTGCGCGGGCACTCGGATTCTGTATATAGTCTCGCTTTTAGCGCGGATGGGACGCTGCTGGCTTCTGGGGGTCTGGACAGTAGTGTAAGGATATGGGATTTTGGACTAGCTGTCAAGACTTCTAATAACAGCGGCGGCGCAAATGCCAATGTTTCCTCTGAACTGATGGCTTCTTTCTCTACTAAAAACTGTTCCGTTCACTGCGTGCAGTTCAACAGTTGCAATTTGGTTTTTGCAGCAGGTTCGCAAATGACGTGAACAGCGGGGATGGGGCAGAGAATAAATAAAACAGGCATGGCCTAAAAAAACAGCCGACATTGCGCGACGTCGCCATTGGTTTCCTCACGAAATGACGTCTGAGAAACGAACGCGAAATTCCATACTGATGACGTGTCATTATCCAGGTCTAAGTAGTGCTTCTGATTGGTTGTGGCGCAAGAACATTTTGCTTCAACCAATCAGATCTGGGTAATGACAGGTCGTCAGTATGGAATTCCCGCGCCCTTTTCTCACACGTCTTTTCGCCGGAAATAAGTGGTGGCGTCGCAAAATGCCGGCTTTTCTCTCGGGATAAAACAAATCTAACTCCCCATGGGAAGCTGGAAGGATGATAAAACGGATAATAGCTTTCACGGGTTCTCTTCGTCTGCTTCTAGTGTTTCTCTTAACATTTCTTTCCTGTTCCCATACGCTAATAACGACGCAAAATATTCATGAAACACAGCACGTTGAGGTACAGATGAGCTGAAAACTGTTTTTTCTTTCATTTCTTTGTTTATCTGATACCGTTGTTTGTAACGGAGAGTCATTACTGTTTGTCGTGGACATGTAATTTTGTTACTTTTGTCATTGGACTGGTTTATTAACTTCTTTCCTTCTTTATGTCGTACAGAGTAATTCGTAAAACTAAACAAAATGCATTGACCAAGCGGCCGCCACACAGTCCCTTTCGTGCATTCTGACCGATCAGATCATTCCCTGATATCACCTGTCCTGTTTCCCAAATAAAAGCCAGAAAATTCGTTTACCTTGCTTTACTTTAATGTCATTAAATATTATTATTGTCGTAAAGACCCAAGCTCGCTAGGTGGACAGTGGTTAAATATGTAGTAAATGTTTATTATTGTATACACTCAGTGGGTTCGATTCTTTAGGTACTAGGTACGTAGCAGCTTCTAACCAATAAGCTCTGTTGTTTCCTCCCTCTAACCCACGGGGCGCGGAGGTTAGGGGGGAGGGGAGGGGAGGGGAAAACACCGACGACAAACACATCTACGAGTACGAGACACTAGTTTTGACTTGTTTATGTGGTCGAAGTCGTGGTCGAACTCGAAAATAGATGCTTTTAAAGAATGGAAAATGAAAATCGTACAAATGGAAAACAGTTTTCGTCTTCCTTACTCAGACTTCGCAAATGGACAACTCGGCGAGTGGAAATACTATTGCAGCCGCCTGAAATGCAGCCTAACGTCTTTCCCTCGAAACGTCCCTAGCGGCGAAGAGCAAGAAGAGACGGCTGTATTGGCAGGCTATCTGAAATTATTCGAGCCCAGATCATGTTTTCAATAAAAAGATCAATGAATATAGTTAGTTTATGCATGTACCAAGCCTACTAAGTTCCAGCCGAGACCAAATTAAATGGACCCTACTTAGACTACATACCTTGTTGTGTACTCGTTTCTTTAAGACGACTTTTCACCTCAAACTCCTCGTACTATGAGAGTGGACTACATGTAGGCATTAAGAACCTGTGCATGCTTAGTGAACGCTTGTTTTAAAATTCTTACGTGGTCGTACTCGTCTTCGGCGCTAAAGCCACCTGCAAACGGACGCAACAGTGTTGGACAACAACTCCAAACATTGTTGGATGTTACTGTGTCCGTATGCACACCCACACCCTGTTGGATGTTGTTGCCCAAAGTTTGAAACCGGTCAAACGTGTGAGCCAACCCCCGACATTTCTTTTGTTCAGTGATCTCCGAAGCGCAGCGCAACAATGTTGGATCCGTTTGCACAGCTCTTCCAGCATTGTTGGGGCTACGCATGCGCATTACACATAGCTTACAAAGTCTTATGGGCTGTATACTTCCCATTATGCATTGCAGGTCCCAACATTGTTTTCACAGTTACATTTACATTCATACATTATTGCGCACATCCCCATCTGGGGCTTTTCAGTGACAAAACAGGATTACATGTGGTAAAAATTAACAACTATAGATAAAACCTATTCATAGAAATCGAACAATTATGTATATTTAAATTACATTAAATATCTAAGTACATACGATATAGCTCATTAAATACATTACAAATTACAGTATTTGACTTCAAAAATCATATCATTGTTGATATAAAAATTCGTTCAGAAGATGATTTTTAAAGCTCTCCTAAAATTCAGAAAGCGGGATACATTGCTTAATAATTACAGGCTTGAATAAAGCTTATTCCAGATAGATACACTTCCATAGTAAAAGGTTTTCTGTCCTGTTGCAGTTTTTAAAAGAGCAATGTTTGCACACCAGGGCAAACACGGACGCAACAACTCCTAACATTATTAAGGAATTATTAAAAGAGGCATAACTCTTTCACCAGATGGTTTAAACCGCAAGGGCGGAGGTCAAACTGTACCTTATTTACGTATCCATCTTGCTATCTATTGTTAAGTTCTCATTTCCAGTTTATCATGAACCTCTCACGTAAATTTAAGGTGGCTCGATACAATAATTCTGTAGCGACATTTTCCATCGTTGAATCTCTTATATTTAAGTAACGATCCAGGTAAGAAGGGAAGCAATTTCTTTTGTTGTGGCGCAATACGTTTTCCTCACATAGAAATGTTTTCATTTTGACGCAGAGAATGCATAAACCTACAAAAAGGCAGTTTACGCAAGAAAATGTATTTAAACTCCACTTTTAAAGAGTGTATTTTTGTGTCAAAACATTTCGACCAATCACAAGAGTTGCAAACAATAGCCAAGAAATGTTTACAATTTTACATGATCCGCATACGATTTCTGTGTTACTTAGACTAAGACGAGATTTTGTAAAAAGGAAGTTGAATAGAAAAAAAGGGATTAATATACATGCTGCTTTGCCAAGATTTCGTAAAATTTGATGTTTAAACCAATCAAAACCATAGTAGAGACAATAGTAAAGTTAGCAACTTTCTGCATTCCGAGGTGTTCACTGCGTTTTGGTCCTTTCCTTCTTATCCGGACCATTACTTAAACAGATTGATCTTTATGGTAAAACCATTATAACACATGTATTACACATAGACTTTATTATGATATCATTTTTTGGGCGATCAGTATAAAAATCTCGTAACAATGACGTCACAATAGTTTTAGCTTTAAATCGAATTTCAACCCTTACCGACCTGAACTTTGGAAATTCTGTACGCTGCGCATACTTTGGGTGCTTGCCTTCCCTTATGCGAAGTTTCACAGAAATCTATAAGAGGAATTCCGAGATATCTTGGAATTTCTAAAAAAGGGTATAAATTATGCGTGAACTGAAGACTGGACTATATGCAGATAAATTTGTTGCTTTTTGGATGTTTTCGAAAAGGTTTTATCACGCATTCGTTTTGAAAATGACCGTCGTACACTCTACAATCGGCTAAACGCAAGTAGCCTTGGGCGATTTCGAAAAGCACGAAACCATATGAATCGGGGTACGACACAATGGTGAGCTCTTTTTGTAATATCTAAGGTTACTTTCACGAAAACAGCGATTAAACCAAAAATTCGACGATAGATTTGCTTTGAAAAATTTCAGTGCTGCAATTGATCAGTGTACTACAAAATGCCCGATTTTCGTGTCCATTGAAACATTTTAAGTTGCCTAACGTAGACTCAAAATTGAGTAAATATTGAAGCGATCTGATAGATTTGGATAATTTTTTGCTTCGGGATTCCCTCATGATTGTCCCGAGTTAGCACAACCTCAAATTCCCATGCAGCACGCCAGAATTTACCTTGCTTGTTTGCCCTCTGTAGTCTATTCACTATTGTTTTCTCCCTTTCTACAACATTACTAACCATAATTCGGAAAGATTTAACTGCTCCTTCTCTCCCCAGTTTCCTTCCGTTTTATTTTCGTGTTCGCGCTTTTTTTCTAAGAGCCCGGAACAGGCTACTCCTACGCACGACGACGAGCTTCCCAGTCACTTTCATATGGGAGTCAACCCCCCCCCCCCCCCGGGACAGTGACCTACTCGATTGATGGTTGTTCCACTGCCGGTAATGAGATAGACGCGCTCGCACTGGGTCTGGTTTCAATATGATGGCGCTGAAAGTCTGGCACAGCGTTTTCAGGTTGTCGCAGATGTAGCTCGAGAATTAAATGCGCGCCGTATGCTCTTTCTATTTTAACACTGCGAATTGTCAACACAAGTGAGATTTAAACGAAGATATGGTCGTCGCAGTGGTAATTGTAATTTAAGCAATTGCAAATTAATCTGAAAAAAGTTCCGGGAATTCAACGGGATTCGAAACCATGGCCTCTCCGTTACCGCTGCAGTGCTCTACCAATAGGCTTTTGGATTAGTTGATCATGTGATTAACTTTCTGTAAACACGAAAACAGTTCACTTTTGGTAAATTTTGTCAGCAGGAGCTGAAAGAGCATAATAAATTCAGGTAATCTGTCAATTTTCAGCCTTATATCTCAAAAGTAGTGATTGCAACAGCCGCCGAAAATTAGGGGCCGACTTGTGAGCGGGATATGGGTGATTTGGTTTGGGGAAGAATGTTTTTTTGTCCCCAAACCTCTGGTGATAGAATTGCTTTTCCTGACATACAACGGTGTAAGATTTTTTTTTTCAGGATTATAGGCCATGGAAAGATATTTGTTTCGGTTTAGGAATTTTTTTCCCCTCGAAATCAGTCTGCAGGTTATTTTTTCCTAAAATCACCCATAACCCCCTCAAACGTCAAATGGTCGGCCCCTTAGAAGGATTTTTATGGGAAAAACAACACTTGTCAACCAAATATGTAAAGACGTGTCCTTTGTAAGTGATTAAAAAGATAGAAAACAGAATCAAACAAGGTGGTCCTGAGTGGAGTCAATCGGATACAACTTTTAGTTTTCGGCCGTAAAAATGTTAGGAAAAAATTGCCAAAAAATTATCTGTCCACAATTTATCTTTAGGGCCCAGTTGTTCGAAGGCCGATTAGCGCTTAACCCGGGATTAAATTTAACCCGGGTTTCTATTTCTTTTGTTCAAAAGCATTTTCTCGGATAATTTTCTCGCTTTTTTAAAGAGCATCCAATCATCAACTTGTTGACGAAAAGAATCAAACTGAAATTACTTCCTAAGCTTCCATTTCTGAATTCAAATTTCGCACTAACCCTGGGTTATCTTAACCCAGGTTTGAACAACTCGGCCCTGAAGTCTCGGTGTCTTTTGACCGGCTGCCAACTCATGATTCTAATTTTTTTGCAGTTGTTATAACATTCAGCATTTCGCCCATCTAGGACCTTAAAAAGAAAAAGGCGAAATGTGTAATTGATAAAACTCAAACGGTCTTCACAAACTAAAAATGAGTAATCGCTCAGGGCTCTAACCGCCGAAAAACTGCACTCCGGGGGCAATTTCAAGAATTATACTACTACATGAGAAATTTCTGCAATTGGTTTGCAATTTGGTTTGCAGGAGTATTCACCCGTTAAGAAATTAGCAACTCTTTGGATAAGTTTGCTTTCAAGCAAGTGGCTACAGCTGAACTTTACTGTTACCGCGGATTAACAATGAAACCATTACCAATTCCGTTCCTGATTCTTTTTCTCTGTTTATTTCCAACGATAATTTTGATCCTCAACACAGTTATCTCTAGTCAATTTAAAAATACTGTTGCTTTATTTAACAAAACGTATTGAAAAACTTCGTCGCCAACGAAATCGCAAAGTTTGGTGGATTATTCTTTCTTCCACCTCGAGAACCTTTTAAACCACCACAGTTGACTTTTAAAGAAAGACGACTCGGATACGAGCTCGAAATTTTACAGAGAATGTATGGCTCACTAACTTTTTTGCTACACAGCAATTTTGCAGTTTTTGATGGCTGATATTTCCTTCAATATTACTTGCAATGAGCTGAAAATTGCAAAAATTGCACATGGTCGCAAATTTTTGGATGACAACAAAAGGGAGCTTAGGCAACAAGCACGGCGACGGCAACGAGAACGGCAATAAAAGAAATAAGTTTATACGGTATTAGTAAAACAACAACTTTGCACGTGCATCACGCTTTTAAGTAAATTTTTTAGCCATCGTTGCAACACTGTGACATGAAACTTCCTAATTTCACGCGCCCGCTTTACGGAGTAGGTGAACACAACACAAAAAGTTCCTTTTCCTTTTTCTAAACTCAGATACGGTCCTTTTACTTTTTAAGTGATTTTACGGTTTGTTGTCATCCAAAAATTTTGCTAACATGGCAACGTGAGGTAACGACTTCTCCTCTCTATCTCCTTACTAACCAGTTCAAATTACTCACTTTGTCTCAGATCATTAAATTATTTTATTAACTTCATTTTTTTAGGATTTACCTCTACACTTTATGTACAAAATTTATTCTACCCGTTAAAATGGTCACTATCCTACATTAACAAAATATATTCTAACAAAGGGTGTTTCTTGAAAAAAAAAAAAAAGCGTCGGTTCGTTTCAACAAATAAATATACAAAACAAAGCATCAAAATAATACATTAACTATAAGAGAAATCATCCATACTGGTCTTAAAGTATCAACTCTTTGGTTCTCAAGAGTCCCCAAAAAAAATAAGGCAGCATTTGAGTCGTCACGCAACGCTCATTTTGCGGGGAGAAGCGTTGCGTGACGACACAAAGAACAGCAAGGGATTAGGAAAATGCACTTGACTAAACAGGGGTATTTAACAATTTAAGGGTGACATCATCTGATATCCCCTTAAATGAGTTTATTTGGAACCAAATAAAAAATTTTATGTCTCCCCTTCCAATTTCTTCAATGCATGGATTTTTGGGGGTGGGGTCGATTGCGGCTTCAAAGGCTTAGAGGCTCTCGAATGTGAACTTTGAATTATCTTACAATGGTTTACGATCGCATGAGAATCACGAGACGAAAAGTAAAATTACTTTTGGGTAATAATCACGAGCTCCTATGATAAGGCCACTCACAGTAAATTTACTTATCCTCGATCTCATTATCTCGCGGAGACCCTTTATAAGAGGGTGTAACCTTTCGTTAATCCTCTCGGTCTGAAAGCTGACATCAAGCCGAATCTTCGATAGCTGACCCGCTTATCCTTTGAACAAGCAATCGACCCGCCTCCTCCCCAATCTTCCACCTTTTTTACTTGCTTTAGGTATTTCTGGTTTTTTAGTTGCCCCTTTTTCGTCTGGCCCTCACCTTTGCTAGACCTATAAATTCGTAAACATTATTTCATATTTTAACATTGATAAGATGGTTTTACAGTTTTGAATAAAACCGGCCATTAACTTGGCCATGTTTTTTAATCCCAGACCACAGTCTCGGTTTCTTTGTTTCCTAAGTTAGGCGCTCTAGCAAACAAAGCTCGGCTGTTGGCAGTAAAGGGGGGTTTATTGTTAGTGGCTTAGTAAACCGGGGAGGAGACATAAAATAAATTATATCACCGCTGGATCAGCTGTACTGGGCATGAGGATAAAGCCGGAAAAATGATTAGCAAGAGAACAAAAAAGGGTATTCCTAACTGTTAAAAAAAATTCTCCTCGACGAGTTTTCTTTTCGGTTTTAACTCTCCGCATATACTATTGATAACTTGTCAATCGTAGTATATGAAAATTATGATATCCGTTTTCCTATGCAAACTCATTAATTCATTCAGATAAGAACGGGTTTGCGACAGTTAAATTACAGCGTCAAAAGGGTTAGGGTTAGGGACTAGATTTCAGGGCAAGATGCTGTAACTCTTTCTTCATTTAAATATTCGACAACTCCGTTATGAAAAGGCCAACTTACGAATGAAGACGTAAAGCACACTAAATCTGGAATGGATAGTAATTTAGATTACTTGTCGATACTGCTGAAACACAAAAACATGCTTTTGCAGAAACATAGCATCTTACAACAAAATAAGCCAAGCTTTCAGAAACTTGTCGAAAAATATCCAAAATCTTCATACAACCGAAAGGAAAAAATACTGTGATCTGAGTTCCCACTCAATAGTGTTTTCTTTTCATTATCTTGTAACTGGAAAAAATTTCTCGCAGGGATTCACCGCCAGTTTCTTTTTGCAGCATGAGCAGCCTTCTATAGCTATGTTCACAATTACGAACAGTAACGGCACAGAATTCACACACATCGTGTCAAAGCGGTTGGCCGAGAGGGTTTGGTTCTCTAAATCTGACTACTTACTTCCGTCTCAGTGGGTAACAGACTTCTTTCCTACTTATCCACATCCGCTACGCTCCGAATACCTGTTCACACTTGTTCACAGTACACCAAAGTGTGGCACAGAACACACTTTGACGCTCCATGTTAAAGATCGGCGCTGCCGGTGCAGCTTTGCTCCATCACAAAAAAAGCACCGAAATCACCGTTCTTATGTGTGAAAAGAAGCCCTATACGGTATAATTTCCGTGCCGGCGAAATAGCTAAGAGGACTGTCTGCCTCGTATCAGGTAAACTACAAGACCACCAGTCTGTGTGTGGTGTACTGTGCTGGGTGCATAGGTAGTGTGGGTAAACGACGCCACAGTTGATTTTTCCTTTCGTTTAATTAAATGTGTATAAAAATGGTCAATTTTGCCCTAGTTATCTACTGCCACACTGGTGGCTACAATGATACTTTTAAGCGATATTCTAAGAATATTACAATTTACTTGAAAACACTGAATACTCTCCAAAAGGAGATTTCACACAAACATCACCGCACAACTGCAATGCGACAATATGCAACATCAGTGCACCTAATGAAAAACCTGCCTAAAATACTAACAAGCTAACATACACGAGCCTGCTCGCGGGATAGAAAATTGAACAAAAATGTGTTCACAGTATATACCAGACCTGTATATTTCCTTCTCTAAGAGAAGAACACGACTTCTTGAATTGGTGAGGTAACAATCTCACACGCGGTAGAGCAGGACTGGTGTTTAAGATCACGTTTAAAAAAAAAGGACTGCAATACTATTGAACTTTAGATTCGAGAACGACTGGGACGAGGACGATATTTAACTTTAATTTTTTCGTGTATTCTCTAAACATCACACCACATTTTTCTCTACAAGAGGGAGCGTGAGACGAGACACAACAACGTCTGCATACAAGGCTGATGCAATAGTAGATTTAAGATGATCTTGGCAATTATAAAATCTTTTTTTGCCTTAAAACTTTGGAATTTCACAGCATGAGAGCAATAAGTAACCCTAAACTTAGCAACCTGCTAAGCAGACAAAATTCTTAATTTCAAATTAAAGCACACCTTCATTGAAAATCCAATATTATTTACTAATACTATGTTCCTGATCTAAACCTGTGGTTGCTTATCTTGAAAATCTGCACGTCTAACTTTTTCGAAGGAAAACTACAATAGACGTAAGAAAACTGCAAACTCTCTATTTAAACACGAGGGTCAGCTGTAAATTGCTTGATGCTGGCACAGACAGCCCACTTTTAAGCTTCAATAATGATAAACACCAACAACATCCATAAAACAAATTTTGACTGTCCCAATGCCTGTTATGTCAGCAGGTTTACATTTCTCCATTAAATAATTCAAAATTAGTCACAGTAATAAAAGACTGAGGAAGGGAAAGTCTTGCAACATCTGCTGAATTTTGTACAAGTTGGGGGAAAAAAGGACAAATTTACTTGCCAACCCAGACAACAAGGGCTAAAGCACTTTTTAAGTTAGTAGAGGTGAGATTTACACCATAAAAACCTGTTTGAAAATAATAAGCATTCAGTTATTATAAAGAAGAGGGGATTATGTCACATTGCCATGGTAGCAAAATGTCTGTATCTCAAAAAACCGTGGTCATGTAATCATGGAAGGAAAAAAAAGCAACAAAAAAATTGAAATGTCTGACTTATATGTGCATGATTGCACTCAGGAACAAAATGGTAGCCCACTTTTTGATTCCATCCTTTGACAATGCAAATACCCATCTCTGTCAAGAAAGAGGTTGAGATTCAGAACTTTTGCTATGGTGTACCATGGTAATATGACCTCACATTTCTCTCCATCATTGCTGCTAATTTTTAATTACTGTCTATACTCCCTGATTCTGCGTTCTCATCCAGCTGATCCACATCTTCACTGGACTTTTGGTCTAAAGAATGGTTTGATACAGTGGACACCATGTTACTGTGGCATGTTACATGGTCCCTCAGTTCACTGGATGTATCAAACAACTCAGCACATACTGAACATTGATACCATTGTCCAGTGACACCGTCCTGATCTTTGGTACCATTGCTGGTAACAGTAACATTGCCTGTAGTGCTAAGTGGTGTGCCACAGTCTTCAAAGTCTACTGGTTTGTCACGGGAATCATGTACGTGCATATTGTGTCGACGCAAGTCACCTAAAAAAGAGAAAAATTCCTCCTTTAAAGATGTGAGTAAAGGCAAAAGTTAAGTCACACTGTCACATAATTTGGAGAAGCCATTTATAAGATGTCTTTGCATCAAAAGTCCTTGTACAACAAAAACCCCTTTGTTTCTCAAATCACCCAATAATTCTTCTCTTCACACTCAGGCACCCCATTTTTTTGAACCTCCCAATTAATTGAACCAACTTTTTCCCTCATGGTTAAAAAAATTGGATTGCACAGTACATTTAATTACAAAAACTATTTACAGCTATTAATTACACAAGTACCTATGGCTGCTTTTAACAGGACCTATAGCCAGACCAAAATCCTTCAGAAATAGCAAATAATTTATGGCTTCCTTAGTCGCTGTACACTTTTTCAAAATATATTACATATAGAGGATATTACATGGCCGCACAGGGATACGAATTTTATCTTCGAGTGCTGAAAGTATCTCTCACAAGTGAGTGAAGCGAACGAGTGAGAGATACTTTCAGCATGAGATACTTTTCAACCCTTCCCTCACAGCCATCTCCTCCACCTATATATTTATGCTTTCACGTGCAAGTCATGTGCAGTGTACATCAGGGTTTTCAGTTACATTTGGCAGTACTGGATACAGAGGTTTAGCTGGCAGACTCGTGCCACAGGTGAAATGTTGAGTGCTGGGGTCAAAAACTTCTTTGGGGCTCTGGGGGCATAAATTTTAATTTTAACAATTGAACTCTCTTAAATGCAATTTCCTGCATTCTCTGGAACAGAATTGGTTAACCGGGAAGGTACTTTAAGGCATTAAAAATGCTCACAAAAAAAATGAAATGTTTAATTTGGCAATTATAAATTATTGTCAGTTTGCAGTTGTTTGTTCTTTACTTTGTTAATAAATGAAAAAAAAAAAGAGAGAGATGATTTTCACCCTTCAAAAAATAACTATTTTGTGTGTGAGCTACCAGGTGTTACATGTCAAACAACCAGGCATTGTGTTCAGTGTCCGGATTGAAATGAAACCCCTTTCATTACATGACTTTAGAGTTCATTTACATTACACGCGCAAAAAAAAGATGATCTTGAAGAGCCAACATCGGCTTGTCGTTCAATTTCATGATCAATATTCTACTACTACAACACCATTCATGTCTGTGAAAAGTACAAGAAAATTTTAAATGTTAGAGAACAGTAAAAGTAGAAGTACACTTAAAATTTCACTTTTTCCCGACTTCTTTTAAACATTTAACTCTTCCCTGACACGATAAACTGGGCCTTTCACAGCAAAAAATATTTGAATGAAATGGTTTCATATTGTTGGTGTTTTAATAACAAAATTAAAAGAACATAACATGGCCACTGCTTGGAGATATGAAATTTTCTTCTCATGTTAAAAAATATTTCACTTGTTGACTGCAACCACTTGTAAAAATATTTTTCAACACTCAAAGATAATCTTGTGTTGCCATGTCATATTCTCTATGAACAGAATGTCTTACCTGATCTATTGAAAGATTTAGGGCAGTGCTCACAAGCAAAAGGTCGCTGCTCTGAGTGGGTCACAATGTGTCGGCCCAGTTTACTTGAAGTCGCAAATGTCTTTGGGCAGTGAGGACATTTATGTGGCTTCTCTCCGGTATGAATGTAAGTGTGAGTCTTCAACGATATTGTGGTGGCAAAACTCTTGTCACAGTGTTTACAGTGGTAAGGACGCTCACCTATCAAGAGGTTAAAAAAATGTAGGGCTAACATGAGCGTAAGTCCCTCTTTAGGTGGGAGGAGATATAAAACACTTTTAGCAATCAATAACTAGAAGAAAAAGTTGAAGCAAGGAAAACAAACGGTCACTTTTTTTTGGACAAAAATATTTTTACAAAATTCATTTTTATGCAACATGAAATTTGTCATCTGAATAAAATACACACAGTAGGGTGACAACATTAATGTCAGTATTTGGCAATGAAGACTCGGAGATGGCATCAAAAGTTTCAGCACCTTTATATGATGGGACCATAAGATTAAACTCCAGGGTTAAGATTGATGTGTCACAGCTATCTTGTTCATTGGGTTAATAATTTGTCTATAATGGCCCTCTTTATTTGCTGAGAAACTTGACATAAGCAGAACATTTGCTTGTAAAAGACAAAATCACAACTTTGTATCAAACAAACATCTGTCTCAATGCATTATATAATAAGTTACTGAACAAGGATGATATTTGAAAAAACTGTTAGGTTAACAAGTTTTCAAAAAATTAATGGTAATTGCAATCTGTTTTAACCAAGTTCATCCATTCGTGCCTTCTTTGTATTTACTGTCAAGACCTTTAATGATTGTTTTGCAAGTTGTGGGAATGTCGTTTGGATTTCATTTAAGAGAATGTATGGGAAGTAGCTCCCCCCCCCCCCCCCCCCCCTGTGCTGTGCTGTTATTTAAGCCTTATTTTAATGTTTTGAGCTGTTATTCTTTTGTTTGACTCAATTTGGTGGCAGAAAGATAATTCTGCTTTGCTATTCTTGTAGATTTTGTGCCTCTATGAGGTCTTTGTTAAAAACTGATTAACATTAGCACAAAAAATATACACAGCAAACCAAATCTAATGGCTAACTTTGCTTAGCTTACCAGAGTGTATTCTGCTGTGTCTTCTTAAATCATTTGAACTGTAGAATGCTTTAGGACACTGTGAGCATTTGTGAGGTCTCTCCCCTGTGTGGGTATAAATATGTTGCTGGAGACCAAATGGATGCCGGAAAGCTTTGTCACACATGGTACATCTCCATTTGCGGCAACTCATGTCGGGGCACACCCGTTTAATGTGGCGTGCAAGGTAGCTAAGAGAGGTGAAGATTTTTCCACATTTGCCACAGGTATAACCCTCTGAAAAAAAAAAAGAAAAATGAAATAGATTTCTATTGTGCAACTATGAATGAACCTCACAGAAAGGGTCACACTTTCATTCAAACACGACAAAGTAGAATAGGGTGCTATTTTGTGTGAACTGACCTTTTTTAAATACAGGCGTACACAGTATAGGCTAAGAGGCGAGGGCTTGAATTTGGAATTACCTAACTTTAATCTTAATTTTAAGAAGAATTCTTTCACTTATTCATTAACTAAGTTATGGAACAGTTTGCCTTCTCAAGTGTGTCTTTCAAGTGATGCTAATGACTTCAGAAGTAGATTGCTCGACTGCAGCTTTTTAGAACATGTCTTATAGTGCACGATTGTAGCTTTCAACAGTCTGTTTTTAGAACGAGTATTATAGTTCTCTTAGTCACATTTTTAGCATGTGGCTTTTTAGCTTTTTATATTTCATGTTTTTAATACCAAGTTTTTTATATATATCTATTTATTGAGTTGCTTTTAAAATTGAATAATATTATATAGTTGTAATTATTATAGATTTTATTTATACACGTTCGTATTTTGATCAAGTTTTTTAGCTCTTTGATGCAATGTGTTAAAATAAATGATTGATTGATTGATTGATTTTCAACCTGGCAACAAGCTAATCATGAAAAGCTACAACTTAACAGTTTTTTTTTTTTCAATCCCACAAGAAAATGGTTCCCTTAAAGGTAGCGAAACTTGTGAAGTAACCTAGATTACTTCAGTTTTGATATTCTTTGTTTTTTTGGATTTAGTTAAAAAATGTCTAACTGAAAATGCACAAACATTGTAAAGAAAACATGTAGATGATTACTTGTAGAATCAGGCCACCTGATAGGGTGCGATAAAAAATCAGAAATTGTGCGATATTTTCCGGGTAGATTGTGCGATAAGACAGGACTATTATGCGATAAATTATGTGATTTTTTCAAGGCTAATTTACATTGTTTTACCAGGAAACAAAGGAGAAAAACCACTTTAATCTTGTTTAATGGGCAAATTGAATGTAAAGGAATAATAAAACATCTATTTTAAAACAAAATAGTTAATTTGAACCGCAAAAGAAAAAGGACACTTGGTTAATATTACACGATGCCCTTTTACCGCTGACCACACTTCTTATCTCTGAAATCAAAATGGCTGCCCAGATAACGCGATTGAAGGTTTCAGATGTCTTCTAAGGCTTTCTTTTGTGGTAAATCACCTTAAATAACATTAAGATTGGGAAAATGTCTAAATAAAGTTAGAATTCATTGTTTACTTAACTTGGATTTAGCATTTTTTTCCCGAATTATGCAATTTTCCTCAAATTGTGCGATTGGATGCAATTTGAGGTCAATTGGCGAAATCGCACCATCGGGTAATATCAGATGGCCTGTAGAATGAACTCATGTAAAACTCCTACCTATGCCAATTCTGTTGTACTTTGGATCGACATCGACATCTCCAACACGGAATACACCCTTACTGGTAAATACAACCTCGTCATCATGTTCGTCCAAGGAGTCCTCTCCCTCCCCTCCCACAGGCTGTGATGTGTCAGTAGTATCAAGACCGTCCTGTGAACTGATACTAAGAAGGGCTGAGGCTGCCTGCTGCACATTGAACTCAGGTGTAATTGAAGGGCTTTTATTTTCTGGTAGTACCTGGACCTGATCACTCTGAGATGAACAAGTAGAAGCTATGCTAACTTTGGGTTGTTCTGCAACAATAGGTGATGCTAAACGCTCATTTGAAAGTACATTTGTCAGACTTTCTGACCTTCTCAATTCTGCAGATTTTGTTCTCTGATGAACAAACTTCTTCACAGCTTGCTTAGCATTGACAGGTGAGGTTGTGGCAGTGATTTGTCCTGTTGTAACAACTGGTGTTTGCATTATAGGCACTTGAATAGGAGTGGATTGTGAGATTGGTGCCTGTGTCATAACATTACTGAGAGAAGTCAGTGCAGAGGTCACATGTATCCCACCAAACTGTACTGGCATGTTCCCAATACAGACTGGTGGAAAGCTGTGGGAAATCTGCCCGCTAATTGTGGTAACTGGAAGCTGTGAAGTACCTTGTGGCATACTCGTAAAAAGTGAAGGCAACCTCTGCTCACGCGGAAGTATTGGTCGCTGACAAGTCATGTTTACAGCTTGTGTTGTTGGAAGTGAAGCAGCCTGATTCACTACTGTTACTTTTCCGAGTGTCATTACTCCACACGTGCTTGTTGAGTTCAGAGGTGCTTTTGGTATACCAGTAGAATGAACCTTTGCCATGCCTGTAGTAAAAGGTACAGGTCTATGCCCTTCATTTTGGGGTATAAAGTTCCTGGCTCTTACCCCACTGAGGCTCTGTGGACTGGTCAGGTAAACAACAGGGGGAGTCGCAGGCTTAATATTCCACAACATATTAGTAGTTGACTGTGACCCAACGCAGCTCACCACATCTTCCATTCCTTTCAGAGGCTGTTGTGGCTGCAACTGTTGATTACTGCCACACCCTGTTAACGTGTTGACTGGGGTCTGGATAGCCACTGATGTCTGGATAGTTGGAGCCTGAGCCGGCTGACAGAACAACGCCTGAACATTCTGCATCCCTGTTTGATTCATCAGTCGAGATTTCTCTGAGCCATGTACTCTTGCTTTTGGATTCAAAGGCACTGGGACTGCAGAAACTGGATTCAACTGAGATGTTAACTGACTCAGATTCATCAGGTTTTGCTGCACAGTTGCTACTTGCTGGAGAGTTGTATCAATACTAGGAAATCCAAAAGTCTGTTGAAGAGTTCCTTGTATGGCAGGGCTTAAAGACAACTGTGTTGTAGCATGACTCTGAGAAGTAGTGCTAATGGCATTTAGAGAATTCTGTGATGCTTTCTGTTCATTTGTGGTTGTCAAAACATGCACTGATGACTCGGCAATTCTATCCAAGTAGGAACAACCTATCTCCTTACTGGGAGAACTTGATTTCTTTTCTAAATTCTTTGTGGCAGTGACTTTCACACTTGGAATTGGTAGCAGATGATCAACCTCTGCCTTTTCCTGCCGCAGAATGGTGGGATTGGCTCGGAAGCTTACCAGTGCTTCTGCTGCCTGGGATAGTTTGACTTTTTCAGCTTGCCCGGAAGCACTCTTATTCGGAGACAAGAGGAAACTCCCCCTACTAATTTCAGATGATTGTGATAAAGACTTCTCAGACGCAGTGCGCTGCCTCTTGGGTTTACTTAATGAGACTGTAGATTGGGCTCTTGCTGGTGATGATTTCATCAGATTATCATCAAATGTACCTGATTGAAGCTTCTTAAATGTTGAAGCATGGAGCAAACTTTTCAACTTATCAGCTGTAAGTCTAAGGAGCAATTCTGCAGCAGTTGAAACTGTCACTTTGCTGTGTCCTGGACACTTTTTTAGCTCACAAAATAAATGATCAAACACTTCCACTTTTCTATTCATAACATTTCCACTGTTTTTGTTCAAACTATTAGGTTGCTTTTTGCTCCCAAGAACCAAACTCTTTTTACTTCCATCACAGGAAGATTCACTTTGAACATCATTTGATTTACTGTTTTTACTCCTTGTTTTGTTTTGTTTCTTGATTTCCACCTTGTTGAGTTTAGTACCAAGCTTTGTTATGTTATTACTAATTGACTTCTCGACTTCTTTAACAACGTTATTGTTTTGTAACTGTGCTCCATCACTGGCGAAGGAAGCTGCAGACTTCACCTTACTGGATTTTTTCATACCATTCAAACATTTTTCCTGAGGTTCCTCTTCACTTTGGTTGAGCTCTTCATTGTTCCCTTTACATTTCCGTTTTGCATTCTTCTTTTCTAACTTTTTGGGCTTAGACTGAATTTGAGTTGATGACTTCTTTTTCAAATTTTCTGTTTTTGCAATGCTTTCATCTCTACTTTGAAGCACAGATGGACCACTTTTGCTTTTCTTTTTCACAGTGGCCTGTCCATTTTTGCCACTTTCCTTGCTTTTTGCCTCTAACTTGACACCATTTAATGTACTACTACTAGATTCCTGTTTTGAAGAGACAGTTTTGACCTTTTCTCTACTTTTCTTGGGCTTGTGTAATAGAGTTTTCCTGTTGGGTATTTTGCTCTTTTGTGTTCCATGAAGATCTTCAGCGGGGTCTGTAGCATCTTTGTTTGCATTTTTATCATTGTTATTATCATCATCACTGGAGAGCCTCCTTTTTCTCCTAGAGGAAAGATTATGACAAGTCATTTTCAGTATGCAATACAGTGCATTTAACAATTATTCCTCTAGCCCAAATGGGCTCTGAGTCAATAGCCCATGAGGCCAAAGGCCGAATGGGCTACTGACCCAGAGGCCATGAGGGTGAGAGGAATAATTGTTTTTAATTAGTGAAATCCAACTAGTTGGTCAAAAATATCGAGACAAAACAACTTTAGCTAGTTAAAGCTACAATATTCGTCACAAATCATTGAAACAGACACCGTTTCTCCCGAATTTTCGGGAAAATCCCGAGGTTTACTCCTCACACACGTTTTCTTACTGAAGTGTCCCTTCTCCCTCCCCAATGTTGAGCCACGCGTACTTTGGAGCACTGAGATGACTGCAAATCCCAAATCAACATTGGAGAGGGGAAAATCGCACAAGTGTTTCAAGATTTGTGACGAGTATTGTAGACTTTAATCCTTTTTTGTCACCAAAAAGCTGGCACTTTTCACTACTAGTAGGCTATAAAATATAACCTAGTAGTAGCTCAACCAATCAGAATGCGGCATCGATAATAGACCACTAATTACTCTGAAGTGTCAATGATCTCCTACTGCCCCAACTGTTATGTAAGCTGTCCCCTGAGGGATTATTGGCACAAAAGTAAATCACTAATGTAATCCTATTCACTTGAATGCATCAACCCCTTCAAAGTAACTGTACACACATTAAAAGACTTGAAATAAGTCCAAGAATTAAAGAAGTGGGCTCAATTTCATTAAGTCATTAGATAAAAAAAATACCTGGATTTAACACCCACACGATGCTGAGTGGATTAAAAAAACTGCAGATTCATACACCAGATTTATTGGATACACGTGGACCGACATAAGCCAAATCCGCAAAGAAAAAGTTGCAGATTCAAAAATACCCAATACGTTAGGACAGGGCCTAAAACAGAGCAAAACCCCAACATTTTTTAATGACTTTCCACTACAACAGTCCTGGGATGTTTCTTCCACATTTTGCTGCTAAGGATTTAGCCTAAAAAAATGACCTGAGCAGGTTTAATAAACTCTTAGAAGTAGTAATTCCCAATGGTTTTATTCAATTCCCTTTTCAACGTACTTGCTTGTTCTTTTTCCATTGTTCTGACTGCCATGATCTTTTACTTTCTGCAATATAATCACCATTAGGAATATTTCAACATGTGGTTCCAGAAAATATCCATACCCCTCTTCCCCTGGAAGATCGTTGAAATTCCGAGGGGGAGGGGGGGGGGGGGGGTTCATGGGAAAGTACTTTTCCAGAGGGTGACGAACCCTGCACAAAACATTGAAAGCTACGTACAATTGATCAGTACTCCTGGCCATTGAGATGAGGTTAAAATCATTGGCTTTAATGTTTCTGTTTTTCTTTGAGTTAGCTGGCTCTACAATCTCCATAAGAACGATGTGTCTTTGGAACAAAGTCGAAACGGTTTAAAATGGTGGACATGACTGGAGTCTTGTCCCCAGACTTCCAGCTTTGTCTTGTTTTTGTTCGGCCAACATTTTAGTGCTTTCACTTCTGATCACTGAGCATCACTTTTCGCTACTTTCACATGCTGGAAACACATTTTTGATACGTTTCATTTTTTATGAGTGCTTATTTGGGGTAGTAACTCATAAAAAATGCGACGAGATGAGAGTACTTTCATTCCCATTTCTTGCTCGATCTTCAGGAGGCCTGGCTACCTGGCTAGTAAAATTACTTTTGTAATTGTGACAATGTTCATGAAACCTAGAGCGTTGGCACGTGTTAGTGAAGTTTTTGGTCCATAAATGAGAATCAACCTGAAGAAACTGATGAGACCTGAAGAAACTGACAAAATGTGTAAACAAACAATTAGCCCTATAAAGGACAAATTGTTCTTGTCCAGGGCCATATTAGAGTTAAAAGACAACTTGCCCGGGTGAGTGGGCATAAAGAGTTAACCAACCTGCCCAATGAGAAAACCTATTTGTTCTGGATGGCCATGCAGAGAGGACTTTTTTGATTGACATTCATTACACATAAATACACTTTTTTGTGTGACCATGACAGATCATGTAAGTTTGGGTTGAAACATCTCACTTTTTCAGGAACAAGAAAGTCTCCTTATATTTTCTGTGAAATATTAACTAGTGTCACTGAATGGTAAACAATAGCACAGGGACTCTTAAAACAAACCACTGGTCATTTTTAGACCCTGCAACAAGTTACAAAAGTTGTTTTAACTTCTCATAAAATCAAGGAAAAATAACTCTCTTGACCTATGCACTATCTTTTAAGGAAACAAGTTGTGCAAAATGTTGTATAAATTATAACAATGAAAAGAAACGAGAAGTTCCAGAAAATATACTTACTATTCCTACGAAGGGGATTTTTTTTAAAGATCTCCTTCCCCAAGCCCCTATGGAAATTCCAAATTATATTAAACCCCTCCCCCCCCAGAAATTTCCAGTCCCTTTTGTGGTTAGCTCCCTCTGCGAAACAGAACTGAAATCATTGCTCTGATCACCCACCTGTGTATCAGGATTTGAGTACATGCCATGATTGGCCTATTACAGTGTGACTACTATAACTGGGGCCACTTAGACCAAGTTGACCAAGTGGCTTACAGGAAAATAACAATACATTTTGAGGGTGTTAGTTGTCAATCATAATTACCACAATACAAATTATACAACATGAATCAAAATTAATTAACTAGAACTTACAGACGTGACTTTTTTGAACTCACTGAGGAAAGCCCATGTTTCCTGAGAGATCCGTTAGAGTGAGTGATGGAGGCAAAAAATGTAAACATTGGTTATATTTTTTACTTGAGTTTGCATGTTAAAGCAAAGCATGGCAATGGCAGCAAAGAAATTGTTGTTAAATGACAAAACAACAGCTTGTGTCAAACAAATATGTGTCTTGGGTGTTATGTAAAGTTTCACATTGAAAAATATTGCCTGGTGAAACATTTTGTATTCTTGTAAAATCTTTGCTATCAATTTTTAAATTCTGTGCTTTGAGCAACTTATTGTTTTTTTAGGAGCTGCTGATTGGCCCACAACCAACTTAACGTAGTCACACTGTAAAAACCCTTTGTAAATTTTCCAGTTAGGTTGAAGGGAAATTCAAATGCATTTCCAGTAATTTGTAGAGTCTGTTGGGGGCCAAAGACAAGGATAAGGGCTCACAGTTAACGGCTAACTGGTTGCATATGCAACTGGATTTTTGGTTGTCTGCCTAAAACTTCATGTGTACTCGCACCTGTGCACCATAAAACCCAAAGCACAATGTGACTGACTTACTTCCATACTTCCTAACTAGACCATAATTACATACTCTAACCAGTACAACGTTAACAGTAGCTTTAAGCAATGAAAGCAAAATTAATGCAGAAATACCACAACCAGGCTCGAAATAATAAAGTTACATTGTTTTCCGTTCATCTGTGTATGTTTAATTCATCCTTCACAGGAAAAAATAACGGATTCCCATTTTTGGAGATTTTAGGGTATTTAAAGAATACCCATAAAAATCCCAAATTTGGAAGAGTGAGACAAGTCCCAATCTGGGAACTTAGTTGGGAATTCCCTGGTTGGGACTTGTCTCACTTTGCTAAATTTGGGATTTTTATGGGTATTCTTTAAATACCCTAAAATATCCAAAAATGGGAATCCGTTATTTTTTCCTGT
Source organism: Porites divaricata (assembly GCA_038088405.1). Classification (NCBI taxonomy): domain Eukaryota; kingdom Metazoa; phylum Cnidaria; class Anthozoa; order Scleractinia; family Poritidae; genus Porites; species Porites divaricata. Next base: position 48,477,214 of record JBBMOI010000002.1, read on the forward strand.
GCTTTCTCCCAATGCAATGGATTCCATGAACTCAAATGCTCATTTTTGTTTCAATGTTTTACTCCATCCCAGACTCGTTTTGAAATAAACGCTGCTGATACATGCAAATATGCTCAGAATGAAACCTGTTCTTTTTGCGCAATGGACGATCATGTAGAACGTTCAGTCTTAAGATCAGTTAAAACAAAAACAGTGTGGATTAAGAGCCTCTTTTTGTCCAGTAAGAAAGTTTTTAAGTCGTATCCCAGTTACGTGTAAGTCATTGCGCATTTAACAAATTCATTAAAGATAAATTTTCTTTCTCATTCGACATACTCATTGTTGTCAGTTTTGAATTTTTTTCCAGTGTAACTTTTCTTTAGTCACAACTGCACTGTCAAAAAGACAAATAAGTATTAAAAATCACAATGGTCAATCATGGGACTGAAATAAAAGTAACAAACTGAAGATGACATATATAAACGAGGCACTGTTAAGCTTCTTTTCTTTTGAAATGGATGCTCCCAACCGTATAAGCTGTGCTCCAAAAATTTTCAGCTGTGTGCCTAAAATTTCGGCAGTGCGTCTGAAATTTACATCTGGTAGCACAAGTGTTCCCATACTCAAATTAAACTTTGAACCCTGAGGATATCAGAGCTGCATCGCAGACGTTACTAACCATGGTCAGATTGTGTGTTTGTTTCAGGCTATTTTGTGGGAAAGTATGGAGATTTTCAGAAACTACACAATATAATCAGAGACCACAGAGTGGAAAAAGCAGCAGAAGTGTATTACCACAACATCACAAAAAAGTACAAAATTAGACAATAATTTAGTATGTGGTTCATTTATTAAAAAGAAAAATCAAATCTACAATTATGTACTGGAAGCAAAAAATCAGACATTGATGACAAGGCACCTTTGATCATGTATAGAGGACTCTTGTATAAATGGCACAAAATGAAAAAAATATATTTCAAAGAAATGGCACTATTTTTGCCCTTCTACATATACACTACGACTTCTTTCTGAACTATCAATTAATAAGAAAATGTAGCTCTGGTGTCAACAAAGGAGCACGTACTTAATGAAAAAACCTGACGGTAATTTATTAAAACAGTTTTAAATGTTCTGGGGAGAAATAAAATCGGAAGTTTAGAAACACAAGTCAAGTGTACGCCGCTTGGCAAGAATGAAATAAAAGTAGACAACATTATTTTATAAAATGATAATTCTTTGCGAGATTCCGAAAACACATACAGAAAAGAAGAGATAGCTTTAATAGCACCTATACAGGTTCATGCGAAAATAATGCCATCAAGCGGAAAACTGGATGAAATAAAGGGCTCCTTTCTGGCAACACAGTTTCTACACGAAGTGATATCCCGAACCCACCAGCCAGACTTGTATTGTCAAATTACCTTATGTAATATATTTGAACAACAACAACAACAAAGAAGATTGATCAAAATCGACTGTGCCCGAGCACTTTTAACATGCGACTCGCGTGAAAAAAGCTTCGAGAATTTCTTCAGTTCGGATACCGATGAAATGACGTGCCATTTAAAATTAGACCAGATACGTCAAGAAGATTAACCTATTGGCAGCATGTAAATTTCTGTCCGGGCCAAGGAATATGTCGTATGCCTCGCATCAGAATTACGAGCGCAATAATGTGTTGTACAATGTGCATCATTGAAAAATCTGGGAAGCAACGTCTATTGAAATTACTGTAAATCAAGAAAAGAGATTTACGAGATCAAATCATCACAGGACTTCTTGAAATTTAGTAGTCGAATATAAGCTTATTTTGCTCAACCCAAAAAACGAAGAACTGCAGACGTACAGATCCACAGACCGATAGTATACGATCAACTGAGAGCCCTCACGATAATATAAAATCAGATTTCCAACAATTTAACGCACTCAGAAATGGAACAAGTAAACGAGGCCTTACAATTTCAAAAAGAGATGGACCTTAGAATCACCAAATACGCGTACATAGTTAACAAACGTGGTCAAAGTATGAGCGCCGCACATCGCCACATCCCTTACACGCTGAAACTGGCTTGTTGCAAAAACTACTACGAAAATAACTTTTCCACCTATAAAATGAATTTGCAAGTCTTCACTGAGTGATAACCCCGCCTGTGCGATACAAAACATCAATTGCATTGGATATGTTCTTTTTGAGAAGGTATTTTAGGCGAAAATACGGAAAAGTCATTCAATTTTTCCTTGCTTCCGCGCTTGTCACATGGTCGCTGGGGACGACTTTAACAACAAATCGGTAATTACAAAACTCTTGTTGCCGAGTTCTGGCCAACAACTCACACATTCCTGGCAGAGAGGGGTACAAAGTATCTCGTTTCTCACCGCAGATAGCGCATTAACAAATTAGTAAGCCGCAATTCAACCTACCTCTCTCTTAGCGCTTGCATGAGTTTCCTGTTCCTCCTCGGACGAGTAGCAACAAGGACACTTCGTAGAGTGTGCACGTTTTCGCCTGCAAAATTCCACAAAAGTCAGCTCTAACCTACACGGAAGGTCGGTAAGCAGAGACACAAAGGACTTACGATCTTCTCAGGCCGCTATAGCCTCTCTCCATGCTCTACAAGCTTCCAAATAGCAGCAAGTTTTCGAAAATGAAACCAACACGAGAGACATGTTTGTATCATCAGAGTAAACCCTTTGCGTCAAATAAAAACTATGGGTGTTACTGCGCTTGCGCCCAACGCCTTGTCTGATGAATTGTGGGTAATTTGGGGAAAATTCCCGCGAAAAAGGGGCCTGCCCTGCAAAAAATTGTTAACAAAAAACAGATGAAAATGTTTCAAGACTTTTAACAGGGTCTCAAACGGATTTGGTCTTACTATAGAACACTTAACTAACCGCGAGTGTTCACAGACTGTTTTTATCAGCTGTTTTTATGACTCTTTTATGAATTGAGAATATCTAAACAATAGACCTTGGTAGGTGTGCTCCATTGCTTTCAATTGGTATTAATAGATCTTGTCACGGTTTTGGAAGCCATCTTGCATGGACGAGTATTAATTAAATATAGGCAACAACGTGAGAAATTACAGATCATTATAATTTTTGTATGAGAATCAAATGTCGGATAATTTCCGTAAAAGGGATGACCGGGAAAAATATGAATTGTAAACTAAAGCAATACAGCAAAAGATCATATTAACAACATTTTCTGGGCCGTAACTCTGCTTAAATTCCTCCAGACGCTAGCTTTAGATTTTCCATCTATTTGTCTGCAATTTCTCCCAGGAATGGAATTAGTCGGCAAGAAGAAAAATTCTTACAAACAAATGAATGGTAAAATTTTAAAGTAGTTATAGCGCTTTTAACTTCGTGTAACGCCATCAAATCTTCTCCGAGTACAATCGTAGCTTTTCCCGAAAACAGGTCTATTAAAACTCGGTTCGTGCAATGCTTTGAATGAATGCGAAGATTACCAGACGAGTGACTTGTGGGTATGTCCACGGTACTGACCACGGCATTTTATACGTGGTTTATTAATTCTACTTTTCATGTTGATTTGTAAAATGAGGAACGGAAAGGAACTTTTTATCATTGGTGGACTCAAACACTAGCTCCAAGAAGTCACTTCTTCAGGGTAACCTTCTTCAGTATTATTTAAATACAGCAAATAAGCAGTCAAATGATCGACGAATTCACCACTTTCTTAATTCTCTGTCTGCTTTTAATACCTACGTTAAAAAAAAGTTTCAAGGTTTTTTAATAGTTGTTGCTGACAATTACTGCAAAATAAAAAAAATTACTCTCAGGAGTTCCGAGAATTGTCGACTTTGCATACCCGTAGGGAAATCCAGAAAAAAGTTCGAGTTCTCCGGAGTTCGAGTTTCGGGAGCTCGAAGAAAATAGCCAGAAGTAAGGAAACACCATTGTTTACCGTACAACATGCGTTATATAAATGTTTTGAGAAGTAAAACTGTTCACGTTAGATTTGTGACAAACAACATTATAGCCTTCACTCGTAAACTGTAAGCCTACAACACGTCAATGGGAAATTCAAAGTTCAATAATTCGGATGCTAGTACGCTGTTTTCCCCGAGACCCCGACTTTTTAAACGCTCACAACATGGCTCGAGTTCTCGCGGGTAAAATTGTATATATAGAGACCCTGCCAGGGTAAATTCCGACAAGCGACATGACCCACGACAGAGCGTAAAGTGAAATTGCGATAAGAGACAACCTCCCTCAGCCAAATTACGACAGTGACGGCAAGCGCGGTGGATTGGCTAATTTATCACCGGTCTGAATGCCAAGAAGAAGCAATTTTCGTCAATAGAGAGGAGAAGTCGTTACATCACGTTGCCATGGCAGCAAAATTTTTGGATGACAACCGAACCGATAAAGTCACTTAAAAGTCTATTCGCACTATTTCATACTTCTCCGATCTTATTCAATTTCATTTAATTTGGCAAATCTTGGCGAAATTTTCTTTAGGACCGTATCTATCGTTATTTTTAAAATTTTAGAAATAGAAAGCGAAAATGTTTTGTGTTGTGTTCATCTACTCCATAAAGCAGGCTTGTGAAAATTAGGAAGTTTCATGTCGTAGTGGTGCAACGATGCAAAGAAATGTACCAAACAGCTTGATGCAAGTGCAAAGTTGTTGTTTGTCAACATAAACATATTATTTTTTGCCGTTCTCCTTGCCGTCGCCGTCGTCGTTGGTTTTGTTGTCATCCAGAAATAGTGTTTCCATGGTAACGTGACGTCACACTTCTCCTTTCTATTTTCCTTGCCCTTCAAAGAACGTCTTTTGTCGGTGAGCTACAGTGGAGTCCCTCCTGTGAATTGTGTTAATTGTGAATGGCGATGTATAGGTGTTCGATACGCGAAATGCTAACTGACAAATTGCAGGACTGTAATCGGTTCTTTACAACGCATCGCTATCCCCTTTTTCTACTATTCCCACAAAGACAAAGCATTTTCGTTTAATTTCCGACAGCGACGTGAAGCATTTATAAACACCGACACGGGACATGCCCCCCCTCCCCCTGGCAGGGCCTCTGTGCAGAAATGCACCGGAGGGGAAAGTAAAATTACCTCTAGTTAGCGGGAGGTTCGAGTTATCGAGGATCGGAGTTACCTAAGGTAAAATTGCTGTAAACGTAATCATAGATTCAGAGCCAGGGCTAAAAGCGAAGCTCTCGATAACTTTTGTAGTTTGCTCAAACAAAATATAAAATCGTGTAATGCTAAGCGGCGAAGACATTCGCCGGAGATAATTAAACTAACATCAAAGCCAGGATTCCAGCAAGGACTTAAGCCAGGACTCGAACCTGGACTCCACTTAAGACTTTTCTGATCCTTCTGTAAGTAAAAAATAAATAAGTAAAAATAATGAATAAACAAATAAACAAAAGTAAAATAAAAGTCCTGGCTCGGTATATAGGCATCCTCAACGAGAACGGTGAAAAAACAACAATAGGTCTAGTTAGCAAAAAAGCAACTTTGCACGTGTGGTAGACTCTTTTGTTCATTTCTTTGCCGTTGTTTTGCACGACAGCAACGTAAAACTTCCAGAAACTTCCAAGTTTCATGGAGAGAATGTCGGAGTGTTCTTGTTCACTTTTTTTTTTCACTGTCGCTCATTTTCACCCTGCCGTGGCCGCTAGCATCCCGCCGCTACAAAATTTCATGTTGTTCCTCCAACAATAAATGTCTCCTTTTTCTCTCTCGCTCTAGCTTCTTTTCTCGTTGAGCTTCGCTGGCCTGCAGCCCTACTTTCTCTTTTCCTCTGTCTTTCTCTTTCTCTATATTCCAAATTTGTGGACATGACAATTAATCTAAGCTTAATACTTTAAACAACACGGATACAAAAACATTTTCTGCTTTCGTAGGCCTTAGATAACAACGACCTAAATCCGGTTTGGCTGACAGCGGTTTCGTGAAAGCAAATGTTTGTTGGGGGTGCTCAGTATCGCAGGCTCAAGAAAAAACCTGGTCTCGTGCCGTTCTTATTTAAGGATTTCTTATTGACTCTTTAGTTGTCTCCGCTTCACAGGACGCGGGTGGCTACTCAAGCATGTTAAGGAATAGCTTGAGGCTAATTTGCATAAAATCTAATAATGATCATAACTTTGTGATTATTTATCAGAACCTTCCAAAATTTGGCTACCAGCGTAAGAAATCACATATCTGTGTCACGTGACCACTTATAGTCGAGTCCAGGAAAGAAAAGAAAACTAAAAATGGGGTGGCGAGATGTCCCACAGTATATATTAAATACAGTATTTATGTTATTGTATCATCATTTCTCGCTTGAATCTGGCCGGAATGGTTGAAAATTCGTACGGTAAAACAAACATTCACACATGGTTCAAACTTTGTTATAATCAACCATACCTACCCCATTTTTGATTTCTCTTTGAATATCATTATGACGTCACGTTTCACGTGACTACATCACTTCAACCCCAATTAATTCAACGCCACGAAAGAAGGTTTCTTGGAAAGTTTTTTTGCAACTTTTAGAATTAAAATGCATGGCCGTAGAATAAAAACAGCTTTATCTTCGCGGGGGGTCGAGACCAAAAATTGAGCCATGCCTTAACATGCTTGAGTATACGCTTTCCCACCAAAATATACCGACATTTGGAATCGGCTTACATGTAGTGGGTTTACGGACGGTCGTTCGGGTGTACGCTAGGTCATAACCAAATTTTCAAGGAAATAGAGAGGAAATCGATTTTGGTTCGAGTTAGCGAGGGTTCTAGTTGTCGAGAGTCGACTGTATCGCAAAATAAGCATGACATTTCGGCCTGGTCTCCTGGTTTCTAGCCTTCAGTATGATTAGCTACTTATAATGGCACCATTCCTTTCTTGCTTTTTGACATATTTTTAGGCGTTGGTTTGCGGAATCTAATCTTATGTCAAAGAGAACACAAACTGTTTATTATGCATTGGCACAAGACCCCAACTTTTAAAACAAGTCACGAACAATAATCCAATTCAAACTCCTTAATAAAGTAACTTTTGCTCCTGAGTGACAAGAAAATCTTTACAAATCATTTGCTGGGTACCCTAGATTTTACAGGTTCAGAGCACCAAGCTTCCTGCAAGTTTTAAGAGGATACAGCCATGGTGATAATACACTCTTAACATACGCGGAAAGCGATATCTGTTCATTTGCATTGAACTCTTTGTCGTTCGCTTTTGCCGCTTTGGTTCATAGGGAGTCACTCATATCATTCTTCCTGGAACCATTAAAGATTTCCATTAAGGCTTTAAAAATAGCTTATAAAAAGAAAGGCAAACGGAAAAAGAAGAGAGAGAGAGAAAATAATCAAAAAATGGTGAAAAAATAGGTGGCTAGCAGAAATTTAAGTCCTGAGTGTTACGGTTTTTCCCTGAAAATTGGCTGACGGTAAAGGCTTCAAAAAGCTCGAGCTATTTCAAATCCTTTTACCTACCACCCCTCGAAGGCCTCTAATGAAGTTTGACGCACCATCTACCACAAGTATCGAGTATTTTATTTATGTCCAAAGCTACTCTTTGGCACACTTACTTGATCATAAAAATTATACAAGTTGTTTTAAGGTGATATTTCTTTGAAAGTGCCTTAAATCACAATGCTTGTCAATGAGTAGTTCCCAGCTAGGAACATTGTAATCAACGAAATTCACTATAATACATAATATAAAAATAAATAGCTTTGGAATGTGTCGCTCAATATTTTGTAATATCAATGAAAATTACATCTCTCGTATTATAAGAAAGGCTGAAAAAATTTACAAGAATGAGAAAACAATTTCTTAAGTCAGGTCTTCTACATAATTTCTAGGAAAGGACTGAATGTGAGTAAAAAAGAACAAGACACGCTCTGTGCTCTTTTGGCGTGGGAAAGGTAGACCATAACATAAAAAAAGGGGAAAACAAAGGCAATTCTTCTGCAGTTTTTACTGGAGTGAATTTGCACAGAAACATGCTGAAGACTTTCATGAGCTTAGATAAAAAATTAATGCCATTAACTAAGAATTTTAAGCCAGAAGATCGTCCAGGTCAATTAACAAAATGCCATTTAAGAGAATAAAAAAGTAAAATTCTTGCAAAGGTAGTAAATTACGATATGAAAAGCTCAAGTTGTGTCCACATGACTTGGACAAATCTATATAAAAAGATATCTCTGTTCCAGAAATTAGAGTTCTAGTTTCCTTGTTATGAGCTAACATCACATCAAGTGGAGCAGTGACATAGCAACCAAGAAAGGAAAGATTAATATTCGTCATGCAAAGACAGTCAAGATAACAAGACTGCCAGAAAAATCATAAAGCATGGGTATACAATGGTCTATTAAAAAATGGCAAGTCTTACAAAATATGAATTTTTAGAATGTAAAATTGCAAGCTTGCTAGAATTTGGGGCATTTCAAAGACTTGATAATAATGGAAATTTATGTAGTAATTAACTCTATGCAAGTTAACAGTCATAACAGCATTGTTGTACTTGCAATTTTTGAAAATAATAACAGGTTATAGAAGCCAAGGCTGTTAGAGCTCATAAAGGGAAGTTTACCAACTTTAAAAATTTCAGTTCTGTTTTGATCAAATTTCAAAGGAATTATCATTTCAAAAAAAATGCTGTGACACAGGCTTGGTTTGACTAAACACAAGTCTTAAGGTCTCAAAACTTAATCAGAAGAATGCAGCATTCACTCAAAGATAATAGGAAAAATCACAGTACAACTTGGCAATTTACACTATCCCGGCATTTAGGATTCTCTCTTGGCAAAATAAGAGATTCATTCAAACCTTTGAATTACATAATATTTACAAACGATTTTGGGGTAGCATTGTTTTTAGTTTCCCTTGGGGCCATTTCAACTCCTAAGAGAAACTGAAGACAATGCCCATGCAAAATTTTGGGGTGACAAACAAAGAGCATTATGGTATGCTATAGTATTTTCTGCAGTGGTCAATAACTGTTGTCAGGGATTTGAAAAAAAGTAATTTCCAAATAAAGGCCGCCCTTAATTAAACACCAGATTGGAAATGCCAAAAATTTAATAGATGCCATGGCATTCAATTGAATTAAAACGGTGGTACTCAAAACGTCTTGGTGTTACCATTACATAGCCCTAACAGTCTAAGTTGGCTGGTGATTGCAGGCTTTTTAGGAAACTCTTGAATTATTAATAAGTATGATTAGAATAATTATAATTGAAGAGATACACCTATTTCAATAAAGGTTGCTCCCGTGAACCATGTTTCATAGCCTGCAGTGCACTATGGTAAACCCCTTCGTAGCGGGAAATTCAGTCTTGTTCACGTTCATTGAAATAATGGAGACCACCTGTGAAAAGGCATTCAGGACAGCTTTCAATCAAATGGCTGCTAAAATTCTTAAGCATGAGAGAGCTGAAAAATTTCAATTTTAAAATCTCATAGTAAAAAAATGGAAGCCTCTTCTTTTAACAACATCAAATGAATACGCCCCCCTGATTAAGCTGTGTTTTTGCATGGGTCAGAATGCCAGTTATTTCAATAAAGCAAATCAACACTATTCTTTTTATTCTTCAGTTTTAAAAAAATTGCCTGAAAAAATAGATAAACATGTAATGTTAAGTTATTTATTGTTGTTCAACAAAATTCCCACGTGCATGAGCCAAGCAAACTCGTTGAAAATTTGCAGCACATAATTTACTAGACTTGCTACAATAATGCACCGCGGACTATGAAATGAATGGATCATGCATCATTCTTTTCTGAAGCAACCTTAATTGAAATAGGTTTATACAGTGAAAATATTACACTTTATTATATAAACACCAATGAAATACCAGGTGAGCTTTTGCGTGAAAACTTGATATCTTCACATGTGAAAATATCACCATTGCTATGGCTTCATAATAAATTGCACCTTTCACACCAAAAAACTATTAAAGTGAAATGGTTTGGTATTTCATTGGTGTTTATATAATAAAAAGAACGTTACATGGCCGCTTGGAGATACGAAATTTCTCTTCTCGTGTTGAAAAAAATGTTTTTTTTTTCAACACTCGAAGAAAAATTTCGTATCTCCACGCAGCCATGTAATATCCTCTATGTATCGCGCTGCATTTTGCGAAACCTTGGAGCTGTAATTTGTCTCCTTCTTGGGTGTCTCATCTGAAATGAATTGGGAGAAGAAGTTAATTAATGGAGAAAAAAATCTTAAACAAAAAATTTATGTCTAGCGGACTAAAACTTAAACTTACAGTATGTGTATGGCCTGGCGATACATTGACTGGAAAAGGTGGAGCAATCTGGAGATGAGGTTGTCTCCACTCTGCAAAACAAAGTTATAGGTTGTAAGTGGACAAAATTATTTAATTTATCCCAAAAGGTATTTCTAGCAGCTCCAGGTCAGGTTTGTCAAAAAATACATCACTTTCTTTTAAGCTATATTTTTTCTCTTCTGGGAAATTCCTCTTATTCAACAACAATAAAGCAGCCTATGTATACAACTATTTCAATTAAGGTTGCTCCCGTGAACCACGTTTCATAGCCTGCAGTGCACTATGGTAAACCCTTTTGTAGCGGGAAGTTTAGTCTTGTTCATGTTCATTGAAATAATGGAGACCCTTTGTGAAAAGGTGTTCAAGAGAGCTTTCAAGTCAAATGGCTGCTAAAATTCTTAAGGATGAGCGAGCTGAAAAATTTCATTTTTAAACTATTATATTACAAAAATTAGAAGCCTCTTCTTTTAACAACATTAAATGAATAGGGTTTTACTGCCTGATTAAGCTGCGTTTTTGCATGGGCCAGAATGCTGGTTATTTCAATAAAGCAAATCAACGCTATTCTTTTTTTATTCAGTTTGAAAAAAAAACTGCCTCAAAAATAGATAAACAAGTAATGTTAAGTTATTTATTGTTGTTCAACAAATGCCTTGAATTTGATTTTTTTTACCTCCATCCAAAATTCCCACATGCACGAGCCAAGCCAACTTGTTGAAAATTTGCATATTCAGACCACAGAGAAAAACCTAACCTCAAATCACTGTCTTAAATCAAAAAGCCTAGGATTCAGTGTTTTGAAATACATTGTCTTAACGTTCTGCTGACGTAGCATAGAAGCGTCAGCAGCATTTGCTTTCTAGCTTTCTAGGCTCGCTGCGGGCACACAATTTACTAGACTTGTTACAATAATGCACCACAGGCTATGAAACATGGATCATGCATCATTCTTCTCTGAAGCAACCTTAATTGAAATAGGTGTATATCTTTTCATTATGCTATCAAAACTGTTGAATCTTACCAGTCTGCATATTAACATATCCTGAGGGTGCATAATATGCAGGTGTGCATACTGGATGGCAGGCCTAGAGAATGGAAACAATCAGCTTAGCTTTAGCTACAACAGGGTTCATATTCTTTTAACGTCTTCAAATTCCATGACTTTTTCTAGTTTTCCATGAACTTGGGTTTAGCTTTCGCTTTTGAAAAAAGCTTTTGTGGTCAAGCATATTGTTTGAATTATTGTTAAGCAGTTTAACATACACTTGTACCCAAAATGTGTGTTGTTCCCAAATTACTCCTCTTGATTTTAAGTTGACCCTGCTTTGTGATCTGCAGTAACTAATCTACCAAATCAGAAGCAGAAGAACTAAACCAACCACAAAGCGTGTAGAGGGAATGGGCATGGTGACTCGTTCATTCTTTTCCCCATGCTTCGACTCAGACAATCTGGATTTCACTAGATCATTAAAGTGGAATGCCAACGACAGAGTTGTAAGCAGAGTTGTAGGAAAATGAAAATGTTATGATTCCTCTCTCCAATTCTGTTGCACTTATGACTCTACTTATGACTCCAAGTGAACGCAAATGAAAACCAGCCTTAAAAGCATCCAATCATGAACACATTTTTACAATACTAGAAATTTTGGCATTAAAATTAAACCCTACACTTTAAACCAACCGACTTAAAAACAGGATTTTGCTGCACTGAAATCTTTCACAAAATTACCTGGTATGGATTAACGGGAACTGCACTGACTGGGCATGGGTAGTAAAACTCCCCTCTCATGTTGTCTGAAACTAAAGGAAAAGAATGAATGGCAAAAAATAAAATAAGAAAATAAAAGTCTTTCTAAAGTTATTCTGTTCATATTATAATGTGGTCCAGTTTTATCCTTAGTTTAAATTTTTAATATCCTACATATCTTTTTAAAGACACTGGTAGTGTATGATAGTGACTTTGAAACAAAAGGAAAATAAATTTAGAGTCAACAATGAAATTGAACCACAACATCCACAGTCAAATGTTTGTCTGGTAACAAGATTTTTATAGCAAAAAAGGAAGAGCAATGAGGAAAAAAAAACATACCAACTACTAATTCTGAGTTCTCAACAGGAGTTGGGGCCTGTAGAAACAAAAGAAAATAAAGTCTACTTTGTACTACTGCTAATGGATTTATTTACCGTATTTATTCGGCTATAAGCCAATCTCAGCTATAAGCAGAGACCCCAAACTTTGAACGTGTAGACTCGGCATAACGAGAACCAAAAATATATCGAAAACACCCGGCTATAAGCCGAGACCCATTCATTATTACAAGACTGAATTGTTAACTACGGGAAAACCTACCATTTTCGGAAAAAAATCACACTGATTGCCATAAATGAGGCTTAAAACTAACTGTGTTGTTGCGGTAAGCGGCATCACCAGTCTACAAATCAAAATCTGTAAGTGTCTACCAAACAATCTCGTGTTCGCAATCGTTTGTTTCAAGTCAAGTTGTCATCATGCCCAAGGCTCGTCACACGTCATACAACCTCGCGTTTAAACTTAAAATAGTCGCCAAAGCAGAAGCTGTTGAAAATAACTCTGAAATCACCAGAGAATATGGCATCAGTGAGTCCATGGTCCGTCGCTGGAGGAAAGATTAAGCGAACCTTTTTAACGGCGAGATTAAATTGTCAGCGAAATGGAATACGATGGGATGCTTCACGCCGAAGTATCCGGAGCTCGATCAAAGAATACCGGAATGGTTTACAGAGCAGAGAAGCCAAGGTAGTCAAGGTACGTTTTCTGTCGAACAACAGAAACACGATCACGAAATAAATCAATCAGCTGTTGAATGTGTGACTCTCAAAACTATCGTAGTATCATGTGACAACATATTGTGTATGAAAGATTCTCATTGGCCAGTTTTCACAAGTGTCAAGACAAATTCATCACATCATCAAATTTTTATCCTTTTGGTCGTTTAGTAACGTTCTCGCTTTGTTTCGCATAGGAATAGCTGTTAGTGGATTGATGCTACGTCTAAAGGCAAAAGAATTCAGCGATGATCCTGAGTTTAAAGCGTCCCTTGGTTGGTACAAGAAATGCAAGCGCCACCATTCCGTCAGCCTTCGCATCAAACCAACCCTCACTCAGCGTCTACCGGAAGATTTGAAGCAGCAAAAACTCACGTTCCATCGATTTGTAATCACATCCCGTCAGCTTCACGGTTATTCCCTATCAAGAATCTTTAACATGGACGAGACAGCGATGCGGTTCAAACTACCATCCAGTTGCACTCTCGAATTCAGCAACGATGGCATATTGTGTTTCTTTACGTTAGCTCGGCTTATAAGTAAATACATCCCCCGATTTAGTGGAGTTTCCATGTGCTGGAAAAAAATTTTTTTCAAAAACTTTCGGCTACAAGCCGAGACCCCTCTAGAGCCCAAATTTTAATTGACTTCAGTTTTAATTTGTGTAAATAAATACAGTACTCACTGATAAGCCAAAACGAAAGGTAACAGATTCACAAATATTTGACAGGGCCCCAATGCAGCCACAGCAACTGCATTACATAACATAACATACACTATTATGACCCCTATATATGGAGCTATTCTGTTGTAATATACAATAATAAAATTACAATAGGGCAAAAATATTTACATCTGTTACTTTTAAACAAACCATTCAAAAAAGCAGAATTACGAAATGCAGTCCAATTCAACTAATGGGAATTGGTCATCTATGAGCGAAACACAGAAGTGACCACTCAAAACACTAAGGATGGTTCAACAATGGTCAATAGTTATAACATGGTATGTTTGTACCTAAACAGCCTTTTTGTCAGCTTAAATATTATACAAATAATGTAGTACTTAAACATCATGAAGGACAAAAGTCAACTGTTCTGTTTAAGTGCTCACGAAGACTTGTTTAATTACTGAAATAGGCCACATGCATTTCCTTGGCCTGAAGAGCTGGCAGGATTAGTATGGAAGTGCTGTATTGTTTTGGCGGAAGAGTCGCGAGAAGAGTGGGTATTTGAGTCATGTGGGTATTCGAGTCAATTTGAAGTCCCGCCTACCACAATTCTTGGGTATTTTGAATAGTCTGCAGCCAGGCTCACAGGAGTTTCTAATTGGCTGAGAAGTGATAAAATGCCAATCAAATGATAATTGCTATCCCTACTATCTCCCAAGGGAAAGTTAGTGCGTACATGTGGAAATGAATTAAATTTAGCAAGCTATAAACTGGCTCCACCCCACTCCGCAATAAGATTTCCACTTGAAAGAAATCCTCAAAAGACATTTTTTTGAGGGAACTAGATCTCAAAATTTAAGACATATCTTCTGCTATCCTTTATTTGGATAGAAACTAATCTCTTTATGACGGAAAATTTGCTATTTTACAAAAGTGCATCAGACAATAATGCCTTTTGTCACGCAGTGCAAACCGCCCTGATCCATCTGAGTTCAACATAAAAAGAGCCCTGGCTTGATCATTTAAAACTTGAACCTTAGAAGTATGGGTGGAGTATGCTGTGGAGGATACTTGTTTTTGACTGAGAAAATGATCTTTGCTGATTGAGAGGTCATGAGGCTGATGTGTTTCCTGTGCATCCCAGAATTGATTTCCTCTGGTCTTTGTATCCGACAGAATTTGACCTCTGAAGCATTTTAGGGAATTCTTTGACCTCTTTTGAAGTATAAAGCTTTTTATTGCCGCTAAATGGCCATTTAATAGAGAATTTAGTTGGTCAAGTTTGGTGTAACTGCAGCATACTCTGCCTGGATCCTGAGTAACTTTCAATAAATAGTTGTTTTGTTTGTGACTTGACTGTTACGCTCGGCCTGGCTTGTTTGCAGGTCAGTTTTGCATTACACAACTCTTCATTATTGGGTAATCAAATGGTTCCAAACAAGGTGACAAAAGTGGGTGGCATTCAAAGCTCAATGCCAAAAAAGTACCCTGGGCAAAAGAATCCCACCCGCTACACAGGCTAGCATTTCCTTTCAAACCAGACTAGAAATATTAAATAAAAGCAAATCCTACCTGCTTTTTTACGGCAGGTCCCAAGTTCAGCTTTTTATTCCTCAAAAAGAGGGTCCCCTGTGAAAATTGAACAAAGATCATATATATTCAAAAGGGTGACAGGTCTGGAGAAAACTGCTACAAATAAAACTTAAAAAATCCCTCTCATTACACAGGGCTAAGAAAATTTCAAGTTGCTCATCACATGCTCTAAGAAGATGGAACACAATTCCTGAAAAAATTTACTCCAGAGTGAAATATTCTCTAACTCGATCCCCTACACAAAAATACAGTACTAAGAAACCGTGTCTGTTCAATTACAACTTGTCTCTTTTTTTCAAAAACAAAAACCACTGAACAAAGCATGTGTTTCCTGAGAAGTCCATTAGAGTGGGTGATGGAGGCAAAAAACGTAAACGATAGTTAGTTATATTTTGGACTTGTGGTCGATTTACTGAAAGGCAGAGAAATAGGAGCAAAGAAATTGCTGGTAGATGACAAAATAAAAAATACAACTTGTTGCAAACTTTCAAATAGAAAAATGTCTGAAGTTTCTAAAAGTTTGCTATTAATATTAAATTTTGTGTTTTGAGTACCTTAATAATTTTTTTCAAGCTGCCAAAACCAACTTTCTTCGATTGTATTGTCATTTTCCTGTAATCAAATTGGTCCACTTTGTCTGAGTGGTCCCGGTTACAGCGGTCACACTGTAATGTTTGCAGTGAGAGACCCTAAGTAAAACCTACCATATCTGTCACTTTTTGCACATCCTCCTCACAGGCGAATGTCACGAAGCCATACCTGTAAAATAAAGATAAAGGTCTATTACTTATAGCAGAGCTGGAGATTTACTGTTTCTCCTATGAACTAAACAGACACTTGCTGAATGACAGTAGAATAATGCACCTATCAATGTTAAGCCCCAGGGTGGGGGGGCAGACCCAGGGGAATTTGACATTTTAATGGAAGCCAGAGTCAAATTCCCCACCCCCAGGCACCTACTAAATGTCAATTTCCCGCCTCTGGGGTAACTTTTTCTAACAGAGTCAGGACTTAATAATTGACAGGTTGGAAAGGATATGACTTTTACAACCTCACATAGTGTTCACCGCAACACAAGAGAGGCAGTGCCAGAAAATGTCATCCTCTGCAGGGCATAATAAAGGTAGCCAAGATGCGCTAACACAAACTTGATGGTACCACATGTCACACTTTATCCACAGGACTTGTTCTTGGGCATTATCAGGATCCTCATGTTGTCTTGTTAATTTCAAGAAAAGCAGAGGTCATTTACCTCTGGTGACTTCTGGGTATTACCAAGATGGCAGGTCACTCATTTCCAGTTTCTCTCGGTCTTCCAAGATGGCCGCCATGTCAAATTCCCGACCCTGGGGAAGGCACGCTCAGTCAATTTCCCGTGGCCCCCCCCCCCACCCACCCTGGGGCTTAACATTGATAGGTGCATAATAGCAGAGCTCTGGCTGCGGAGCACCATGGGTAAGTAAATCTACCCATCCCACAAAATTCGGTAATCACGTGACCGTACAATGCCCGCCCGCTCGCTGCCTGTCCGCACCACAGGGTAACCAGTGTTCAATCCTCACACTTTCTACCTAATTTGGGAGCACAGGAAGACTGATATTGCAGACATATATTGCACATCAATGTTGTGATCAATTGACAGCTGTCAAAACAGGGTATCTGCTGACCAGTATCACCGACCGTATCGCGGGCTCAGGTGTTGACCCACTGAGGTTGAGTATCTTTTTGAAGTTATCCACTGACAAGTTACTAGTTTTCAAATGATCGCAGGCTCAAGTTTAATTTTTTTTAAAATTCATATGAAATATGTTGTGTTTTTTATGTGCCGCACAATTAAAATTTTGATTTCAAACTGACCTCGGAAGCTAAAATTCAGCAAGTTTTTGCATGCAGGGAATACATGCCAGTTGCTTTTTGACTTTTCTCACCAAGGTCACGCTTTGGTCACGCTCTACATCCAATTTTTATGCCGTGATTGGTCAAAATTTGACAGGTGAGTTCATGTGGAAAATTTATGCAGCATCTTGAAACCTGTTTATTTTGACAGCTGAAGCTGACAGAGTTTTGTGTCAACTTGTGATGTTTTTAACTGTCTTTTTCCACTGAATGTACAAAATGAAATTCAGCTGCTATCAAGAGTCTTCTGTTATTCATGGCTAGTTTGTTTATTGGGTTTTTGGTTGAGAAATACGTCGCTTGTTAAAGTCGGAAATCCGAATTCGGATGGCATCGTTTTCCTTGTTCACCTTGCTTGATGTGTGAGAGGGTTGAAAAGTCTGAAACGATTCTGGCCTTAATGAGTGTTTTCAGTGCATCTCGAATGGTAAGCCTGAGCAATTAATGTATTTGACGTTTGTTCTTTATATCTAATTTAATAAAGTCGAGCGTAGTTTATGCACGTTTTTAATTGTAAGATTTGAGACAATGATCTGACCAAGTATCAGGTTTGATTATAAGCTTATAAAACTTTAAAAAGCCTTTAGTCATTTTCTTACCGCGAATAAAAAGAAAATGTTCCAAAGAATATTTCGTTATAATTCTGGCTGTAAAAGAAAGCTTTGAGCGATTTTCTTGCCACGAGTTCATCTTTGAAAAGGCAAACACCGGGAAGCCGGCTTACAAAATGAACATAAACAAGGATTTTCTGAGACACTTTGATACTTGTCTTCATGAATGAAAATTGTTGTCTCTGTATATGATTCACCGAATTATTGTCCTTTTATTGATTGTTGATAGTCTCTTCTGCAATTTTTATCGCTGTGCCGTTTGTTTTCAGTCGCTCATGAACATCGCTTGCATGCAGGAGTAGTCAAAATGCCGCGCGTATCAAACGCTTTTGAAGATTACACATCGTTATAAAAACATTAAATAAAAAATAAACATAATAAATTCTTTATTATGTTGAAGCGTATAACTCTATTAATCATAATTTAAACAGTCGACTTTGGCGCTTGTTAATTTTTGACGCTTGAGAACTGGCTAGCTGTATAGGTGATTTTGGAAATTTTTTTTAACTGTTGCGCTAAAAGCCCACACGTCGTGCTTCGATTGTCCTGAATATTGAGTGAGTGCAATTTGTATTGCAAAATTGTGAAATACTGCATTCTGTCCGAGGTCTGTATGATAAAAACAGCGCCTCATGGTACTGTTTCACCTCAGATGTGATGTATAAAAAAGTATAAGAGGTTGGTTTACACGTCCCCAGACTTGCTGGCAAGATTTTGTAAAGTAAACTTGTCGAACGCAAAAAATTCCGCCTGATTTGTTTTCCAGGCCTAATCTACTGTGATCAAGAGCCCGCACTCTTAAATGGGATCAAAGATGATTGCTATTTTTTGGGTGTACATATATAGTACTATAGAAGGCTATCAACTCGATGTAAGATTAAGTTCACTCTTAGCTTAGACTGTTGGCAAATTACTGTTCTCTAAAATCACTTAACCTTTCCGTCAAATTAGTCACATGAATGTGTTCTTAAGTTAACTGAATTGTGGAATACAAGCTTATTGTTTGATTTAAATCATAAATTCGAGTCAATAGGAGCTTCGCTTTTAGCCCTGGCTAAATCTATATATTAAACATTTCAAAAGGCTATTCTTTTCCTCTGTTCACCAGACTATCTGAGTCGATCTCATGCATCAAAGACAATTTCTCATGCGTGATAGAGATGTAGATAATAGCCGCAAGCCGGGAAAATTACCCGGCTGTGAACGCGACATTTCTGGCATAAGGCACTACTTATTTCTCCAAAATGTTTTTAAATGTTGTCAGAAGATTGTTATTTATTTATTTAGTTTGTTTACACCTTCATTGCTGTCTCACCTGAACTGAAAGGTTTGTAAACACTCCATTTACGGGCGATGATCGCATCATTTGCATCGCATCGTCTATTTTACAGGCTCAATGGCCAGCGGTATTCATACTTCAAGTGTGCGAAATAATGAACGCCAAATTGCATATCTCTGCCGGTTGAAATATTATTGCTTCATAATGTCAGGAAAAAGAAAGAAAGATGATTCTGAGCCCGTTGGTATCATGAAATTTGTCAAGTCTACTGAAAGAAACAGGATAAGTTCTAAGGAACCAAGTGACATTGAAGTACTTACGGGAAAAACTGAAGCAAATGTTGAGTCTTGAAACTATTTGCTTATTAACTTAATTATCATTCTGGGTTTCAGTTAACTAAATATTAATAAACAATAAAAACAGTCAAGACTGCAGTTCATCATAACTTTATTATCTGTTACCAGATAAAAGTCTGTCCTGAATGCCCTTGATTTTGCCCCCACAATCAAGGAAAATCAATCTCCGAGAGTACGCATTTTCAAAATTTCCCGGGGGGGGGGGGGGGGGGGGGACATGCCCCCGGACCCCCTTAGGTATAGCGTGCCAAAGGCACGCTAGAGTGGGCCTTTGGCCCAAATACCCACCTATCATTGCAAGATTTCCGCCTGTTAAAAACGGAAGACCCTAGATAACAACGACCTCAACCAGGTTGTGGCGTCCAGCGGTTTTAGTGAAAACAAGGGTTTGGGTGGGTGCTCAGTCTCGCGGGCTCATAAAATCTGGTCTCGGTAGTTCTTATTTAAGGATTTTCGTTAAAAACTTTAGCTACATCCCTGCACGACTTACAAACAAATTTACATATGAATTGCTTTATAACACACTTGGCAAGGCTGCTCATTGGCAATAATTGGTGCCAAAGAAGGAGCCTTCTCTCCTGTGCTATTCTTTGTCTCCTATGTTGGTGTTCAAGGCAGAATCCACCAGGAAATTGATTTTAATTATCATTAGACAAAAACCTTGTACCAGAATAATTTAAAGCATATTGCATTCTTTTTTTTACATTTTTCAAGGCCTTAAGATGTTATTAGTCATCTGTAATAACACCAAAGAAAATCTCTTATAGGAGCCCAAGAAAATGAAGGTCAAATTTCACAAAATTAAATCTTCCACATCTTACAAAATTATACCTGTGTTTTCACAATTCTTGTGAAATTTAACATTCATTTTCTCAGCCTCCCAAGAAAAATTTGCTTTGGTGTTATGACAGATGACTGCCTTGATAAATGTAAAAAATAATTTTCTGGTGGATTCCATCTTAATTTCTTTTTTTCTGACTGTACTATTTTGTTCCAATTCTTCCACTGAGAATTCTTTTCTGTCTAAAGTAGGTAAGTTTAAAATTATATGTTATGATATTATATGATCCCTCTTACCCTTTGGAGCATTGTTGTTCATCCAAGATGATTTTAGCCTCTATAACGACACTGAAATTCGAAAAATATTGCGCTAGCTCTTGAGGTGTTGTCTGCAAAAAAAATTTATATACTTTTTTTGTAAATCCGGATGCGGCCACGAGTACTTTCACTTCTAAAAACGAATAAAAAACAATTTTCTACTCCATAATGAAAGATATGATGTCGTATGAAAAGTCTTTGTCTTTAAATACAAATTTGTTTCCATCCAACTTCATGCAGACCACTCTTCGCGCCTGCCATTTTACATTCCCAAAAGCACTTTCGGAAGTGGCGAATAATTAGCGCGCGACAATGTTGGCGCGCTTTCTGTTGCATAATTACAATAATGTATTATCGCCGAAGCTTTAATAGATGACAAATCGCCGGCAGCAAGGTTTATTTTACATTGGTAATTCAAAAATTGTTGGGATAACGATAATCACAATCTCAATCCCACAAAAAAAATTATAAAGACGACAAACCGGAAGCAAATCACTTCATGCAAAAAGGATTGAACCTTAAATATTTTTATTATCGACGCGGGCAAAATCTTATCCCCAAATTTAAGGGGATTTCACGGTTATGATGCCTCTATCGAACCTAAACAAGAAGCAACTTCGGTTTTAAGCGATTTGAAAGGGTATTCGTTTCTTCGATATCTTCAAAGCTGTTTTCTTGAGATCCAGCAAGCGCACACGTGACAGATCAAAAATCAAACAAGCAACCTTGTTTACGAAAGGACAGAAAAACTACGTTAAATCAAACAAAATTTTAGAACTACTTCTTCAAATATAACAATTGTGTACACTCGCAAACACTTTGGAAATGAGAGTTCTACAAATCTCCAGGTATTTCGATCAGTGGTCATCACTTTGGCCTCCCGCGGTTTTCAAGTGGAATCTTCTCTAGCATCTTCAAGACTCTCACATCGCAGGCACGCCAAATCCACCTTTTTAGGCGTTTAATATAAAATCGAACATTAGAAAATACCATGGTATTGATTTCAACTAGGAACTTACGTCTACTGGCAATCCACCGACGAACAGACGGTTTCTAAATCTCTTTCCAAACAGGTACGTGGATTGACTGTCCTGCTAAAAAGAGAAAAGCACAAATATTTATATTCTCTTCACTTAGTTCTCATACGAAGTTTTTATTACAAAAATTATGAGTTACTGATCGCAGAGCATTTTTTCCAACTACAAAAGGTCTTCCCGAATTCGAGTGGCCAAGTCAGCACATCATGTTCGATCTCGATGTTGCTGATGTTTGGGACGCGACAATTTCCAGGTGGAAACCAAGTCAAGTGCAATAAAACATTCCCTAAAGAGTTAGACTTTCCCGAAAAAGAGATATAATGATATATGCAAGAATATAACAGCTTTTAAAAACTTTCTTACCATTTTCGACACAACGACGCTACGGCTCTCGCTTGGCTTGCACGTGGGAACTGGATCTCGACCGCAAGATTGAGAGAAATTTATACCCGGGTTCACACCAATTACGATTTAATTAGGGTCAATTTCACAACAACAGCTGCAACACTACTAATGACAAGTTTTCCCAAAGGAACACAAACAAGTTTGGTTTGAAGAAAACAAAACGTTTTTTAATCCGACAATTAAAGGTGCAATACATTAAAATGTAGTAGAGTTGGACCTTTCGTTTGCGATATCTCTATGTAGTGTTTATAAATGACTTCTCTTTTTGCCGGGTTGGGTGGCCTGCATAGAGTACTGGTTTGATTAATCAGTTGTTGATAGCTTACCCAACCTGCTTTCTTACTAGTAGATTATCGCTTGATCTCAGCTTCGATAGATAAAAAGTACCGCTTGACAAGGAAGAAGGACGGCTGCCCGGGGCGCGGCAGGCAAAATTTTCGTTTGAGTACACATCTTAGCTTAAAAAACAAAATTCTACACTTTTTCCCTGAAATTTAAAACTTTCACCACTTTTACGCTTAGAGAAATGATTTTTTGAAGAAAACAAAAATTAGGAAAAGTTGTTTTCCAACTCTCATGTATTATAATATTATAGCTTTGCACAATCGGTTTACTATAATCCGTAATTATCCCTCATAAAATTGGTAACATAATCACTTTTAAAAAGCAATCATTTTGGGGAAGAAAAACATGATGTGAGGCTTTTATTTATATCCCATCTGTCAAAGTCAAAACTTTTCTGAGCTTGATGATACATCTTTTTTCCCACGCTCAAGGTGCGATAATGCATTATGTTTTTTCTGAGGTGGAGGCTTTTCATTGACAAGTCAGCATATTCAAACTTAAAACAACACTTACATAACTGGCGAAGGATCGCTGTCATCCCAAAGAAGCCCTTATTGCAAAGGCAAAGAGATATTCTTAAATTTCCAGCGTCAAAGGACTCAAGGGGTTGAAAAAATAAATTTTTAAAAGATTCGACTTGGCTTTTACGCATGTTGGACGCGGTACACGCTCCAAATGTCACGGACAATTGCCTTTAATTAAAGGCATACCGGCATGAGATCATTTTGTGCTTACAAAAGGCGCGAAATTTTTCTTTTCTTTCGCAGAGTTCACACCTTTACATTTATCATGTATATTGTGTCGAATATTTCACGAAAAACAATCCATAGCAGTGGAATGTTTAATATTGTTAGATTATTACACGCTGTCGAAGCTATGATCCCGGAAGATGGACCGTAGAAAATTTATTTTCCCTGGGTTTCTGGCAGAATTAATGTTTTTTCTCAAAGTCGACAGGAAATCGAAAGTGTGGCGGCTTTTGCATGCGAAACGCCGAAACACCTCTGTTCATTTACAGTTCTTGCGCCGATCTAATCTCATCTTTGTAGATAATCTGGTAAAATTGACGAAAACCAGATCGGCCTGAAAGCTCAGTGATTGTCATTTTGGAAGGAATTTGAGTCGCGTTAAAGATAAGGATTTACCTTTCGATAACCTTTTGATGTATGCTAAATGGCGTGACGTCGTGCTACTGCCGTGCCGAACTCAATTGATCGAATTAAATTCGACTTTAGCACGGCAGTACGCGACGTTTGAAACCAAGTCGTGCTACTGCCGTGTAGCACGGCAAGGCTTGCCGTGCTACACGGGCAGTAGCTCGACGTTTCAAACGTCGTGCTACCGCCGTGCCGAACTCAATTCATAAATTACAAATGCATTAGAATACATTTAAAAGTTTGCTGAACCGTTTGTTTATTGCTGTGTTTTGTTTTCGGCAACAGCCGTTCTATTCGACTGAATTAAATTCGACGTCTGAAACCAAGTCGTGCTAATGTCGTGCTACAGTCGAGCCAGCTTAGCACGCAGTAGCACAACGTTTGAAACAGACCTGAAAAAGGTGTGAGTGATTGCACCATGGACACCCAACAACTGTTTTCTATAAAATATCGCCTCGAAGAAGCAAAAATTGCCTGAAAATTTCTAGATGACCGTTCTCTCTTCTCTAATAAATTCCCAAAGATTTTCTCAAATTTTACTCCCCAGGTTGAGCTATTTTTGCAGACAAATGCAAACCTAAAAATTTCGGATTGGAAAATGAAATGGAAAGAGGAATCGGAAAAATTCTTACTTTAGCTCACTTTTGTAAAGCTTTAAATTGCATCTAAAATTTTCGGAAAAATAATACTGAAGCCCTTGTAATTTCGAAAAGATTCAAGTTGCCCTAGGATGACCGAACAGATACAAATTTTATAGCGCCGCTTAGAATGCATTTCTAGAGATCAAAAAGTACTCTGGATAGCTTAAAAAGTGTTTTCAATACATTTAGGGGGAAACAGTCGTTGGGTGCCCCTGGCTACACCTTCCGTTCGCGATATACGCGCGCGCAATCCAGCAAGGATATTGCAGTTCCTTCCACTAAACGCCTTCCACACGTGCAGGCTATTGGCAGTTCTGACAGAGGAACGCAAACGGCTGCAAAATTTGTAGTATTTTTCCACGACTTTCCTTCTTTACACTACCTTACAGCGAATAATCCCTTATCAAAATGGTCTCGTTATGCTGAAAGCAAGACAGAGGAGAAAAAGCACTCCCTGCGTCGCGTAGCGGAGAACTCGAACAGGGCGCGGTGTGGCTCATTCTTTCGTGGAGTGAGCGAAACTGCAGAATACGCGGCTGCTTCATTAGCATTTCGTTGAGTATCATGTGTTATGACTCGTTCCACAAAGCGTAACTACAAAACTAAATGAAGTGGTCTGAAGTGGTCATGGCCTAATACTCTGCGGGTCCCACCATACGAAGTTTTTTCTTAATTCAAGTTCGTTTGAGCAGGATCCCAAGGACCCGGGAGGGACTGGTCAGATTAGAGTATTTCTAGAAATGCATAATTTTTCTTTTTCACGTCCTGGTACCTGATTTGCAGTTTTGCAGTTACTATGTAAGAGTGTAGCCTGTAGAGCAGAAGCAGGAGTCAAAGTGTCCTAGCAGAAGCTATTTTCTCGCGTTTTCCTGGCAAGCACGAATGGATATGGAGTGCGAAACACCCCTCCCAACCCCGCCCGGCACTCCATCCACCTCTCCCCATTTGAGGTAATCAGGATTCCGAAATCCAAGAAATGTTTGCTTGTACGTAGTGGAATCTGCAATCCGGAAAATTTTTGCCTGTGGAATGCTGAATCCAAGAGCCAGTGAATAAATCCGTAATCCAGTAGCTGTCGTAGCCGGAATCCAGAATCCACGGAATCCCCCAAGATTGTCTTGGATTAATACCTAATACATGGGGCGAACTTGAGAGACTTGTAGTGCTGTTTATATAAAGCTATAACGCAAGTGCGTTTGCGGCCCAGTTTTTGCAACAGAAAACCTGCAGCAAATGATACCTTTTCCACTATGTGACAGACAAAAAGAGGGAGAGAAATATTTGTAGCAGCAGGAGCCCGAATGTTTTTTAACGTTACCATCCAGAAATGATATAACTTTTAAGGCTCGGTCCACACTGAAAACGCATCGATCGGTTCGCGTCCACACTACCGTTTTGATGCGTTTTCCACAGTCCACACTAAAACGCTCCCCTTAGGCGTATGTCAA
Organism: Porites divaricata; assembly: GCA_038088405.1. NCBI lineage: Eukaryota > Metazoa > Cnidaria > Anthozoa > Scleractinia > Poritidae > Porites > Porites divaricata. The sequence continues at coordinate 48,502,798 of JBBMOI010000002.1, forward strand.
CACCAATAGGATATGTACTATACGTATTTCATTTTTGATGTACTATCAAGAGCGTTTTGAAATCGAGATGCGTTTTCGACGAAAAAGCGCTAAGCGTTCTACTGTGGACAGAAGGCGGCCTAAACGCATTGTATGCGTCATTCAAATGAAGACGCAATAGTGTGCCGACAGCGCCTAAATCTTGATTAATTCTACGTTATATTAATTCGGACTACATGTATTGCGTTTTTACCTGTGAATTAATTATATCTTTAAAGCAAGTATAAATATCGTGGGAAAAAGGTGAGTCCATTTTTTCTTAATAAAGGGCGTTTTAGACTTTTGTATACATGAGAACGGTGTGCTTTTCCGCCGATGCCGCGCAATGGACGGCATGCGCATTAGACTGATGATATTTGCGCAACATGAATTCAACCTCGTTCCCAGGGTTCTCTCCTACCCGTCCCTACGGAGCGAGAGAGAGAGACCCTGGTTGGGTCTGGTCACGTGATCCCAGAACAAAATTAATTCCGAGGGAGGAGTCCTTTGTCTCTCAATTTTTTTGTCTGGTTTGTTTTCACCGTTCACACAATGATCGAAAGGGCAAGATAGATTTGCTAAGCCTCCAACAATGACTGAAATTCGGGAAATTCCTGCCTAAACAGAACTATCACTGGATAAACAAGCGAATTACCAGGTGGAGAAATAAAAAACTCGCGATATCGCAGTTAAACCGATGACAATAATTAGATACTAAAATCTACGATCTTGAGTAAGACACCGAAGCGCGTGTTTATTTATTGAAGGGAAAATCCCTTTTCGTTGAACTTGCATTGAAAGAATCAATGTTTGTCGGTGACAGCGGCTGGTAATCGGCCCGAATCAGTACATGCAAAACCTAAACCATTAGCAGTGACAAAACATAGCAGTTTCGTTGAGAGCAGAGGATTCATTTTACATTCACGGTCAAAATAATATTTTAGCTCTAATGACTTTACGGAAAGCTGTAGTCTAAAATGCCAACTTTCTCCTACCCCTAACCTTTTTTATGATGCGGCAACAGAAAAAACGTATCGCTTTTAGTGGTAAATAGAGTTAAAAAAAATATAATATAGTACGTGCCAGTGCATAAGCAAAGGATGACCAAAATGCTACACTGAAATGGTATGAACAGAGACAAAACAGACAACATAACCCAGTGATAACCTTCCAAAGCGAAAGGATTTCTTGCATGTGGACCAAATGAAAACTTTATTAAAAAAACAAATGTAGCTCAGCGATTTCTTTGAATCCTCTAAAATTTATACGGCTATCCTGTTGATTTTAAACGGCGACAAAAATACAACACAGAGCCGTTGGATATAAATATACTCTTCCAAGATTCTGTTTACCTCTTTTCATTTGAACAATCAAACTGAGTCCGGGCGGCGTATTCTCTCTTCCTGTTGCTTCTGTTTGATTTTGATATTTTCGAGGTCGGTGAGGACGGCAACGCTTGATACATCTTTTCGGCCCATCTTCGAACTGCATAATCATAGTTTTGAAAATACATACGTTTGCTTTCTAAAGGTAGCCTCCATAACAGAAATGGCAATTCAAGTCTACTGCGTTTCGGTATGAATACAACCGCCTAAAATATTTTGACTGCACAAGTGGTGAATCCGCGACTTTGCAACATCCTATAAACATCCAGTTATTCTGCAGGAAGTTACGCTTTCGCTGTCAAAGGATTCGGCCTTCGAGGTTTTGTCTTGACTAGTCCGGTAACTACAGTCAAACCTCTATTAAGCGGTCACTCTCGGGAATGAGCCAACTGACCGCTTAATAGAGGTGTATAAAAAAAAACAGGACCCTTTAGACAAGGTCGGATACACAGTTTCCACTGACCTGGACGTCTACGCTTTGTAGAGACAAATTTCACACTTATCTGCCCCTCCCTCAAGTCGTTTGTTTGTAATCTCCCAGATTCTGGGAGACACGTGACCAGACCCAACCTCTCGACGGGTAGAAGAGAGAACCTGGGAACGAGGTTGAACATGAATTAACAAATTATCAATAATTATTAATTATTATGCATCAGAGCTTTTATATATGAGACTTGGTTGAGACCGACAAAGAGCTACAAAGAGCCCGCACAAGAAGACTAAACCGTGGGAAAGGGGCAGTATGTTCTTTAAACTGATAAGAAAATACATTGCACGGTAAGAGCAATGCGAACAACCAAGAATAAAAAATGCATGCATACAAGTATAGCGCGACTCAGGAAAAATAAATGAATACAATATATACACATGTATATCTAGCCGATTTTTTGACGTTACTGCACGACTACGACGTGAAAATGCCTAATTTTAGGTTGTATAGAGGAAGTATACATGCGACTACGAAATTTCCTCCCTCTGTCTGTCTGAACTTGGACTCATAGTTCTTAGGAATTCAACTATAGAAGGGTTCTCTTACATTTGACAAAGTTAGTGACTTGGAGTAATCGCAATGAAGATTAAAAGAACGCGAATTCACTTTTTAAGCGACCCTTTTTCTGCCGTCGTCGTCCTTGGATCCCTATCAGGGAGCTTTAGCATCGACGACGGCGACGGCAACGAAAACGTCACTTTTAAAATGAATTCGCTTTTTTTCAAACTGTATCACGCTTATTCCAGTTCCCTGAAATGTCAAATGTAGGCGAATTTCCCTGGAGTTGATTTCTTAGGGACCACACTCACGTTTTGAAAGAGAAAGAAAAATTCGTTGTCGGTTGTTTACGTCCTCCATAAAACGTGAAATTAGTACGGAGCTGAGTAAGTGCCATACAAATTTTGAGCTCGATTTTTCCTCTCTCGACTTTTTTCTCGCCTTTAAGTTTTTTTCCCGACTTTTTTCTCGCCTTTAAGTTTTTTTCTCGCCTATAAGTTTTTTTCCCGACTTTTTTCTCGACTTTTTTCTCGCCTTTAAGTTTTTTTCCCGACTTTTTTCTCGACTTTTTTGTCGCCTTTAAGTTTTTTCCCTGACTTTTTTCCCGACTTTTTCCTCGACTTTGGAGTAAATCCGCTGACATTTACACGCAAGCAAAATGGCTGCAAGACGTTTTGCTCCTTATACGATGTTGCTGTCAATAGTGATTCCCTGTACATCTGTTCTGCCAGGCTATTTTCCCCCTCCGGCACATGCAGAACGTGACGACATCATCGAACACTTCTTTCATCTAGGTCTGGGTTACAGCGAGATCTTGATGTGTTTGTTTCTTTTGCACGGCATCTGCTTAAGTATCCGTCAACTAAAGCGAATACTGAGATGTCGTGGTCTTGGAAGAAGAGCTAATAGCACTGATCCACGGCAGGTTGCCGAAGCTATCGAGGAGGAACTAGGAGGCAGTGGTAGCATTATTGGGTATAGGCAAATGACTCAGAGGCTCGTAGTTGATCACGGGCTAGTTGTTGGTACGGAGACAGTCAGAGAATTGCTGAAGATATTGGATCCTGATGGCGTGACCGCAAGATCAAGGCGGAGACTCCGGAGAAGGCAGTACAGCTCCAAAGGTCCTAATCACATATGGCATATTGACGGATATGACAAGTTAAAACCATTTGGTTTTTGTGTACACGGTGCAATTGACGGCTATAGCAGGAGAATTATGTGGTTAGAAGTTGGTCCCTTCAACAATGATCCCTCTGTCATAGCCCAGTATTTTGTGGACACTATCAGGCAAATCGGTGGAACTGCTAAGATAATACGTGGTGATGGGGGAACAGAGAATGTTTATGTTGCAGCTGTGCAGCGCTTCTTTAGACGTGATGGGGACGACAATCGGGCTGGAGATAAAAGTTTCTTATATGGAAAATCCGTTGCCAATTAGCGTATAGAGGCTTGGTGGGGTATTCTAAGAAGAGGCTGCTCGGACTGGTGGATCCGTTTTTTCAAGGACATGAGGGACTCCGGTCTCTACTGCGCGAACGATGCAGTACAGGTGGAATGTCTTAAGTTTTGCTTCATTCGCAAAGAGCTTCATAAAGTGGCTGTATTGTGGAACTTGCATAAGATACGGCGAACAAACAATGCTGAGTCTCCAAGTGGTCGGCCGGACATGCTTTATTTTGTGCCAGAGCTCACTGGAGTAGCAGACCTTAAACAAGATGTGGACATTGATGATATTGAACTTGCGGAGCAAAGATGTTGTTATAGGTATGCAGAAAGTGGCTGTTGTGGCGAGTTTACTCAGTTATCATCGATTATAATGCAAGAACAAAACCTTGATATGCCTGAGAAAGCCGAAGATGCGGTCATCTTGTACTCGACCTTACTCCAGAGCATTGATGATTTAGTATAATCGCATGTTGTCTTTTTCCAGAACTAGGAGGTGACGTATTGGGAGGGGGGGAGGGGGTGCGAAACGTGAGCCGCAAAATCGCAGAGAAATGTATAAAAACAGCAATACAGTATCTTAGCTTCTTTAAATTTCCACAAACTAGATTATAAAGTGCTAGGTCTTGTAAAACCCCAACAACACAGGATGGCACCAATAATATAGAGATTTAGATTTACGAGTACGGCAAGCGAGAAGTTTTCATTTGACTTGTCGTATATAGGTCAGGCATCGTATGAAATCTACACTAAAATAAGTAGTTCGATCCAAGGCTCATCCATAAAAATTGATTCAAACAGTTTTCATCTGTCCATTTTCTAATTTGAGAAACTGTCAACTTATTGGAATTTCGCCATTTGCCGTAAACGTAATTCTAAATCTTCCCTTGGTTTGCTTTAAACTTATAGAATTAACAGTAACCGACGCGCAATTCTCTTTTTGGGAGTGGCACGTGATGTCATGAATGTTCAATAATGATAATCTGGTCCTAAAAAAGTCTCCACTTCCTTCAGAAAATATAGTTTCACATGAGGTCTACTGTTTTGTGAGATTTTCTTTTTTCTTTTTTGCACACTGATTGTGCATTAGTTGTTTACTGTCTTGCCCGGTCACTACAGTAAGCATGCGGGGGGGGGGGGGGGGGGGTAGAGGGGTGGGTTTTAGTAGTGTTCCAGGCGTTCAGATAGTAGAGAGCGACATGCAAGTGCATGGGTTACTGCAAGTTCCAATTTCAAGCTTTAAAAAAGGGGCCATGTTATCATATTTCAAGCCTGAGGTATGAAAATAAAACACACGCTCAAAGCAGGAAATCACTTAGCTTTAGCAAATAATTGTTTAATAGAGAGCTTTCGTGTTGAAGTAAAGGCTTTGTCAAGGCTAGTTACGCCAATCATAAGGATGGGATACATCGCTCTTACATCTGCCAGGGTCCCTGCCAGATCAAGAATGGTAGGCAAGTTCCATTCGTTTCTGTTGTCATGGCTTCCTGTGGGCGGGCAAAATTCAGAACAGAGAGACAGACGGAGTAGGTTTGACTAGTTAGTGAGCTACTGAGCTTTAGACGCAGCTAAGCAAACCATGGTGTCTGCCCAGACACTGGGAGCCCAGCCAGTCAACCTCATCAAGTCCTCAGAACAGTTGAACCCTTTATGTGGAAAATTAACCTAATTTCTCACTTCCAGCTAGTAGGAAATTAATTGTTGACTCTGCGTTTTTTTGGTAAATAGAGGAAGTGACGATCGCAACCTATTGCCATTGTAATAGAATTCTCGCACGCTAGGATGTTGATATATATTTACATAGTTTTTCAGTTACATTACATTCGTCGGTCAACAGAAACAGGCCGGCCGATTACTGTAGAAGCGATCTTTGTGCGATAGTTTTACGTATTTTGTAATAAACGTTTGATTCGTTAATTGTCAAGAAGAATCTCAATATTTCAAAGCCTGGTATTTAATCGAAAGCCTCCGTTTCAAAACGAAATCGTTTAAGGCCCGGCCTCTTCAGTTTTACCTGATTAGGCCAACCCAGTAAATAATGAACTGCCCATTATTTGAGTGCTCGTAATTTTTTTTCCGTTTTGTTCTAGGGATGTGGGGCTTGTACTCCAGTCTGCAATGTAAAACCATTAACCAGAATCTATGAATAAAATAAACTGTCCTTTATTTCTGACAAAGCACTTTATAAACACAAAGGCTGTTAAGGTTTAGGAAAGACACCTACTTAGCCACCCAAGTTCCAAGTTAACTTATAATATTACTGAGCTACCTTACCTCAAAGTCAACGATGTGATCAGCGGTCGAAAAAATCGAGAAAAAAGTCGAGAAAAAAGTCGGGAAAAAAACTTACAGGCGAGAAAAAAAACTTAAAGGCGAGAAAAAAGTCAGGAAAAAAACTTACAGGCGAGAAAAAAACTTAAAGGCGAGAAAAAAGTCGAGAAAAAAGTCGGGAAAAAAACTTACAGGCGAGAAAAAAGTCGGGAAAAAAGTCGAGAAAAAAGTCGGGAAAAAAACTTACAGGCGAGAAAAAAACTTAAAGGCGAGAAAAAAGTCGGGAAAAAAACTTAAAGGCGAGAAAAAAGTCGAGAGAGGAAAAATTGAGCACAAAATTTGTATGGCACTTACTCAGCTCCGTAAACTAGGCATTTTCACGCCGTAGTCGTGCAGTGACAGCAAAGAAATGTTTAAAAAAGCGTGATGCACGTGCAAAGTTGTTGTTTTGCTAATCAAACCTATTGCTTTTTTGACGTTGATGTTCTTGCTGCCGTCGCCTTCGTTATTGCTAAAGCTCCCATTGTCATCAGCGTAGCGTACTTGCACGCTCGGCACAGCGTCCACGCTGAGCGAGATCTAGAAGCAAAATCGCGAGGAATTTTCGCGAGCGTGAAATTTGGCACGCTCAGGTAAGCTTCTTCTCTTGGATCGATTGGCCTCCAAAAATATACAGCAGAACCTCGATAACCCCGAATTCGAATAACTCGAATTCACTGCTCGAACTCGAACTAAATTTCCGTTCGCTTGATCAAACATTTACTGAAACTACAGTCTGTAGTTACCCCAATAACTTGAACTGTTTTTTGTTTCCTTTCCTCGGAGACCCAGGGGCAGATAGTGGGGACGAGGGAATGTCTAAACGGGCGGAAAAATATGGCACGAAGAAAAGTAAAGAACGGCGAGAAGAGTCCCTGGGGACAATGTCGTAGGGGGTGTTTACATGACACCGTGGCGACTTTCGCGCCTCGACGAGTTCACTCCGGTTCCCTCTCATGGCTCTACATTTGTTTACATGATACCACGACAAAAAGTCATGCCGGCGCGAGTCGCCCCGGCATGAGTTCACTCCGGTTGTCGCACCGGGGCGAGAATTTCACTCCAGTACGAAATCTCGCAACGGTATCATGTAAACACGAAACGACCACCCGTTTCGGTGTGAAATCGGTCTGCCGGTAGACTGGAACGGGTAGCGCATGCGTAATGTTCGCGAGTTTGAATCATACGTGCATTTTATCAACATGAAGTGTACCTTCAAATAACGAGATGTGACATAACCCAGTCATCATGTAAACGCGATACGAAATCAAAAAGTCATGTCGGTATGAAACTCGCGCCGGTGCGAGTTTTCTCATGTAAACACCCCCTTACCAGACCAGTTCCAAACGGTCGCCGCCGTTCTGGCTTCTGATTGGTGCCAGAAAAGTTGTGTTTTTCTGGCACCAATCAGAAGCCAGAACGGCGGCGACCGTTTGGAACTGGTCTGGTAAGACATTGTCCCCAGGGGCTCTTCTCGCTGTTCTTTACTTTTCTTCGTTCCATATATATTTTTCCGCCCGCTTAGACTTTCCCTCGCCCCCTTTATCTGCCCCTGGGTCTCCGAGGATGTTTCAGAGTTCGAGTTACCTGGATTCTACTGTATACAACACTCTTTCACACCCACGAGCTAGGGACGCAAGTTCAATTGCGAAGCCCATAGTAGAACAAGCAATAGCCTACCAAGGGTTCACCTTAACCTGAAAGCACTGAAAGTTCTCAAAGTGCGGGGAAAACTTGCAACGACGTCTCAGAAACGCTGAGAGGCGCGGCGATTATTAGGGACTTTAAGATCCAACGACGCGGACGGCGATGAGAACGTAAAAAAAAAAAAACAATAAGTTTTATAAGCAAAACAACAGCTTTGCACGTGCATCACACTTTTTTGTACATTTCTTTCCCGTTTTTGCACAGCTACGACGTGAAAATGCCTAATTTCGTGTTTCATGGAGGACTTAAACAAGCAACGACGAAATTTTATTTCTCTTTCTCAGCTTGGATATGGTCCCTTGAAATTCGGCTTCAGGAGCCGTTTCGCCTACATTTGACAAAGTAATTGGGTACGAATAATCCCTATTGTTGGTTTTCACATGACGTCACAAAAATTCAAACTAAAAAACTATCCATCCTACCGAGATTTTACTTTCACGATGCATTAGAGTAGCTAAAAACTAATTGTCAAACAAATTTTCGCTTCAAAAGGGTTCTTAGTTTTGTGATAGAGTACGCTTGAATTTCTAAGCTTTTGCGTGACACGGCATTTACATGACGGCTAAAAGAGCTGCCATGTAGGTTAAAAAAATGACTTATTTCCGGAACTTTTGCTATCTAAACAGTTCATATACTGGAAAAAGTGCTATTTTAATGTCTGTGAGTTTCTCAAAGAATAAATTCACGCTTTTGTAGGCAAACTCGGTAACCGATGTTTCTGTTGGTTTCCGTCCGCCATGTTGGAGTTCATCCAGGTGAGCACCAGCATGGCGTCTCCATACAAATCTCTATAAATTTGGGTAAAACATTTCTTCGGATATCTCGTATACGAAATATTCCTCTGACCTGAATCTTGGCGAGGGTCTTTGGATATGTACCTCCTTTCATTTCCCAGATTCTGGACTTTATCTATTGACCGGTTTTTATTTTTATTTTCATCTATTTTGAATGGCGTGACACTGAAAACCAGCAATAAAGACTGAAAGAACGTAAATGCACTTTTTTAAGCGACGTTCTCGTGGCCGTCGCGTCGTTGGATCTTAAAGTCCCTAATAACCAGTTCAATCTGCGCGCCAAGCATTCTCGTTCCCAGAGCTTCGATCCTTTTGGTCAGCGGCGGGGTCCCCGCTGGATCGAAGCTCTGGGAACGAGAATGCGCGCCAAGAAAACAGCCTAGTCACCACTATTCCGCGGCCTACGCGTGTTCATTTTTATTTAGCCAAAATCCTGGGCCAAACAATACAGGAATACACTAGGAATTGTAAGTTGTCCGCCACTGCATTGTAATAAAGCATTTTAAAGCAGGAGGATCACACGTGCCGACGCAGAAAGAAAACTTTGGGGAACCTTCGTTTAATACACTGTCATGTCTTTGCCAAAATCCAACACCGTTTACGAACTTTAGTCTAGATTCGCTTTTAATAATGACGAATTATTTATTTGGTTTTCGTACTACAACCTTCTGATCCCTTCCGCTTTTTAGAAAAGAAAACAAAGGTCGTCTGGCTTGTTTAGCTGCCTGTCACGCAATTCAAAGGCAGCTGAGAGTCACCCGTGTACATGTATTTAGCCAGACGGACAGCGATGATCATGGTTTGGATTTCACTAAGGGGAATGAAATCGTCTATATGGACTGCTTCTCTACTCATTATATGTTTAGCAGTCGATATAATAGGATGCCTTCAGCCCAATTCGGAATTTTCATCGTCAAGTGTTGATTCGGTACAGGAAAAAAATTGTACAGCGCCAAAGCCACCCGTCTCAAATGCCATGTTGAAGTGGCGACCCGGTTGTAACAACAGCATTTTTGTACCAGGAGAAAATGCTGAATTTGTCTGCAAGAAAGGGTTTCGACAAATCGGCTGGCTTGAGACATTAAGGTGTAAAAGTGATGGAACTTGGAGTTCAAAATCATCAGTTGAAGAGTTCAAATCAAGCAAAGGAAGATCACATCTGTCAGGTAAGCCGATAGGAATGAACCGTTCCTCTTTCATTGTGGGAAATCGTTTTTTGTGTAGCTGCCGAGAATATTTACACCTTGTTCGTTGTTGTTCATTACTATTAAGAAAACTGAAATCGTTTCATAATCAGTTCGGCATTCCAGACGAAAGAAAAATGAATTAATGAATAGTATTTTTGGTAATCTTTTCATTTCCGTTTTGATTGTTACAATGCGATTTTAGAATGTTTTTTTGATCCACCTTCAGGCTTTTTTGTCTCGCACCGAACAATGATTCGAATTTTGTTTTATCCGGCAAGACAATTTAGAAATAAATTTAAATTGGTTAAAAATTGTATCAAGAAAATAAGTTTTCTCTGCGGTGGAGGGAGGTATGGGCCGGCATTTTTCTACCGGATAGTTCACGGTTGTGACTAGAATCGGGTTGGACGCCTCATGTTTATTATACAACGCTATACTCTACACCACGCTATATATTTAGGCGAATTGACTGCGCACGAGAACTTTTAGAAAAGTGGCCAACTTCTGAGTAAGAGACAGTTGTACAAGGAAAAGAGTTGAAATGAGGGTTTAGCACCGAAGTACAGCACTGTTTTAAACACGGTTAGCTTTCAATAATGTAATGATCAACGCCATGTAAAGTACGTTACTGCGCTTTTCACAAACATGCGAACTCTAAAGTTCAAAAGCCACCGGCCTTCACAATTGCGTTTTTCGCTGCCGTCAATCATAATTACGATTACAAGCAACGAACCTTGAAACACAGAAACACACAAAACGGATCGAAATCCACCAATCACAAATCACAAGCCATGAAACTTTGAAGCCGTTAAAGTAAAGTTTTGTTTCCTTAGAGGTCCGTTAAGAGATTGACGGCAGCGAAAAACGCAATCGTCAGTTGGCTTTTGAACTTCAGAATTGGCATGTTTGTGAAAAGCGCAGTTGATGGTGTGGTGGATACGTATATGGATTGTACATCAAATGACGCGGGCTCAAGTCCTGCATACTACCTACTGTTTTCTTCTGTTTTCTTTCTTCTCTTATTTACTACTTTAAGTTATAAGACTACTATCATGTATTTTGAGTGAAGATGACAATCTGACTCTAGTCACAACCTATAGTTCACACACAAGAACAGTGATTTGAGGACTGGGATTTAGTTCACCAAACCCTCTCGGCTTCTCGGCCAGCCGCTCTGGCAAGATGTTTAGTGCCGTGCGGTACCGTTGCTGTGCATACTATTCCTCGCGATATACCGGAAGCTTTTCGTAGCCTTGCTATAACTGGGGCTAAAACTTTCATTCGCTGTCTTAATGCCGAGGATTTGTTGACCGGGGTTCCACTGTTACAACTCACTTTGACTCTGAATTTGACTCCCGCACAGGTTGTCATTGACTCAACAACAGTCCTGATTCAGAACTATGTCCACCGAGACGATCACGCTTAACCTACTTATAACTGTAATATAGACGTTCTTTAATTGTAACGCTGACAAATCATGGGCTCCCAATTACCAAGTGCTTTGAAATACGTCATACGTGTAGTGGAACGGCCCGAAAAACAACTTTGGAGTATCTGTTCGGAAGTCTTAGGGAACTTTGGTGTTCTAGAAAGTTATGTAGCTTCTTTGTCATATCCAAAACAGTTATATTAGCTACGTACTCTGATTGGTCCGGTCGAAAGTTTGAGGACATAAAGTAGCCGTACTTTCATTTATGTAAAACAGGCTCTAGTCTAACGTTAATGTATTACAGTACTTTTAGATTTGTATAAGACATAGTGTTTTTAAGAGTCCTAATGAGTTGACCGTGTTTAAATAAAGTTATTCATTCATTCATCCATTCATTCAGAAGGTTCAAAGAAACGTTTTGTTTTTTCCACCGAAATTTTTAAGAGCCCTTTTTAAACAATCATCGCAATATCTTGTTAATGATCAAAAGTGTAAAAACAAAACCTCCGAAAATTTGCCCCTGACAAATCACGTCTGTTTTACAGGCTTTTGCGTAACAAATCATTGTAATGGCAGTGGAGTATTTAACTGCAGCGTACACAACGAGACTGTTGATATCTGCAAAAGGTGTAACTGTGTTGCTGATTGCCAGGACAGCAGCGACGAGAAGGATTGTGGATCAATTCTTATAAATGTCACGGGACGAGCTACGGGTGAGTTGAAATATCCAAAAGGCACAACTACACCTGACAACAAGAAGGTTGGACAATGCAGCCAAACGTTGTGGACTGATGATTCTGGCTTTTACATTAAGCTGCTTTTCACAAAGTTTTCTTTTCATGGCGATTGCGAGGAAAGCTACCTTTACTTGGAAAACGCGAAGTTTAGTGGCTCTGAATCACCCGATTGCTGCAAAAGGAATGAGAAAGTTGCTTGTGGATTTGGCGCAAAATCTGGTGCACCGCCCTTATCGCATTCAGCCAAGAACTTTCTGACCATCACCAATATAGACGGCTCAAATTCTGATTCATCGGAGTTTACATCAGAGTGGTTCAACGTTAACGGTCTTTTTCCTCATGGAGTCGTACCCAAAGATGATCCTTCTTACTCAGACTGCATCAAAATTAAAAAGCAACGAAGTAAGAAAATTGAGACTAAGGCGAGTGATTCAACGTACGTAGCTTCTGTGGTAATTTTATCTATCTTGGCGTTTATCATTGCGTCCATCGTTGCGTGCAAGGCTGGGCAGCGTTTTATCGGGCCGACTTGCAGCTTGGGATATTGTCGCGCCTGGATCGCTGCTAAGAGACGTCAGCGGTCGGCCTCGCGGGCGACTTCTCCAGAGACGGTCCCCATAAGAAGGAACCCATATGACGAGCATCCACGGGAAAAGTCCCAGGAAACAGTTCAGGCTAATATCAATCCAAGAGTCCGCTATGGAAGCACCGAGGAGATTGCCTGAAGGAGTTAACTTCTTTTATATCTTTTCCTTTATTGGAGTAACGCACAGCCATTTTAGCACTTTAGATTTAGCCCCGCACGAATTTTGTTTACATGCGGCGAAGGCATTGATGATGCCGTTGAGGCCAAAACTACTTACAGCCCTGCGTGCGATATAAACAGGAAAATCGTTGACAAGACAGGCTACTGATTCAAGCCTTTACCATGCCAGTTGACGGAGTAACAGTTGATATCAAACTATAGGAGTCGTGTAAGGGGATCGAAGTCATAAGCACAACGGAATCGGAGTCGGAAGAATCAGAACGTGACCATTTTCTTGGGACTCTTCTTATGGACACCGGTGCTCATGATCTAGTGAAAACAAAGTTGTCGTGGAAGGATAAAGAACCAATCACTGTGCTCGTTCCCACACTTTGTGATTGTCTCAGTTCTTCCTCTTCTGCTGGTGACTCTCCACGGGCAGATCCAGAAAATTCAGAAAGAGGGACCGGCAAACTTGCCGACTATATAGATATTATAATTTATTTTAATGGAAATTAGTAACAATTAATAGAAATCTCACAGTAAAAGGGATGGGAGGTGGGGGGGGGGGGGGTGGGGGCGGACCTCTCGCACCACTCCTATATTCACTGTTGCCCTCAATCTGGGTTTCAATAGATCGTAATCGACGGAGGCTTACGAGTCTCAAGATTATTGACATATTGTAAGGCAGTAAAATAAGGGCTACAATTCGCTAATATTTTGTCAGAAATTTTGTGTTAACAAGTGTGAGCCTCTCATATTCAGGGTATTGTCTCCAAGTTTCATATTTTCGTGCACAACAATAGTTAACATTTTTGCATATTTCAAATGCATTGTTAGTTACTGCTGTTCACGTGAAAGAGATTTCTTCTTGTAAAGAAAGATTTGATATTATCGCCAAAAAGCTGAATGCAGTGTGTTTTCCACTTCCGAGAAACAGCCTGAAATTCCTGTCGCTATTTTCCGGCTCTGACTTCCAGTGTGCTGATTCAATTCAAGCACCTCTACGTGGTTACTGGATTGCAGGGGGTGGGGGGGGGGGGGGGGGAATTTTTAGGATTTTGTCAGGGTTGTGCAGTGACTTATCTTCCTGTTAGAAAATCTACCTTACCATGAAAATCCCTTTAATTCACAAAACTCGCGAAAGTAATGACTGCATGATACAGATAACGTGATTTAAAACTGTGCGTCGATGCAAGAAGAAAGAACAAAAAGCTCGCACTTTCCGTAAGATCCTTAATCTACCGTAAATCCTCTTTTACCTCTCTTTTCAAATAAGCCCCCTCTCTCTACAAAGCCCCCCTTTTCAGGGGAAGAAAGTTAATATGCCCCCTCTCTATTAAGCCCCCTCCCCTCCCCTTATTATTCTTCACTAACAAATGATAGACTGTGTGTACTGTTCCAGGATGGTCATGGATGATAGAAATACTTTCTGTTATCCATGGGATGGCTTATTTACCAACTGGAAATTCGGATTTGTTTATGATCCTCGGCTGCATGACCTCCAATCTCTTGTACTTGAGCTTTTCCACTTTGTATTCTAGTTCTTTATGAAGATCTGATACCATCCCCTCCTCCCACCCCTCAAATGTGTTTGAATTAAATAAGCCTCCCCCGGGCTTAATGGAGACTTATTGAAGAACTTTAAGAATATTTTTGTTTCGCACAAAAAGGGAGAGAGCCAAGGCCCCGCGGGCGGGCCCTGATTAGCCTGATAATCACTCTGCTAAGGACATATTACAGTTAGTTCCTCCTCACATGAGCCCGCGAGTTGACCGGGCTGGCCAGTTTACCGGGATGAATTTCGCCTTGGGTTCATATAAGAAATTTTAGCCCGGTTTCCGAGATGAGAAAAGGTCAAAGATCCTGTGGACGAGTTCTGGCCCCAGATTCACGAAACAAAGCAAACATGACGAAACACAAATTTTGACTTTCGGGCCTATCATGGTTTCGTTAACTCTTAAAGCTGTTAAATGGGATGCAAGCACTTATGATGTGGAAAATACCGCCAGAATTCCCAGCATCTCGCCGGTTGCCGGGATGAAGTGTTCATATGGCAAAATTTCCAGCCCGCTTACCGAGATCTCGGATCTCGGGAACCGAGCCAGCCCGCCCTCTCATCAGGGGTACCCAACAATAGCTGTTCGGAAGACGATTTGAGATCTAGAATTTTCGGAACATTTGTTGTAACATTCCTTGCTTGCCTGCCTCTGCTAGGACTTTCGAACATCTAAAAAATGATATAATTGCCCATTTTTAACGAATTTTTACCCTAAAAAGGTCACCTAGAATTTTCGGGAGCTTTTTTCTGGCTGAAATTTTAGAAAAGCTAAGTTTTTGATCCCTATAATTTTCGGATCAATAGACTTTCAGCTAGGAAATCCGAAGGGATGGAAAATTTTTAGGGGATAAAAATATGCCTATATCTACCGTTTAAACACTAAAATACGTTTAACAATGCTATGTTTAAATGGTTTTGAACCATATTCTCGTTGGGTGCCCCTGTCTCACATCAACACATCGAAAATTTTACAAAGGCAGGAGCCTATAGGCAACTGACAAAGGATTTAGAGGTAAGGCGAGATCTCGGAAACCGGGCCAGCCCGATCAACTGGGCTCATATGAAGAGGCTCTCATTCCACTCGGACTCTTTAAGGCTAATAGAGACAGTGTACGAAAAGCTAGAGAAGGATACCTCATCAAGAGAAGTAAAACTCTTGAACCTTTAGGTATGAATAAGGCCTGTTTCAAACGTCGTGCTACTGCCGTGCTGGGCTGGCTCGACTGTAGTACGACACTACCACGACTTTTCAAACGGTTTCAAACGTCGGATTTAACTCAGTCGTACGATGGCCCAGGAGGGTCACAGTCCAGTATTGGTTTTTGACAGTCCAGTTATGGTTTTACACAGTCTAGTTTTAGTTTTTTACACAGTCCAGTTTTATTTTTTTACACAGTCCAGTTTTAATTTTTACACAGTCCAGTTTTAATTTTTTACACAGTCCAGTTTTAATTTTTACACAGTCCAGTTTTAATTTTTACACAGTCCAGTTTTATTTTTTAACACAGTCCAGTTTTAATTTTTACACAGTCCAGTTTTATTTTTTTACACAGTCCGGTTTTAATTTTTACACAGTCCAGTTTTATTTTTTCGCACTGTCCAGTTTTAATTTTTACACGTCTCAGTCCGTTTTGAAGCGTTTTCGGCGAGTTAGCGCTATTTTGGTGTTCCATTAAAACGGCCTGAGACGCCGGCAAACAACAAAGAATACAACAAGGCAATAAGGTACGTCGATTTTATTTAAAAACATAACATTTTTTCTTTTTTTTAAGAAAAACCGTTTATATCCCATACGAGTCTTTGTAAATACTGTAACCGTTTGTAACACAACACCGCTCGCAAGCAAGAGTAACGTCCGCGTTCCTGTAATGAGCTTGGGCTGCCTGTGGTTCATTTCGCCCAGGTGGCCTGCAAAGACACTCTTTCCCCCCGGGAAAAACAACGCAGAAGCCTTTTCCATGAGCTCCTCAAGGCTTGGAGGGTTATCATTGGTATATGCAAGATTTTTTGATATATGCAAGATTGTTACGTATAAGATTTTTTCTTATGTGATGAAGTTTAAGATAAACTAGAAATTACTAGGCTTGATGTAACAAATCATAGATAACCGCAGACAGTCTCTACTGAGGTTGTTATTCATGATATTAGATCACTGATTGAATAATTTGAAACCTACAGAATCATTTTGATGTTTCAGGTGTTTATCATTTTCTAAGTTTTGTGGGATTTAAGTTACTTTTAATTTGACTAAGTACAATTGGAGCTTAGAGCTAATAAAGACCCTGGATAATATCAAAGGATTAATTCTCTTTAATAAACTTTTTCAGAGTTTGTCATGAGTAGAAATGTAATATTTTCATACTTCGTTCTTGTCTCCAGATGTATGAATTATGGGCCACCAGTCTGGTAATCAAAGTGTATCTTTCCGCTGTTTTTTTTTTGCTGTTCCACTTCAGTGACTTGCTCGGCCCCCATTTATTGAAAATATAATATTCTGACTAAGATCCCACTGCGACCTGGGTTAATCAGATGCAAACCATGTAGCAGATGTACACAAAGATGTAAAATGATTTAAAGGCGCCTCATTGAATATGCATTACTATGTAGGGTGGTGCTTGAGATTGAGATTGAGCGTGAGATTGTATATTCGCTATCTTGAGGTGTTGGTAAGAGAAGTTTTTAGTGCACTGGTTTTACTGATCCGCCCAAACCATCCGGGTGGTATCGCAAATATATAGGAAACAGAACAATAGAGGAAATGTCAGCCAATCAGAAAATACTGACGTCACTATACTGATAAAACTGATTGGACAATACTGATTCTTTATCGTTGTTTTGATTTGGAATGGCACAGGGAGTACCTTTGAATTAAACTTTTGCTGGCCTGCTCGTTTAATTTAAACGTTTTTAAGAACTTAAAGTACGTTGAAAGAAAGGTATTCTGATTGTCATTAAACAGCGACGCTTATATTTCTTCTCTTAACCTTGCGTCATATATTACATCTAGTTGTTCGTTGTTTTGGCGAGGCAAATAACCGGCGTAAATTATTATTAATAACTAGTCGGATATAACCGTGAAACTGTGAACATCAAATCATAATACAAGAAAGAAGAATCAACGACTATCTTGCGGACCCTTCATTTATATTTTACTGTACCGTTAGCGCTTTCACAGAACGACCAAAACTATACTGACATTGATAATTGTCTTGTTTCTTTTGGTGTACACAAAGACTGTTTCATTTAACCACTGATTTTAAGTTAGAGAAGAGAAAACGACTTGTAAACGACGAAATTCAACAACGAGCTAACACGCATTGGTTGATGCCAAACCAAAATTGATTCATAATGTGTTTATGCTTTTTCCGAGTTTAAAATTCATAAGAACAAAACACTGAACGAGACTCATAACACCCTTTGTTTTAGATGAACAGTAAAAATGCAAATTGTTATTGTGGTTGTGGAAACCATTCTGACCATTCGGGCTGGTTAGTTGAGGTCGGTGGTGAGCTTAAAATCCCCCAAAAGACTTACTCCAGTTGTATTTTTCACTCGTTATATCTGAAAACGACCAACGTGAATAGACGATCTTTTAACGTCCCTGACTCAACATTTCTTTAGAGCCCGCGACATCCTTTCTAACCACTGGCATTAGCGTTGTGACAAATGACCGTACAGTTTTTTTTAAACTTTGGCTGAACATTAGGGCCATTTATACGAGAAAAAATAAGACGTGAATTTTCCGTATAAACAGCACATTTCGTCTAAAATAAGACGCGTTTTAGCTAAGTCGCGTCTTATTTTAGACGAAATGTGCCATTTATACGGAAAGTTCACGTCTTATTTTTTCTCGTATAAATGGCCCTATTGTCTCGTCGGCTCAAGCAAAGGCGTTTTTGAGCGACCCACGCGTCAATTTAGGGAGTGAGAAATTTTTCTTTTTCATGTAGCCCCAAATTTGTATAATTACTTCCTTAATTAGTGCCTTTAATTACCCATCGCCCCGTCTCTTGCTGTGGGTCGGTCGGGCAAAAAAAAAAAACAGAATGAAAATATTTCGGCCTGTAGTACAGGCGTTTTTTTTAAAAAAAGCGCGACCCAAAGGAACGCATCAACCTCTCCCTTGGAATTCTTTTTTTTGATTGGCTCAAATCCCCTTAATTCTTCATAACCAGGGGGCTATCGTTGACCAAATTCGGACGACTTTAGTCGAAATCAGTAAAATTGACGTCAGTTTTGCAGTTATCGACAGAAAAGGAACTCTTACAGTAGAAGGCGTGGTAGCGCGGCTGTATTGGCAGATGTGGAGGAAATTGCGAAAGATTTCAGACGTTTTGTGAAGATGAATTATCCTAACTACTGCCTAAAAAGAGTTAAAAAGAACAGCAAAATACTACTCAACGCCAATAAAAACTGCTAGTGAGAATAATTATCCCTTAATATGTAATAATCTGAAACTGCAGAGGAAACGGCAAATGGGAATAGATCGAGGTAAGCACTTCCTTAATCCGGAGGTGTTTCAATGAAATGAAGGAAATAATTATTGGATTCGGCTTTCGTATGATATGAAGAATTATGCAGTTCTCGGAGTGTGTATATCTATAATGTCGATAGCACCCTCCTCGATCTGCATCGCCCAGTGTTATGGAATTCAAGACAATCTTGGATTCTGGATTACACACTGGGGGTTTTGGATTCTGGATTCCAGGTATCGTGTTTATGGCCCATTAATTGAGCTGGATTCCGGATTCCAAAGCCCAGGATACAGGATTTGACAAGAAAAGTTTCCCGGATTCCGGATACCACAAAATTTCCCGGATTCAGGAGTCGCCTCATCCAATAATTGCTAAAGCGATTTCCACCTCCGTTTTTTTGTCGAACAGGAACAAAGGCCTTTTTAGGTGGGTCATAGTGTAACCATCTCACCTGTATTCTGTGTTCTTTAACTACTTTCCGCTTTTTACTAGAACTTTCCTTTCCGCCACCTTTCCTCATTCGGTTCAGCAACCCTGACAAACGGCTCACTGTTCGTGATGAAAACGAACTTCGTGATGATCCAGCCGCACCTGATTCGTTTTCACTTCTTCCCTGATCATCTTGATTAGTAGAAGACGCAGTTTCTGGACGACTACAACTTGAACGTCTCAGTTCCTCTCGAACGGCCTGCCTGATGATTGAATCCATCGTCGCAAGGAAATACAAAATGGCTGCCGTGAGATAACACGTGTTACGTCAGCGCGAGAGAGGTCTGGTAACTACATAGAAAATAAAACTGGACTGTGTAAAAATTAAAACTGGACGTGTAAAAAAATAAAACTGGACTGTGTAAAAATTAAAACTGGACTGTGTAAAAACTAAAACTAGACTGTGTAAAAATTAAAACTGGACTGTGTAAAAACTAAAACTAGACTGTGTAAAACCATAACTGGACTGTGTAAAACCATAACTGGACTGTCAAAAACCAATACTGGACTGTGACCCTCCTGGGCCATCGTACATTCGGATAGAACGACTGTTGCCGAAAACAAAACAAAAATAAATAAAGACAATAAACGGTCTAGCAAACTTTCAAATATATCCTAATGTATTTATAATTTATGAATTAAGTTCGGCACGGCGGTAGCACGACGTCTGAAACCAAGTCGCGCTGGTGTCGTGCTACAGTCGAGCTACAGTCGAGCCAGCTTAGCACGGCAGTAGCACGACGTTTGAAACAGGCCTTAAGTTGAAAGTATATGAGAACAAAAACCCTTAAGACCGTTACAGAAAAAGGAAATTTGAAATGTAAAAATAGTATAACAAACGGAAGTACAAACGGAAGGAATATATGCATTTCATCTTTCTTAACTTGGTTTCAAACGTCGTGCTAAACCGTTTCTTTATTTTTGTTTTAACTTTTTCCTTTTTATTTCGTCATTTTATTCTAGCATCACAGTGCACGCTATACTGTAAGACCTTAATAAGAAAGGCCGTGCCTTTCGAAATATTGGCGATAATTATATTCCCAACGGTAAAATCACCCTAAGCTTGCTTCGTTCCGTCCGACACGATATTTTAATAGTATTTTACGGAGTCGGGAGACTACATGCGACGAAAACGTTTTTCTCAAAACTTTTTGCAAAATTGATACTTTTCCAAATTGTTTTTTATGTTAAGTGCAAGCATGCTCATTGTCATGACACCTGACCATTGTGATGTCAAGCGTGAAACATTATTCTAACACCGAGTTCCCGTCTACTTCTGAGATTGTGAAAGATGGACTTTCTTTATGTTTTCTCTGTGATATTTGTTCTTACAATACCAGCAGCGGCTGAACATATACAAAGCTCGTTAAGGCATGACGGAATTTCACTGGTTCGGAGAAAGAGAGTTGCAAAAGCAAACTCGACGTGTTCAACGCAGAAATTACTTCAACTTTCTCCCATTGGCGCCATTTTGAAATCTCAAGAAGGTAAAAACAAGAACTTTTTCAACGTCGGGGAAGAGGCAGTCTTTGTTTGCAAAGATGATTACCGAAAGATCGGCCAACTTCCTTCCTTTACATGCCAAGGCGACAGCACGTGGAAAGAATATTCTGCTAATCAAACTGGTAAGACATTATAATTATCTGTACTCCCCGGGAACGTCTAATTTTAATAATAAAATTGATATAAGAAGTTTTTAAAAGAGTAAGGTATCCTATCAAATACGATTAAAAAGGGTTTTTATCTTAAAAAAACATTGTATGTTTGAAATATAGGCTTATCTTGTTCAAGTAAACCAAAATACCACTCACTTAATTCTCAAACATTTATCCTCAAAGAAGACAAAGGTTGCGTGACATGCATAAAATTTAATATTGTAAATTCATTCAAATAAGCAACATCAAAAGTACGCGCGACCGGAAACTGCTGGCCTGTTCTGGTCGCGGAGAGATGTGAGCAGGAAAAACAGCGAGGGCCTGGAACAGGCTAGTAAACTGCCGTTTAAAAGCCCTGGGCCAACCTGAGTTCAGGCTCTATTTTCGTTTAGCTTTGTAAATTATGGAAGCTGCTAAAATTGGGCCTGATCTCAGGTTAGCCCTTCGTAAGGGGTTTTAAGACGGCTTATTAACGAACGGGCTTATGCTCTTGTGGTTTATGACCGGAATAGAAAAAGCGCCTCGAAACCAGTTAATAGTAATAATACTTATATAACGCCGATATCAATATTGCTATTTTCAGCAGCACTTAAAAATATAAATATTTCAAAAATAACAATAATAATAATAATAAAAGGAAAAATAAAAAAAGATAAATAAATAAATAAATAAAAACCAGGAGGCTCCTGTCGCAACAAACTAAAGCAATGCTGAACAAAATATAATAATATTCATTTACTGCTTTTAATTAAGCTTCAAAAGGTCATAATAAATGTAAATAAATTTATTGTAAGAAAAGCTACTGAGGGCGGGGGATGGGGGCAGTTATGAGCGGTAGATTACTGGGAAAAAATATAAAACGGCAAAGTGATCCTTACGGCAAGGCGACGAAGAAATAATCAAAAGAATAAAACAAAGCAATATATATTTAAACAAACTGTCATATTGTTTTGTTTTATCCTTTTGTTTACTTCTTCATCGCCTTGCCGTAAGGATCAGTTTGCCGTTTTATATTGTTCTACAAGTTTAATTGTACTAATCCAGGTCTACAACTGGGAGATCCAGCACCACTCATTGGTTTGTTGCTGTGAGTTAGCTGACATTTTAAATATTTTAAATTACTGGGACGCGAGAGTTAAATTTTCCATTTTCATTACTTTCACTACTAAACTGAATAGAATAATTTTTTTGTCTTCTTCACTTTTTTGTTTATCTTATCAATTCTTAACAAATAACAAATAAGGGCGCCTTTTCAGTTCAATTCTACACAAAAACATAATTATATAATTCAATATTGTACTTATATCGTTTTGAAGAATTTGCCAAAATAACTGAAAACTGCTGATGATCACGTAACATTGTTCCTTGCTTTGCAGGTTTCTGTGTTGTTAAGCGTTGCAATGTGGAAGCGTTTTCCTGCAAGACTGTAAACACCAAAATCGATGCTTGTAAACAATGTGATTGTATTTCTGATTGCGCTGACTCGAGCGACGAAGCATCCTGCGGGCATGTGTCCTGTACACCAGTGGCGTGGAACAGAGTGGACAGCTTTTTTCCGAATGGACTTTTTCTGACCCAGGATTCGACGTATTCACCTACAATAAAGATACCAACCACGAAGAAACCCCCGGCACCACAAAAATCAACCACTCCTACGGTCGCCATTGTTCTTTTCGCATTGATATTATTTGTAGCTGCTTCTTTTGTGGCCTGTAAGCTGGGAAAACGGATCATCGGACCCACATGTAGCTTTCGGTATTGTCTTGCGTTGGTTTCACGCCGTCCTTTTCCACCAGAATCACCATCCAATTCTACAGAGACACCTCCTGAACAAAGACCATTACAGGAAAACACTAACCGCTCCTACCCTAGAGAAGGGGCTAGAAGCATATTGCAAGCCAGCTACTTGGGGGATGAATCGGACGAGTCCTTTCGCGGAAGTTCAGATAACATGATCTAGTTTTTGTGACTAGTCCGCGTGTATTCTTTTTTTAACGGCCCGGTATGTCGAGTGTGCCAGGCTCTTGATTGGGCGAAATGGTCTTCTATCAGATGATGCGAGTATAGTTTAAGTAAGTTTCGATATGTAGGTTACATGTTCCACCGCCAGCTTACACGCTGCTCTCGACGCATTGCTGCCTCTGTACAGCTGACTCAGTGCTGTCGTCAGTTATAAAGTTCAGTGTAGTTAATTGCGTAGTGATTTCAGAATTGGTACGTTGCGATGAAATGATAGCTACATAAATCTTAGGCCACAAAACAGTTTGTATAATTTTGGAAAAAAAATGCAGTCCACTTAAATCTAGAGGATGCTTTTAGTCTTTTAGAAACCATATAAATCTACCTTTAACATGATCGTGTTGTGGATCCAAACTTATTTTACTGTCCCAAGCGCTGGCCTGCATAGTTCAAAAGCCCGGAGGGAAATTGATTTTTGGCAACGCGTGGAGCGCAAACTGAGAGGGACTTAAGCAGGCCTGGACTTAAGCGATTGGCGAAGCACTCACAAAATAAGGAACTCGCCTGCTCGCGCGCGCATATTATAGTAATGGCGACAAGATAGCAGGCCAAGGCACAGAGTAGAGCACTAATGGCGTTTTCGATTGACTGTATTCTTGAAAAAGAATAGAAAGAATGAGCCCTGAAGGTTCGTTTAGGAGCAAAGAACGAGGAATGAGAGTCAAAGACCGCGCGACAAATGGCGCGAAAATCCTCTTCCTCGGTCTTTCTTTGCTCCAAAACCTAACGGTAACGCTTGCTACGCAGGCTAACCACGAGTAAACATGCGTTCATGCCAGGGGGGATCTAGAAATTTTTGATTGGGGGGTCCAAACTTTGGTTCAGAAAGGACTGCTGAATTTTTTTTGTGGCCAATTACTTCTTACTTCTTATAGAGACGGACACTTTTTTTCTCAATCTGTGAACGCCGGTCGCCGTTGACGCGGGAAATACTAGGGAGCTTCAGCACCAATCACGGCAACGGCAGCGAAAACGTCACTTTAAAAATGAGTTGTTGTTTTTTCAAACTTTTCCTCGTTTATTCCAGTTCGCTTGAAATGTCGAAAGTGGGCGAATTTCCCTGGAGTTGATTTCTTGGTGACTACACTAAAGTTTAGAAAGAGAAAGAAAAATTCGTCGTGGCTTGTTTATGTCCTCCATAACATGTGAAATTAGGCATTTGTACGTTGTAGTCTTGCAGAGGCGGTAGAGAAATGTACAAAAAAGCGTGATGCACGTGCAAAGTTGTTGTTTTGCTTAATAAGCCGATTGCTTTTTTGACGTTCTCTCTGCCGTCACCGTCGTCGTTGCTAAAGCTCCCAACTGCTTTGCGAGCGGAGGCTAACTGATCATAGGTAAGGGTACACAAAAACAATTACATTTTTGAATATCGCTGGAATTTAGTTTAGTGGCAAAATGCAACGCGCGTTTAATTAACAAAATTAGCCAGTTAAAAAAAGTGATATAGGATTCTATCGATGTAAGAATTTCAGTCTGAAACAAGCGCCAGGTCTGATATGGGCGAGGGGTTTCGAACCTGTCCGGACCCTCCCCCTGGATCCGCCGCTGCTTTCCTGCCCAATTCTGATCTGTCAGCTTTTTAGCCTGTGTAGCTGGCGGAATTGTTTTTGCGCGTGTGAGAGGTTTGGTGGCAAAGCCGCGAAAAGCCAGCGCTGAAGCCGACTACGAAAAGCATCCCCTCCCCATTCTCAGCACGGCTTTGCAGCTCCTTTGCCAAAACTTTGCTCGCGCAAACGATCTCACCTCCAGATACGCAGGCTATCATCTTTTGAGAATGTAATTGAAACTTGTAACTTTTGAGATTTGGTATTTTATTCATTGTTTTACCACTGCCAGTTTACACTTAATCTTGACGCATTGCTGCCTCTATACTGTTATCGGTTAATCTTCAGTAGTGAATTGTGTGATTTCAGAATGTGGTTCGCTCCCTTCCACAAGATCGTGATCTGAATCTGGGCTTATTTTAGAGGGAATGCTTTTTGGTGGCGCGTCCTGTGTAATCACATTCTCTGACTGTTTGTCTGAGCAAACAAGGATAAAGTCATGCGCTTTGAGAAGGAACAGGTGAAAACTCTAGTGCAAGTTACAAAGTGTCTTCCCTTCTTTTGTTTGTTGGCTTCGTCAAGTGTATTTTATGATGGAAGGCGTATTTGTCTGAGATACCCTGGTTTGATGTGTAACAAATCTTAACGTGTCTCCAAGATGTTCAGATTAATTGAACCGAGGCCTTTGCGACCCCACCTTTTTGTCCCGGCCTAGAGCAGTCTGGTTGCCAATTAATTGGGACCCAAAACAAAATGTAAGGTCACCCAGGTAGCTTTCCCAGTTGTTTACGTTGGCTGGCAATATATATTGTAAATTCTTTAGAACCATTGCTAGGGGGCTATGTGGAAAAGCGGTTTCTCGTCTTAACTCGTTTTATACAGAAAGCCAAAACTTACATAAATCTGTAATATCTTAAAGGCTGCCAAAAACAGGCAACAAACGGAAAGTGGAACAAGCACTATGCTGTCAAGGCGGTGCAGAAATTCTCGAACACAAATATCGCGTTTGTCCTCGTTTGATCGTCCTGCAGTATCTATATCGACCTAGCGCACGGAATCTCGTTTCACAGGTGTTTGTTCTATCCCCTCGATATGGAGATCTTTGATTACCTCCAGCAGTAATTTTCTTTGAGTAACTCCCCATGGAAAATCTCATCACTTCAAGGAAAAAGGAAAATTTAATAAGTGATGATAATATTCTGTCTAGCTTTGCTAGCCTAATTGATTTATTTTCTCAAAGCGCACGCAAATTAGGCGAATACATACTCGTTCCTTATAGGTCAAAAGCCAACATTAGTGAAGTACTTTGTAAAGGAGGCACCAAAATTTACACAGTAAAATTAATTTTTCAAATTAAAATTCAAATACTTAAACAATATATGGCAAAGACAAATTATTGGTCGGTATCCGGTAGACGTACAGAAGGTAATTAGACTGCCCACTTTCCCAATGGAAACAAAAATAAAAAGTAGCTATTGGTAAAAAAATAAAAGAAATAATTTCTCCAACGATGAAGATTATTAGTTGTCACCAGGTGCTGTATTATCTTCTGAGACCAAATGATGGCTCCCGTCTCCGATAAAAAGCTGTGAACGCCTCACATATTACAAAAACGCGATATTACCACCGGTCTTCCAGAAAGAAAGAATAAGCATGCAGAAGATTAACTGTTGTGAAACGATGAGGCCATCGGATGCCCTAAACCAATCAAGTAACCAGGTGAACTTATCACTAGGTGGAAACTACGCAATAATCTATATTGCAGTTTGCACGGTTAACGGCGCGTCTTCTCTAATTGCAATCCTGGGAAACTTTACCGCGCTGGGATCGATCTGGCGGACTGCCTCTCTGCATTCCCCATCGCACATTTTTCTTTTTGGGCTTGCACTGTCCGATTTTGGGGTCGGGTTGTTCATCCAGCCGACGTTCATCGCCTTCTTGGTTATTGAGTTCAAAACAGCAATGTACAATGTACACGATTGGAACCTGTTTAGATTTGCGCAAGCGGTTTTTGTTTCTACGACAGCTTTGACGCTGACAACAGTGAGCGTGGATAAACTCATGGCCCTAACATTCCATCTCAAGTACAATGCTGTCGTAACTATCAAACGGGCTTGTATTGTGTTGTTTCTCATTTGGATCGCAAGCATTGGTTATGGTTCAACCCTTCTATTTTCAGGACGTCTACACCGTGATCTTAACTTCTTCATATTTACTTCCTGCCTGGTTGTTAACTCAGTAGCATACTTCGTGATCTACCGTATTGCGCGTCGACATCACTTACAAATCCAAAGTCAAGCGCAAATTCTTGCTCAACCCAGAAACGGAAATCTGAACATGAAAAACTATAGAAAATCAGTTATCAGCATGCTTGTCATTTTCTGTCTATTTCTTATCTGTTACGCGCCCTATCTTTTTATCAGAGTGTACACACACTTTGCACCCTGGAACCCCATCCAGACCGGGTTAGCTTTAAGATTATCAGCTGTAATAGTTTATTTTAACTCTTGCCTAAACCCTCTGATCTATTGTTGGCGCATGCGTGAGCTTCGTAGGGGGATGAAAAATTTCCTTAAAACATTGTGCTAGCCTGAATCATTTGGGATGAAAGTGAGCCCGGAAATTATCGGCCTATTTCATTATTTTTTATTTTTAATAGGATATTTGAAAAATTGATGTACCAACGGCTCAAACCCTTTCGTGACATAAACGATATCCTATTTAAATCACAGTATGGCTTCCGCAAAAGCATTCCACACAACACGCTGCTATTGACATTGTTAAGATCATACAAAACAATACCGACCTAAAATTATTTACTTGTGAGATCTTTTTGGATTTAAAAAAAGCCTTTGATACTGTCAATCCTTCAATCTTACTAAAAAAACTTAATCACTATAGCATCAGGGACATTATTAACGTCTGGTTTTTCTTCGTACCTTCTTGGTCGTTCACAAGTAACTGAAATAAATTCTAATTTATCCATCATTAGGAAGAGCTCATGTGGTGTCCCACAAGGCTCTGTTTTTGATCCTTTGTTATTGCTAATCTATATAAAAAATTTTCACAACTCTTCAGCGAAATGTTCGTTTCATCTTTTTGCAGATGGCACAAATTTGTTGTATACCGACAAAGATCTAAAATCTCTTGAAGAAACGGTCAACAGCGAACTGGTGAAAGTCTCGGATTGGCTCAATGCAAATAGACTAACATTGAATACTTAAAAGTCAAACTTTGTTATCTTCCGTCCTTACCAAAGTAAGATGGACCATTCGGTCAATATTCAAACACTTATAATAGTATAATCAAAGTTTTCTTGAGTGTAAGGATCATGTAAAATATCTAGGTGTCTTGCTGGACAGTCAATTAAGCTAAAAATACCACATTGACAATATAGCACTAAAAATAAGTAGAAATATAGGAGTTAATGCCCGTCTTAGGCGCCTCGTATTTATCGCTCTTTGATATTACCCTATCTGTCCTATGGATTTGGTTGCTTGGGGTCAAGCTGCTAAATCCCATCTACAAAATGTCCTCGTGCTGCAAAAACGTGTCCTTTTGTTGATTTATTTTTCTGAACCCAGAGCGGATGCGGTGCCTTTATATACCTCCTCAAAAATCCTCCCTTTAAATATGTTATACGTTGAAGCAGTTTCCTCAATAATGTTCGACGTCTCATGTTTAACTGTTCCCACTAACATTAGTAATCTTTTCATTCAGTAAAGCTAATGAAAAGAATGAACATGAGACCAGGTTCTCTTCCTCCGGCAATTTTTAAATTAACACATAGAGACTGAATCAAAACCAAGTGTCTTTTGCTAGGTTCGGTGCTAAGATTTGGAACTCCATTTGCGATGAGCTCCGTCAACTCCCAAAGACAGCTTTCAAAAAACACGTCAATGATATGTTACTTTCGTTATTAGAGGCCGAGGACGGTAATGATGAAGCGCCCATTCTGCTTTAAAAAATAGCGAACCATTCAGTTTAATTCATACAGTATAAATAACTTAATCTACTTTCGCAAGTTATAATTACCAGTAACTGTTGCAAGTGATTGATTTTGTAAATGTTGTTTATTTACGCTTTATTTACTTATTTTTGTGTATATTTTATATTTGTAATTTATCACTGACTGCTGTACCCTTGTATCTCCACCCGCCTCGACTAGCAGCTGCAATTTGCGGACGGAGATGGACTTCATGTAAATGTTAATTTTTAATAAAGTGTGTGATTTGTGGATAAGGAAAACTAACTCCAATATTTACTTTGGTTTGCCAATTCAGTCTTGGCAGGGACACCTCAACAGCGCGTGGAGCCAACTGCGGGCCCTTAACCAGTCGATCCCTTCCCCATAAGAGATAGACCTCCACATCTGGGATTACGGCCCTACTCTTTACGAAAAGTGTGTGGGTTTCTTGGCGTTTCACAGAATTTTTATGTGCAAGGGTTGTGAAACGGGGCCTACAGTTTGTCGTCCTTATCCGAGAAGACTGTTGTGAAAGTCAGGCTAACCATTTGCAGATTTCTTTCTTTTCCCCAGTCATTTAAAGACACTCAGTTTTGATTTGGCCGGGTTTTGAAGCTTATCTCCAATTGAGTTAAACGGGCGGTGGTTAACAAAATTAATTTTCAGCTTTATATTTATAGGGTTTTTAACTTTTAGTTCTATTGTAAAAATTTTGACGAACTGAGGGAATCCCGCGGAGGGGCTGCCTAACCGTGGTTCAAGAGAAATCGAATTTGACTGTGAATCGAGCGCTTCTTGCTGGGCTGAGGGCAAAACCGCTGCATATCCATGGCTGCCGCTGCCCGGGCGATATGGCTGTGTGCAGAGGCAGTGGGTTGGTTGGTGTCTAAGTCTAAGTGTGTGCCGAGTTGTTAGAGCGCTAGACATGGATGCCGGAGGCCCCAATTCACTTCCCGCCCTGACCGCTAGCTGGTTTTTTTCTCGGTATTCCCGAGTTTAAGCCCTCGGCCACGCTTGTAAAATAACCAACTGGTTCGCCTCCTACCAGTTGGAATTTTTCTTAACTTTGTTCTGTTCCATTTGAATTATTTGTTTCATTATCCCTGAAAAGCCCCACAAGGAGAAAGATCGGAATAAACATTTATTATTAACATCGTTATTATTAGTATTATTAGTATTATTTTTATCGAAGGAGCCGATAACTGGGCGACTGAATCGGCTCCTGTTTTATCCTAAGAGACCCAGGGGTAGTCGGGCTCGCTGTCCCTGGGTACCCCTCCGTGGATAAATTAGTATTCGCCTGCAGGACAAGTGCCTCCACATACAAAAGCTGTCCGGTATAGCATGAACACCTATCCGATATGTAACTTTCCACTTCAGAGATGGGCGCGGCACAGCATCGCTCCTTTAAAAATCGCGCCAAAATCGCCTTTCTTATGTGTGTAAATTAGAAGCCCTATTCTGCGGTATGGTTTTCGTGCCGGCACAAAAGCTATCGTGTACAGTGTGAATATGGCTCGGCCCTAAGCCCCGTGCAAACCGGCGGACGCCACATTGTTGAACACCTTGTTGCATGTTGTTGCGTGTTGTTGGGAGTTGTTGCCCAAAGTTTGAAATCGGTCAAACTTTTGAGCCAACAAAATTCCAAAATGTCTTTTGTTCCGTGATCGCCGAAGGTTAGGGGCGTAGTTAGGGCAACAATGTTGGATCCGTTTGCACAGCTCTTCCAACATTGTTGGGGCCACGCAAGCGCATTACACATGGTCTCCAAAGTCTAATATGCTGTATCCTTCCCACGATACACTGCAGGTCTCAACACTGTTCCTCCCGATAACTCGAACCTTCAAGGGAAATCGAAAAAAGTTAGCCCGAAGCTCCCGAAACAAATGCTTCTAGAACGTACCTCAGAACGTAACGTAACAAAACATAGCCTAAATAGAATATGCGCTTAACTGTTTTGAGAAGCAACGCTGTTTCACTTTAGACTTGTGACAAACAAAATAAGCCTGTCAAGCCTCCACGAGTAAGCTATATGCCTCCAACACGTCAATGAAAAATTCAAAATTCAATGTTTCGGACCCCACTGCACTGTTTTTTTCCCCCAACTTTATAAGAGCTCAAAACATTGTTCGAGTTAACGAGGGTAAATTTATATAGAAATGATCTGATGGGAAACAAAAATTACTTCGAGTAAGTCACGGGAAACCGATTTTGGTTCGAATTAGCGCGAGGTTCGAGTTACCGAGGGTTCGAGTTATCCGGGAGCGGCTGTAACTGCAAAGGACCGCAAACAAATATGCCGTAGAACGCAGGATCTAGAGAAGACCTGATAAGCAAAAATATACAGAGAAGACACATTGAATTCTGCAAAGCTGATCGTATTACGTGAAACATAACTTTGCCAGACATCAACACGACACCGAAAGAACCCAAAACAGGGCGGGATTGTAGCCGTAGACAGCTGTTTCGCCATTATTGTGGCTCATCAGTACGACGTATGTGTAACAGACAGAGAATCCAGTCCGACTGTTACGCCGTACTGATGAGCCACAAGAATAGCGAAACAGCTGTCCACGGCTACAATCCCGCCTTGCGTGTCTTTTTGATGTCTTGCTAAGTTAATTTTCACGTAGAACGATCAGCATTGTTGCGAGTAGTTGCATCCGTTTGCATACTTCTGCCAACACGGGCGCAACAACTCCCATCATTGTTGGCCCAACAATGCTGGGAGTTGTTGCGTCCGTCCACGTTTTTGAGCAACGCACGTAATCCGGAATTGGGCTTTTTGCACCCTTGGGCAGTAGCCTTTACCCATTTTTTCGGCAAATCTTCTTTACAAGAGTTGCAGTAAAAGTAAAGTAAAAGTCATTCTTGTCTCGTCACGCAACGCTCCTTCTCTGCTCAAGAAGGAAAAGCGTTGCGTGACGAGAGTAGAACAAGAAATAGCCTGGACACGAAATCACGAGTTCTAATAAGGATACTCACGCATCGTTACAACTTCATCGACGTCCTTTGTCGCCGTTTCCAAGTACAGCTGTACTGAGATCTTAATATGTCTTCGTACAAACCGACTGAAGGAGAAAAAGAGCGATTTATGAGCCGAGCGATCGAGCTAAGCGACGAGGGACCATCGAAGGGACATGGCGGACCTTTCGGAGCTGTGATTGTGAAAGGAGGCAAAATAATCGGTTAGTAAGATTTAGGCGGTCTTTGTAAATTGTAGTCGCCAGGCGGTATTAAACCAATGAAATGTTGATTGTCGGTAATGCAGTATTTATCTATACTCACCTTTTTATCTGTGAAACCTATTTTTTAAGATTACCGTAAATCCTCTATTAAGCCCCCCTCTCAAATTAGTCCCCCCCCTTCAGGGGAAGAAAGTTAATAAGCCCCCACTCTCTATTAAGCCCCCCTCCCCTATTTATTCTTCACTAATAAATGATAGACCGTATTAATCAACCACGACTGTAAAATTTCGTGTAGACTGATCCGGGATGGTTTACTTACAAACTAGAAGATCGCATTTGATTCTGATCCTCGGCTGCATGACCTAAAACTTCTTGTACTTGAGCTTTTCCACTTTGTATTTTAGTTCTTAATGGAGAACTGATACCATCGTTGTTTCTAAATTAAATAAGCCCCCCCCTCTCAAATAAGCCCCCTGTCTCTATTAAGCCCCCTCTCAAATGGATTTACAGTAGTCCTCAACGAAATTGCATAATTGCATGACGCACATAACCCATGATCACTGGATATATGGAGTGGAGCTAGAGTGTGAAAGGCTAGGAAGAATAGAGTGTTTTCACATCTATGCAAATTTATTGGAACAAAAGAAAGCATGTGCATAAGAAAAGAGTTCAACTCCCAAAGGCACAGGAAACTTTTTGTAATTCCCAAACTGGGAAAGTGTTGGGGATTTTTCCCATTATTGGGAAATGTTTAGGACAACATTTTCCTCTCATGGGAAATGATTGGTAAAAGTTTGGTTTTATTTTTCCCAATGCTGGGTTCACTTTGGAAAATGAAGCAAAATATTTTTTAAAATACCAATGTTGGGAATCCAATGGGTTTTCTCCCCAGAGGATGGGAAAATGATGGGACTATTTTTTCACAAGTTGGGAAATATTTCAACATGTTATTCCCAATTTTGGGAAATGCAAGGGACAAGAAATCCCCACCTTGGGAAAGGGTTGGTTAAAGTTAGGGTTATGTTTTCCCGATGCCGTGTTTAGTTTGGGAAAATATGCAATATAGATTCCAAGATCCCAACATTTGGAAACCAATGGGTTTATTTCCCAAAATATGGGAAAATAATGGGCCTATTTTTCCACAAGTTGGGAAATATTGCGACATGTTATTCCCAATTTTGGAAAATAAAAGGGACAAGAAATCCCCACCTTGGAAAAGGATTTGATTAAATCTAGATGTTATTCTTATGACTATTGGGTGGGAAAGAATACAATAATCTTGTGTTAGCATTACAATGTAAGGGTTAGGCCAATAATTATATTATTTTATGGGAAATATTGAGTAAATTCCAACCCAAGAACAGAAAAGGATTAATAATAATATTTTTCATACACATAATGTTTGGTAACTAGTAAATCTTCCCAAATGTAGAATTTAGTTTTGAAAGAAAAGACAGATTGCTCTTGAAATATCAACATACATAGTGTCCAAATAATGTTTAAAAAGTTTAATTCTCCAAACATCACTTCTGCCAAGTTTAGAACAAAACAGTTAAAGTTTCATTGGTTTATTTGAAAACCAGAAGTATGGTAATTCAGTGCATGCACTTGATCGCATGCAGCCGCTTCAATATAACATGATATAATTAAATCTCACTTGGCGTATAACTCTTCTCGATATCAAGGTGTCTTCTGTTGATAGCTCAAACTTTTCCAATTACTCGAGTCCAATCTGATTAATGAGATTGCTTTGCATGGATTTCTCGGCGAACTACATTTTTCGCCGCATCTGTGAATAGGCCTGCTGCCTTTTTTCAAAGGATCCCTCACCTGGGAGAACAGTACAATATTTTCTTCTCACTGCTTTACTCTTCGCGAGCGTCGGCATAATGCATTTAACTCTGAAACGGACTACAAGTTAAAGCTTTCGAAGACAAACAATCTTCTCCATCGTACCGTATTGCCGCCATGTTTGGTACTTGAACTGGCTTCCAGTCCTCCGCTTAGTGACTTGCGAGATCACGTGGGGCTTTTGAACCAATAGAAATGAGTACAAGATCACTTTTCTTGGTTCAAATCTTTAGGCGGACTTCTGTGCTGTACAACGGCGGTGGCGTGCAAACGGATTGTCTTTAAAATGAATGCATCAGGTGTGCATCCAAAGATTTTAACGCAAAATATTCACTTGTGAAGTTGCTTACATTTGTCTTGTTTCAAAATCGTCTTCTATTAAACAATGACTCAGCTGGATTGCGCATTAAAGAGGAAGGTATGTGTGTAAACTCGTGTTTGATTGCTCCGTTGAGATCGTACGAGGCTCGACTGTCTCTTGTCGGGTGCTATTTGTTCGTTTTTATAGATGAAGTTTCCACCTTTTTTGTTTATACAGATCGATGACTGTGGTCTTTGCTGCAAATCGTCCACGGAATCCTTTAGAATAATTATATTCTGGCGGAATATTGAAATCGAGGACTTCTATGTATTTGAGCTGATTAGAGGAAATATATTAAGAATGTTCTGACATGTCCGCTGTGTAAAAACTATACAAGAGACTGGTTCATTTATTATAATTATGACTTGATGCTGTTTTTTCCCAGGTAGGACTTAGCTATAACTATATACTGCTCTTAATAAACTATGAAAATGAAGTTAAAGGACATTTGATGTGTTCATAAAGGAATTGAGCTGTTTGATGAATGTACGGAATAGCCTTCAACAATATGACTCAGCATAAAGGCATTGCTCTATGATTGATGAATGAACTTAAAATAAACAGTTTAACATATTTTTCTGATATATTTTTCAATGATATTGTATTTTTTGGACATCATATATTTTCATATAAAGAGACAGATGAAATACCTGTTTAATAACAATCAACCAGTTTGAATTGACACCGGCATTGTCATCTAAAATAAATGTTACTGTTAACCATATTAATATTGTCGAACCTTTATTTTGTGTTTTACAACTGGACCAATATTTTTAAAGGCTGCTTGATTGATTACAATGACATTCTGGACCAAACAAATCCCATATTTCAGGAAATAATGTTGGCCAATATAATGTTATCCCATTATTGAAGATCAACTGGGGCAATAAAAACCCATCTTTGGAGTATTACTATCCCAATATATTCCCTTACCTCGGGTTTAAATTGGTCAAATACTATCCCTTTAATGGGATAAAAGTGGACCAATGTTATACCACTAATTGGGGATTACCTGGGGCAATAAAACCCATGGTTGGGGTATTACTGTTCCAATATAATCCGTACATTGGGTTTCAGATGGTCCAGTATTAACCCACTATTGGGATTCAACTGGGACAATTGAATCATATTTTTGGGGTTTTTGTGGGTCGGTAAAATCCCATTAATGGGATAAATATGGGACGTGAAAATTCCATTCCTGGGTTAAAGTTGGTACACTAAGATCCCAATTTGCGGGTTTTTATTGGGTTTACTTGAACCCAATATTGGTTTTGGTAGCATTTTCCCAATTTGGGAAATTACAACCAAAACCCAAGAAAACCCCACGAATTTCCTGTTTTTTTCCCACTTTGGGAATCACCAAAAATTCCCTGTGAGGATTACTTTGGGACACAAACATGGCCGCTGTCACTTCATGTGAAAATAAGACTCTATACTGTTATACCTGCCAACTCTCATGCCTGCGGGTTGAAAACTTCGATCTCACGCCGTCTCACGCTTGCGGGCCAATTTCTCACGCCTGATTGAAAAATGTGAGTTTTTGCAGTCTTGCTTGACACAATTTCCAAAAATATGTTAACTCAGACCCATGTAAGGAACGAAAACCATGTGTAAAATGAGTAAATGACAATACCTTCCTCACGATCTCTGATTTTGTGGATAAGTGTTTTCTCAATAACTTCGCCTTTGGCAGACTTTGGACGTCTTCGGAAGACTTCGGACATTTTTGGAAGACTTCGGACTTCTTCGGAAATGATCATGTCGTCTTCAAAAATCCCAGCACTCCCAGGATAAAAATCTCACGCTTATATCTCAGAAAAAGTTGGCAGGTATATACTATATGTATTTTATCCGGAGCTAAAATTAAATTTTTTGGTACAATTTGGACTGTATTACCTACCTGGCCAAAATACAAATGACAAGTTGGGTGTAAGGCCTTTTGTGTTATTTTTATTTTGGTGGGGTTTTGCAATATTTTTTTTCAAAGACCGTATAAAGTGGTTTGCAGTTTTGTGTAAGTTTTTATCGTGGTAATTGGTAAATACAGTGATCTGCTTCCAGTTGTTTTGTTTAAAGGACAGTTTGGCAAGCCCTAGGCAAGTCAGTCTGCTAATC
This sequence comes from Porites divaricata, assembly GCA_038088405.1. Classification (NCBI taxonomy): domain Eukaryota; kingdom Metazoa; phylum Cnidaria; class Anthozoa; order Scleractinia; family Poritidae; genus Porites; species Porites divaricata. The sequence continues at coordinate 48,538,769 of JBBMOI010000002.1, forward strand.
TCCTTGTGTTGTCATGCAACGCTTCTCCATGTGGGGAGGAGCATTACGTGATGACACTTGAATGGTTTTTAGTCTTGTGGTTTGTTATGTAAGCCTTTTCCAGTCAATACCTTTATATGATCAATAATATACAACTATCCCCCAAAGGGGAGGTGAATAGTCGTGGATATATACTGAGATGCAAAGCGTTGAGGTACATATCTAGCGCTAGGAATGAGGTATATATCTAGCGCTATGAACCAACTTTGAGGGGGATAGTTGTTTTAGTATTTACCAAATCAGTATGACATTTCAATTGACAGTGTTTCTGGGAATTTTTTATGATTTTGTTGCAAGTTCACTAAGAAAATAATTTTCTACCTACCAGTAAACACCCACAATCCAAAGTTTGTTGCTTTCTTGGTATTTGTGTGTTTGACTGCTTCATTTATCGCTCAAATAAATGTCTTGAAATGAGACACCATCTTGGCCCCTGTCACAAAACAGTGAATAGCCAAGGATATTCCGAGTTACAGGAACCACTCAAAACATGTGAAAATTGTTATTTACTGATTTGGTAAATACTAACATTGGTTATCCAGTGATACATGAACCTCTAGCCCTATTAGAATGATCTGCCCACCCAGAAATTTTACTGTAAATCCTCTATTAAGCCCCCCCTCTCAAATAGGCCTCCTCTCTATAATAGCCCCCCCTTTTTAGGGGAAGAAAGTTAATAAGCCCTCCCTCTCTATCAAGCCCCCCTCCCTCCCCTCCCCTAATTATTCTTCTCTTACTAATAAATGAGAGACTGTATTAATCAATCACGGCTGTAAAACTTCGTGTGGACTGATCTGGGATGGTTTGTTTACCAACTGGAAGGTCAGATTTGATTTGATCCTTAGCTGCTAGCCTGTGAGCAAGCTCTCTGGGGCGCTCTGGTGGTGGGGTGAGAAAAGGAGGGAGAGCTTGCAACTACGTCTTGGGAATTTGAATTCCTCCTACAATTCCCCTGTGGCTCCCCTTCAACTGAGCTGTCAGATTTCTGCAATTAGTATGAAGCGGAAATGAGCGTGAAAAACACATTGAAAAACACGTGCCAAGGATAATGGTATCATCATGTCATCTCCTCCAATCAGTATTTCGCATCAGCTTTTTTGATGCAGGTATTCAAATTCCAGAGATGTTGTTGTAAGCTCTCCTTCCTTTTCCCTCCCTGCCACCAGAGCACTCTGGAGAGCTTGCTTGCCGGCTAGTCAGCTGCATGACCTCCAACCTTCTTGTTTTTAGCTTCTCCGCTTTGAGTTCTAATTCTCTATGGAGAACTGATATCATCACCCCTTTTAAATTAAATAAGCCCTTCCTCTCACCCCCCCCCCCCTCAAATGGGCTTGAAATAAAGAAGCCCCCCCTGGGAGGCTTTTGACCTTCTTGAGCAGCAAAGAGGTGAAGAACCCTTTTATTTTGCATCTGAGATAAGAGAAGAAACATGCTTTTTCTCTTGCTTACCACACCGTTTTTTTTTTGGTGAAGAAAGAAGGAAAAGCCTCTGTAGGTAGTTTAATGATTGACAATGTGCTCCAAAGTTTACAGTTACAGCCATCCAGTCACACTGGATATAGTGATATTTTGCAGAAAACAGCCAAAGAAAATCTCACAGGTGAACTGCTAGATTTCAAAGGCTGTAGTATATAGTGGATTCCATTTCCTCATATCTAAGAAATAAATATCACCATTCTAGGAAGTCTTTTTACTTAGGAGAGGGGTCTGCTTGTTGCACATCCAATGCTCTCATGTGTCCCTTACCCTCTCCAGCAATTCATAGCATTTTAGTGCTTGTTTGGGAGGGATGGGTGGAGGTAGAATCTCATATAGTAGAGATTGAGTGCTCATCAGAAAATTGAAATAGAAGACCACTCTTGGCATGGCTATATCAGGCTTTTTTTTACCCCTAAACGAGACCATACTGTCAGACTAATTTGAAAATGTCGGCTTTTAGTCCAAAACATTCTGGGTGAGACCTACATCTCTAAGACGTCAGATGTTGGGCATCACCATCACTTTTGTATGGCGGTTCCCTCTGTGAAATTGTGCAAAGGGCAGATGCGAAATACTGACAAGTAAACAGAGTGTAAAAATTACTTTACTGTTTTCAGGCCAAGGTTACAACAGAGAAAGTATAGACTGTGACCCTACTGCTCATGGAGAGATGACTGCCATCAGACAGGCTAGTAAGAACATTAAATCGTGCGACCTGAGTGGCTGTGAGATATACACAAGCTGTGAACCTTGTTCAATGTGCACATCAGCTATCTGGCTTTGTAGGTGAGTTCTTGTATCAAAAAGGTTATTCCAGAGAGACAAAGGTAATCCTTGTTTTGTTTGTTTGTTTGTAGTCACTGCTGCTGTATTTACTCCAACAATCACAATGGAACTGAAGCTGGAAAGTGCTTTTACTGTTGTCACGTAACATGTAACAAGCGCCAGGAAAATTCGAGATTTCGTGACACTCCTCTTTCGTTGTTGTTGTTTTTTACAAAAAAAATGCCTCGTTAAGTTTCGTGCACCTGTATTGGGAGTGTTCTAATACGAGGCCGTCTCCCGAGTTCCAAAAATTCTCGCTTACAAAACGAGGCTAAGTGCAAAACCTTTCTTTTGAAAATGAGTTTCAATTTGCACGAGAAGGAAAAAATTATCTTTTTTGGTCAATGGCTTCGCACTTAGCCTCGCTTTGAAACGGAGGCTTGGGGCAACTCTGAAAGTGCTGCTCCTAGTAGCAAATTCATATTAAGAGAAAAGGTATTGTGCACTGGGTCACTCTGCCGGCAGAGTCTTTCCTTTGCTTGCCCGATTTTGGCGTATTCGAGAAAGACTCTAGGTGCATGAATCGAGTAAGATCTTTGTTGAGCATGGGTTGCATGTTGCTAGGATTAAACTTCAAACCCAGGCTTGGTACAGCGGGCTCTGTTATGAACATCGGTTTATCAATCAACGGATGGAGTGTCAGTTAAACGCGGGGTCAGGACGGGGTAGGGGTCTATCTTTTTTTTTTTTAAAGAATGCTGTTTTAGGGTTAGGGTTATTGGTGTCAACCTTAACCCTAATCCTAAAACAACATTCTTTAAAAAAAAAAAAGATAGACCCCGACCTCGGTCCCGACCCCGCGTTTTATTGACACTCCATCCGTAGTGATGTAGTTTGACGAAAGAAAACAAGGGGTGCTTACCGTTTCACAGAAAGTTTTCGTTAATTCCAGATGGAAGGTAAATGGTAGGGTCACATTTCGGAAATTCCAACCGAAAATTGAGGAGTACGTTTTGAGGAAATCCGTTCGTTCCGGTTGGTACGAACCAAACGGAAAATGTAATTTTTCGGTTCAGGGTTCTTCTCGGATCCAGTCTCACACTACACAAATTCGGCCCTTTTTTGGATTCAAACCATAACGGATGCGGCAATTCTGCGGTAAACTGGTAAATCGCTTACCATTATGCTTTCGACACCCCAACCGGATTTTTCTGTCAAATGGTAAGCACCAAGATTGACCAGTCCAGAAGTTTGGGCTGCGGCTACTTCAAAGGATTAACGCGATTCAGGCAAAGTCTCCCGGCTTTCTCCGCCTCGATCAAGAGGAAGACAAAAGCAGGCTCTGTTCCGGCGCAGGATGGCGCTGGGTTTGCGTTTGAAAATGCTTTATTTATTTTCTTAGGCTGGATCGTGTTTACTATGGTAATCTGTTAAGTGATACCCAGGACATTATGGACTTGACTCCTCTTGTCAAAGATGTCGCTACTTCTATTGATCAGCGGTCTACTCCAGGAGAGCAAGTCAAAAGCAAGAGTAGGCAGGCGAAAGACGTCATTACAAAGTGGGCCAATAATCCAAACCTTAACGAATATTTGTTAACGAAGATGAAAGATGAAAAGGCGAAATAACGCACCGAACGATTGTAATGTTACCTACCTAACTACGACAGAAGATCGGCCAACCAGCTACTATGAGACGGCAGATATTTTCTAAATCTTCCCTTGACTGTGATCCCAAACCTGAATAAAGTGAAATTACCTTTCTTAGAAAGAGAGAAGTGTGCAATTCCTGAAATTGAATTTCGATATGTTTGTCCTTAGACACCGTCTGGAGACTTGTACTTTGGACTTCGTGTCTACCTTTTGCGCCGAATCCATTTAATTTAAAAATGGGATACTGGTAGATGTGTTTGAAAAGATGGAAAAGTAATTTTCTTTTCGGAAAATTCCGATTGGGAAAATAGGATTACTTCAGTTTTACAAAGAGATAATGATCGTCTCTTGGTTTTATAGATCTAGGACTTACGTAGTAGTCTTTTGGAATCTTTAGACTGGATTGACCCGCCGAAAGGTGTTGGTCAACCGAAGGGAATAACTACTTTCTCGGTTTCATTACCATGCAACATACTCGCGCCTCTTTTGGACTCAAACCCCGTGTAAGAAAAAACCAAAAAATTATTCGGTGAAAAGGTGAATGCCACTGGGTTCCCCACCCGGATTTTAATGGTAAGCGTCATTCAGAATCTGTTTAAAAAGGCTGCAAATGTATATAGCGTTAGACTGTAACCGAGGAAGTGAAAAGGAAAAGGACATTCAGTTGCTCATATAATGCAGACCGGAATGAAAATACAATCCAAGTTTCCATAAATTGACCCTACCATTAACTTTACGCCTGCAGTTTTGTTGGCTTAATGGTAAGCATCTAATTAGGATTCAAGTCACATTTATCGAGCCAGTCACTAGCCAAGTTCGTTTGACAAGGTCGTGAGGGTATGTAAACTTTAAAAGATATGCCCAGAAAGACAGATGATGTGTTGTTACTATTAGTCTCCATTGGACCGTGTCATTTAAGTGCCTGTCAGTTTTAGCAAAAAAGGGAAACTGAAATGATTCTGAGTGAGTTTCGAAAGCGTCCTTAAAATCTTGTGTTTGGTGCTGTTCACTTAAAGTGTCTGTCATCTCTAGCAAGTGACTGTACGTCGTGTAAACTGAGATCAAGTCTTTTGTTTCTAGAACAAACAATGATCCAAGAAGTCACACGACACAATAACGGCAAATTAACACTTAATTAATTTACACCAGCAAGAAGAACTAGCCGACTCCCATCACGCTCGTACGCAAACATGAATACTGCACAGACCAGCCGCTTGGGAGAAAATAAACCCATTTTAGTAAAACTTGTTCTTGTAGGAAAGCTCGGTGTTGGAAAATCAGGTAAAGACACCTCATTGCAGTTGAAGTGTTTAACTTTCTTGAGATCGTTTAACATTTTATGGTGCTTAACTATTTTCCATTGCCTTTGTTGTCCATGTTGTTTTAAGCACTCGTCTGTTTTTCTCAACGTAGCCTATAAACACAATTCATATTTTTAATATAATAGTATGCTGATATCTTCTTTAATTTCATAGCTATGATCGTGCGATTTCTAACGAAAAGATTCATTGGGGAGTATGACCAAAACATTGGTAAGTTGACTATAGTCTGCTACATGTTTGTTTTGTGAATTCTTTAATGTATCCGGCGACAAACATCGCAACTAACCGTATGCTCTCATTGTAAAGCGCTTTAATGGAAATGCTTCCTATGTCTATTTACACGTGAACACATTTTAAATATCTTTCAAACTTATCCTGGGTAAGGAAATGCCGGCCGGCCGGCATAGCATTTTGGTATTAAGTAAGTGGATTTACATAATAGTGATTAACAACCTCAGAAAAGGAAATACCTTGTTCTAAAATAGTGAATTATTTTACCCCAATTCTAGGTTTAAAAGTCTCTTAACTTAATTCTTTTAGTGAATTTGATTTTATAAGAAGAGAAACTGAGTTCATGCGAAAATGGCCTATGAACTCTGAAAAGCGAAGGCAAAGTGATCGAACGGAGACATAATATTATATGGTTTGATCAGTTTTAAGGGATTAGGAACAAACTGTGTTGGTAAATAGTTTATTTTTGGCATCAAAGCTTGAGGTATAGTAGTTTGAAAGATTGAAATAGTGGCGGTTGTAAAGTCCTTGGCAGCTAACCGTACGAGTGCCCCGGTTGCGCCTTAAGTGTATTTTGTACAACGCGATTTTCCTGATGCCCTAGGGAGGGGGGACGCGAATAAAGTGCTGTTAGTAATGAGGCTGCAAATTACAGCCACTTAACAAAGCAGGTTTCAATGGCTTACAAAGAACAAGTGGATTAACTAAAGTGTTAAAACATGAACATTAATATTAATTTTATATCTTTTAAGTGCCGGGCTGTGATTTCTTGCAACTTACAGACTTTCTTCGAACAAATAATCACAAATCGCGTGCCTAGCTCATGGAACACTAATGGTGATATTATCGAAAAATAAACCTACTAGCGATAAGAAACCACGATATCTATGTGTCTCCTTTGCATTAAAGCAGAATTGTCTGATTTGTCACTCGGTTATAAACCACAACTGTATTTGAATAAGATTTGCCAAAGATTATCATGTAGACTGGCTCATAACCGATGAATGTCATGAGTTTGGCTACATCTGTGAATCTCATAGTAACTGTTACTTTTTGAGGCAAACAACACTGATACTTTTTTCTAGGTTAGTGTATCCATTCGTAACTAAAAAAACAGTTTCTTTTACATAGATGTTTTTACAAACATAACAGCTCGAATTGAACAACGCCAGTTAGGTGATTCCGGACCACACATTTCCCGTCTGAGAAACCGCGTGGATGTTGTTTGTTGAAATATGAATATTTGTTTGAAAAACAGCTTCCACTTAGAGCAGCGTCTAAAATTCTGGCGGAAAATACTCTGGTAGTTATCATGCAGGACTTGATTTGATTGTTTGGTTAATGGTCAATTTTGAATGTGCTAGGAGCCTTCCGTGTCTCCAAACTCCACCTGAAATGATATAATCTTTTCGCTGTTTAGAAACTTGCAGGACTCTTCAGTACAAAAAACTCTTACGCACAAAACGCACTTGACTGGGACACGCAGTCTTTAAAGGGTACCTTTTCTGGCAAGAGTTCAAAAGCTGAGTAGTTCCGGGATCTTTTGAGTCCAATGAGTAACAAGAAAGGAGCCAAAAGCTCAGTGTTATTCGTGGGGAATCCAATAGTTTGGACCTTTCACAGTATCACTGCAAAAAAATGCATTTAACAGCCTTCCAAGCGGCTAGCATTTTAACTTTTTCTCAAGTGACTTAAAAGTTGTTGTAGGCGAAGTGTTTCCCTTCAAGTGTTATAATCACTGATTAACTTACTGGTAGTTTGTACAAAAATCACGAAACACAGTGCCAAAAAACCAATCAGATAACACGAATAGAAGAAGATCAAGACAAAGTAAAAATTGGTTTTAAGTTTTTTTGTTGTGATATTTTAGTTTGAAACACAAACAATGAAAGAAGACAAAAACACAAATGCCAGCCCTAAACTACCCTGCGTGCAAGCTCTCTCTAGACAGACGCGCGTGCGAGCTCTCCCAGCTAACTCCACCCCTGAGACGAGAGAGCTTGCTTGTAAACTGACTGATATATTTTGTCAGAGGTTAATGTAATGACCCTTGTAGAAATATCGATAAAGACACACCTAAAATGTAAAGTAAGTAAATGCAAGTAGTATTCTTTGCAACACAAGAGTGTCTACATTTCAATATTTTTTCTAATATCTGTTTAATGTTCTCAAAACGTAGCCAAGAAAAGTCTTAATGATGCTGACAGTTTCGATGACTGTCAGCCATCTTTGTCAAAACTTTGAAAAACGTCAAAGGTGTTAATAATTGCGATAAACGCACAAAGTCACTCTGTAGCCGCCGCCCCCCCCCCCCCCCCCCGGTTGGGGGGTGGAGATCAATTGTGTCCATATGGGGGAAATCTGATAGGCTCTTTTGTCCCTGTTCATAGTAGGGAGCTTAAGCAACAGCGCTTTTGAGCGACGGACGTCAACCGGAATTGGACGTTTTGCATCATTAGGCGATGGTTTGGTTCAAACTCTCAGGTAAATCGTCCTTATAAGAGAAAAGAAACTTATCAATACAAATTTCTTAGCGTCAAGGCATATAGTAAGGGAGAAAACCTCACTTCCGGTTGACGTGCATCGCTCAAAAACGTCTTTGCTTAAGCTCTCTAGTAGGACTGGAGCGGGGGGAGGTAGCGTCTATAGAGTGACTTTGCGCGTTTATCGCAATAATTGACACCTTCAGAAGCCTATTTAAGGCTTCTGACACCTTTGACCTTTTCAAGTTTCGATAACGGTAGCTGACAGTCATCGAAACTGTCAGCGTCATTAAGACTTTTCTTGGCCATGTTTTGAGAACATTTAAATAGATATTAACTCTACTACTCTGATGAATTTCTTCTAGAATTTTTTCCAATATTATACGTAATAGAACTCTCTCCTAAAACAGATGATACATTTGGGTTAGGCTTAATGTGTTCGTCTTTTGTAAAAGAGATGTACTTCGAAGAGAGTCATCTAAAAGGAGTGAAGTAAGGCAAGGACCAACTCTAACGTATTCTTATTAGCGAGGTGTCCGTCTATAGAGGTGTCTTTGTATCATAGTACATGTTATTCTGAGGTTCAAATTAAGGCTTTCTTTATAAAAGTGGTAATAAAATACTCCAGCATTTTGCTGGGCTCGAATATCCCGAGAAAGAAAGTAAATTGCCTGAATAGCTCTCATTGCTTAAATTTTCTGTCGCAGTTAATAGTTCTAGACGTTCTAATGTACTTGTGAAATTGTAGTGAAGCTTTGATATAACGATTTTGATTCATTATCTTTCAAGGCACAACTATAGGTTTAGTTGGCGGGTGCGACTAGGGAGTTAATTTGGTTTTTGGGTACGGGTTGAGGTTGCGGTTCGAGGCTGTGTGTACGGATAAAAAATCGTGAGTGTGATTTTTAGCTACCCCAGAGTCTATAACATGCTCAGGAGCCCATCTGACATACTATGTTAAAGTATGCTAACTTTTGATAGAGCGAGAAATCAAAGTAGTTTATTCCCTGACCAATGAGAATAGGAATAAACCAAACAGATCTCAAAATTAGGTCTTGTCGCTAATTAGCGCGCGAAAACGCAACTGGGTGAATCACGAATGAGCTGATTGGTAAAGAAAGTGGCGAGTTTGAACTTGCTCTATATATCACCCCTAAATTGAGGATTCAGTGGTAATTTTACCATAAGCCCTTAAGAAATCATGTGAAATTGTTGCAGGACAACAGTATCCAATACTTCAAATTCTGGCAAAAGGCTGAGGACGCATTCCACTCGCCGTAGACGTCTCTTTGTACTCATATACATCGTTCGGTCTAACAATCCATGAGTACAGTCTTAGAAGTTTTTAAACTGAAATGTTATTATCTTAGGTTCAATCTATCATTATCAAAAAAGGCTGGAAAATCAACAAATGCGAGTAGAAATTCTCGAGTCTGGAGGCAAGGTTAGTTGACAAAAAATATTTCTTATTTTTGCCTAGTAAACGATTGTTCTGATGTGTAGTTACTATGAAACTAACATAAATAAATAAATAACGATTAGAGGTAACACGTCCACATAGTGATTCTTCGTCTACCGGCACCTTTCCTGGTCGAATTAAGATTTGAAAATGTTGGTTTTTGAGGAGAAGGGAAAACCGGGCCACCAAGAACCAAGTATGTTAGCCAGCTTCGGTGTCCATAGAACCTAGTACAGTCAAACCTCGTTAATACATGCGGACACTGAAGGGACCACAGAAAGTGTCCGCATTAACGCCCGGGGTGTCCGTATTAAGCGGGTCATGTTATTACAGTCAAAAAACCCTTTTACTAGAACAAAATACCAAAGAAATAAAAGGGGACATAAGCATCGTCAAGTTAAACTTCTCTGACCTTCACAAAGCCGTCATTACGCGGCTTAAGTCGACGGAAATTTCTAAAAATCGCTCATTTATGGTATTACTTAATCAAAACCCTTCTCTGCGTGACTTGTTTGATGGCAAAAATTGACGTCTACAAATCATCCTATTCGGTGTATGGTAGCCCTAGGAACATCGACATGCTGTTGACTGAGGGATTTTTTACCCGCCTTCAAAATTTTAAAAAGGAAAGGTCTATTTCAGCACGCAGTTGATAATGAAGAGTCCGCATTAGCGAGGTTACCTTTTTCTGAGAATTCGTCAATTAGGCAAGATTTATAAAGTGTCCGACGGGGGTTGAATTTAGAGAAAATGTAAGGGCTTTCCCCAGGGACGGAGATAACGGACCGTGATAACGAGGTGTCCGTAAAGCGGTGTTCGACTGTTTATAATAGCAAAGGCTATACAGTTTCATGAGATGTTTACTTCCGGGTTGTCTGAATGTACATCTTTGAATGAAACTGAAGTTATTCTACTGTGTTTAACAGGACTTTTTTGAGAGCAGTGATGTCCACACTTTGTGGGGAGATGTGTTTTTGTTGGTGTACGCTATTAACGACCGCTCAAGCTTTGAAGAGCTGATCCCACTGAGACAACACCTGGAGACAGTTCGAGCGGCTGATAAACCGTTTGTAGTACTGATCGGTAACAAGAAGGACACAGAAAATGACAGAGAAGTGAGCAAACGAGAGGGGCTTCAGTTTTCCAAGGAAAATAACTGCTTGTTTCACGAAATCTCCACAAAAGCAAGCTACGAAGACGTCGAAAATGTTTTCTCTGAGGCGATCCGAGACATCGCGCGACATAAAATGACACAACGGGCTTTACAAGGGGTAAAACGAACCTCTCACAACAAGATTATGGAAATTGTGGAAAAGAACGTGGGGAGAAACAGGGCTATGTCAAGTGTGAAAGAAACCATCGACGAATACTGTGCAACGAGGTCTGAAGAACTCTCGCAGGACTTGTCACGTGATCGACGCAATACTTTTACGTAGAGCGCTTTTAAGTTTGAGTGTGTATTGCACTCTTGTGATTTATTTGGCTTGACTTTTTTACACTTTGCACGTAAATGACTCAAAGTTATTTGAGGAACAAGGATCAGTACAGTCGGTTATTGCTCGGCCTCCTGTTCAGGAGGCTGTGAGTTCAATTCCCAGAGGTGTGACCACAAATCCCTCTTTCCACTTCTTTCCTTTCCGTGTAGCTTTAAGTAGCTTTAACTGACCCTTTAAACGGAGCACTGATAAATTAAAAAAAAAAAAAAAGGGGGTTGAGGGTAAAATTAGCGTATGCCGTTGGCCTCAGGTTTAGCCCATCAGATGAGACAGAAGAAGTGAGTCCTAAGTGTCCCAAGTTCGCATTGTAGTGGTCGCAAAAATACTGACGATATGGTCTGGCCAGACAACACCATTTGTAGCCTGAACGTCAGGTGTCTTTGGGTCAGAAAAAAAGGAAGAGGAAAGGATAAGATTACGGAAATTTGTATCGCTGAGTTATCTTGACTTAACCGTTAAAAATGCTGAGTTCCAGTTTCAACTGGACGAGTAGCATCAGCTGAATTACTGTAAATGACATTTATTTAGTAAGTACCAAAGAAAGAACCACGCCTTACCCAGCAGTTTATCCTGCCGGGTTATGTCGAATTCTGGGGTCCCTTTGGCACGCTTAAATACACAGTATTTCAATTGAGAAGTTCCTATTCTTCCCTCCTTACTGTGTGAAGTAGTTTTAGTAGTAAACATGTTAACACTCGATAATAATTGTCTTCAATACACAATCTTGAGAAGATCGTTTATTTCGCATTCATTATCCAGGATTAACGAGTCGCAGCTACAAATTCTATGAACAGCTTCCATGCTCTACACACTGTATTGGCTGTATTCAACACTACATTTCAGGATTAGTTGTAATTGTTGAGCGAATGACCGGTTAAATGCTACTTACGAGCTAAAACATTTAGTTTTCAATCGACACCGACTTTAGCTTCAACCTATATTGTAGCTTTATTCTGTCCGCTATATACAGTTGTTTTCGAAGAACAACATTACTTACACTTCTAGTATATATTTTAGTTTAGCTTATTAGACTTATAAAGCCCGGATCCGGATTTATCATTAAACGATAGTCATCAGACGTGAAGTAATTAGTAGAGTAGAAATGACTGAGTACCGGTAATATGAATTATCCAAACTTCCTTAACTGCGCACTATTATAATTAAAGCAATTGTCACTGGAGTGCCGCAATCCTTTAGTAACCAGCTGATAATTAATCGCCCCAAGTGGTACGGAAAGACAAGGGTGATTCTCACTTTTCATATGGGAGCAATCTCCCCCACCCCACCCCTCACAGGGGAGAAACACGTGCCCCCGGAAGTCCCCGGCAACCACTTCTGACTGGTAAAAAGAAGCTAAGTAACCAAGGGTATTTTACTCAAACTGTCAATGAAGTGAAAATTCCGAAGAAAATTTGGTACTCAATTAAATCAAGTTCCATAAGCGTTAACGCAATAAATATAATTGTATATAACTAGCAGGCTGCTGTCTGGACTGACTTCCTTCTAAATGGCATTGTTTTAAGCCCTTTTACTTTCGCCCATGAAGAAGGCGACTTGATTTCCTTGGAAGGAGACAACGCGTTAGGTGGGGTGGGTGAAGGACACGTAGATATCATCGCTGATGAGTCATGCGATGGATGTGCATTCAAATATTGTCTTAAAATGTCATTAAACATGTTAATAGTCTCCCTGTAATTCTCCGAAATTGATATCTCAAAGAATCCACAGTTTAACGAGTACGTGAGGCGTGACCCATCCGTTTCGCGTACTTTCCTGAAGTGTTCCAGGTCGGTCTTGGTTCCTGCGATAATTATACTGCTTGAATCGAGTGTTCGGTGTCGCCGGATGTATTTCACAATCTTCCCTGCCTCCTGGAAGCTCGCACGATCCGTTATAGAGTATAGGACAAGAAAAATATCGGCATATCCAATGACATTTTCCATCTTGTCTTCAGTGTTCTGAAGAAGAAACAAATTACGTAGACAGCTTAATAGAGTACAATGTACCCAGGATCGCTTTATCTGTGTTACTGTAAAATATCGTTTAAAGCTGCCATCGCGTTTTTTCTTATTTATGGCTTTGACCCACGTTTTACCATTCCATCAAAGTATTAACTATTGCTGACGTAATTCTGGCAGAGACAGCGGGATGGACTGTTATCCAATCCGAAGGGGTGTAGGTACTTCATTAGCCTGTGCACTAGCTTCATACTACAGAACCTATTCTTACAAAGCTGTCGCGAGTGGGTTCAAGATACAACCAGTGAAAGATGAGGTTTCAGACAAAAGGAATCGCGGTTAATCATGAGCATGGAAACTGAATTGAAAACACAGCAAACAATACTCATATTTAATTCAGCTATTTTTTACTTAGATAAAATTAGCCTGCAAATTAAATAATGCATGATGAGGAACGAGAAGAGCAGGCTGTATTCGCAGGCAAAGATAAAATGAAAACAGTAATGCATGAGTCAACGCTCAACCTGAAATGTATACAGTTTATAAAGTACCGCTGACTAAGAATAGTCCGCGGGCTCCTTTTGTCGCCCACAACTACAGACAAAAAGGCGGATCGTGTCCAGGTCAGATCTCTTTACAGCGGACTGTAGGGACGCGACTTAGAGTTTAGCGGGAGTTTATTTTTATTTTTGACTGGGATTTTGCTGCTGTCCGTATTATCGGGGTGTCTGTTCTAGCGGTGTGTCCGCAATGCTAGAGTTGACTGTAATCAAGGCTCTTGACTCGAAAGGATGAATGAAAATGAAAATGAAAGGATATTTACCTTTCCCGCGGTGTCCAAGATGTCTAAAGCAAGGTACTCTCCGTCCACGTCAACATGGTGTCTGGTTGTTGTTTCTGAGGACAAAAGAGAAGTTATCAATGATAAAGACAAGAAAAAAAGGAATATAATATTTTCAAATCAAATTTCTTAGGAAGAGACTTTGCCCAGTCGCCTGGAGCTGTTTTATATTAGGGTATATCATCTCTTAATAATTTGCAAGAATCATCAATTATTGTGATGGAGGCAAATAAATGGCAGATAGAAAGACTGCACTTAGATAAGACGTATGTAGATCGCGCCAAGGTGTAGAGCTCATTGCAGTTTATAGTTTACCAAGAGGTCAGTCTCCTTCACAAGAATTGAAAGCCGTTAGCAAGAGAGAATAATCTCCTGATTGTGCACTGCTTCTAGAACAAGTTGCTTAGCACCCAAAATCCTTCACCCTTTCAGACAGCTTTTGAGCTTGACGGTCGAGCGGATCGGCACCCCTTACAGTCCAAAAGAAGTGATGACGTCACATGACGTAAGAACTGCGTCAAGATTTCAATTAAAGGCGTCCTGGATTGTCCTACCTACATGTCCATCATGGGATAAAAGCCGTAAAAGGACTTAAATGGGTCAGACTTCTCAAACCCAATACCGAAGTGGTCTGCATTTATGAGGATCGCTCGCGCGGGCACTTCCCATCCCCATTTTGAGCAGGGTATGAATGAAGTTAAACGCAAGATTTATTTCTGTCAGTTCTTTCTCGTAAATTCTCAAATGTTGCGCTTGTACGTCCAGGGGCTTTGTTTGAACAAGTCCGTGATTGTATTAACCTAACCGCTCAAGCAGTTAACTCATGCAGTTTCTTTTATACAGTATGTGTGTTTCACTTGAGTCTGTTTTTCCGCGCGATCCGTTCTCACTGTTTATGATCTTGAGTTCTCTACGGGAGGCCCAAAATATTTATCCTTTCACGTGCAAGCGCATACCACTCCAGCTGCGAGCCAATTTTAGGACAATTCGGGTGTGCCGTTAACAATAAAAAGATTTTGTTTAGTTTAAAAACCGGAACATATGAAGCTTATGGCTGGTTAATGTTGGAATGATCAACATTTCCAATTTGCGTCATAGATGCATTCACTGTACAAAATCACTTTTACCACAAACCTCGATCCGGTATACACGGTATAATTAATTAAAAACAAGTATTGCCTCCAAAATTTGGTAACTATGACTTTGAAAGTCAAAGAGATAATTTTTTATCAAAGGTAACTGATAATTTTAAAATTAAGAAAATAAATAGACGTAGAGGCCAGCAGTTCATTCGGACAGTTAAAATGGCTTTTCTAAACCTTTCTAACGAGGAGATGCTATTCAAAAATGTCCATTTTGGTCATAAATGGCTTTTGTGGATATACAATAGGGCCATTTATGCGAGAAAAAATAAGACGCCTCTTAAATAAGACGCGAACTGGACCATTTATACGAGCATGTCTTATTTAAGACAAAAACAGCTCGTATAAATGGTTCGCGTCTTATTTCTGTTCTTGACTCGTTTTCATGTGAATGTTGCCCGTAGCAACGGCAATCCAACGGCAATCCAAATTTTCCCGCCAAAAATTAACGCATGCTTACTATGCGTTCGCGTCTTATGTAAGACGCGAAGGTCATTTATACGAAGTTTTTTCGTCTTAGCTAAAACGCGTCTCATCTAAGAACAGGTGTTAAGGGCTGTTCTAAAATAAGACGCGTCTTAGCTAAGTCGCGTCTTATTTTAGACGAAATGTGCCGTTTATACGGAAAGTTCACGTCTTATTTTTTCTCGTATAAATGGCCCTAATAGTCCAGGCATTTTAGGAATTAAAATTAGCCAACCTATCACTAATTGCAACAGAACTGATTTTTGCCGTTTTGTAACAAGTAATGTTCCCTCTCTAACATATTAAAAGTCTAGAGCAAGAAGGTAATGGGAAGGTGATAAAAATCAGCATGAAATATGTGCTCATTAAATTTCAACATGAAAGCGAGGCTAATAATAAAGAAACTACCTTTCGTTCTTTTAACGGTAAAAAACCAAACGAAAGAAGTGGTTTATTTCATGAGGAAGTTTGTTTAGATAAATCAACAACGCTTCAAATGTATACTGCTGGTAGGCTGCATTGCAGGCTCAGTTTTCATATGTAATATGGCGGACTCCATGATGGATTTGTTTTGAGTAGGTCAGAATCAAATTTCAGCTTCTTTGTTGAATTATTGTAAAAAGAAAGCTATAAAATAATACAGAAACACAATTAAACATATTTTAATCAAGCAAAGCGGATTAGAATAATTTTAAGTGAAAATATGTCGTTTTCTGCTTCACCATTGTGCTTGCAAGTCTTCTGAGTAAGAAAGAAATTTAACATTTTATTTCTTTTAGCCAACTGTTTGTAGCGTTCAAAATTAAATAAATAATAACAGTACAGAATTTCAACTTATCTAGACTTACTTTGAAAAACATCACTCCCGTCTGGTGTATCAAGACGGACCTGGTCTGGCATGATGCAATTCGCTCATCGAGGCAGTAATCCTAGTCAGTCATCGATAGTCTTTCTTCTTATGATAAACATGAGCTCAAGTAACGCCACACGCATCTTCTCGACACTGAAGACCTCATAAATTGACACCAATTATTACCTTTGATCAGCCACTTGTTGATGATTATAGAGTCTGAGCCTGCGGATAGTGACCTCCGTCAGGTAGTTCTCCATCGTGGAAGTTTTCACACGGAGATGGGTTTCATTGGTAGCATTGGGCACCTAGTGGCAGAATCTGGGGTAAAGGAACTTCAGGAATTGATTTATGCACCAACTGCAGTTGAGCACATTCTTATTGGTAAAGCTATCGCAAGAGCCGTAGAAGCTTATCTCCTCGTTGATGCAGCTGTGTACTACCCTTAGCCTTTCTGCAGCCCTAGGAGTGTTCCTTCCTGATCTTGAAGTAGAAGGTAATGCCCCTGACGTGAATGATGCAACAGCTGAAGAGGAAGCGATGCCAGGTACACCTGCTTTTGAGCTTCAAGAAGCTCGTGCTCTGTACGAAGATTAATTTAAATGGTTAGAAAGAAATCAGCGGAAAAAGTCAGCTCGTCCAGTGCAATCAGTAAGATCAAACACAGTCTGCTCCAACAGTAAAAGAAAGTCCCTTCAAGACAATCGCAATGCTAAACTCTGATTGTAGTACATGGACATGGTCGACATTCTAAGAAAATTAAATATTTTATCAAAGCAGAACGTATAGGACACTGGGACTACAGCTCTTTCTGAAGTGCTCCCCTATTTGGCAGCTTCTGATCACAACCTTTACACTTCTCAGTTGTACCTGCATTGGTCCGTCTAGAGAGTGAACATCCTGTTGTGTACCAGAAAATAATTGTTGGATTCCACGTACTATGGAGAAGTGAAAGAAAATGTGCGGGCTGTCCACAGATCTTGTGTTAGAGCAGGTATTCATGAGAAGCATGGAGATGAGTGGCGGCTTAATAACGAGAGGAAGAGGAATGACAGAGCAACAGCGGCTGATATGGGTCCTTTCGATGCCAGTCTGTGCTGAGATGAATAATACTATGCTGGATCTCACAGGGGTCTCTTACAGTACCAGCGAGCAAAATGTGGACATTTCAGAGCCCTGAAAAAGCCATGACATGAAAGATACCCAAACTCTGCTAAATGCCTTAGCTGAGCAAAATCCCTTCCCTGCTCAACAAGGCCTAAAAACATCATGAATGGTGTCCATACAAATGATACTGTAAATGTAGATGACGCTAAGGATATTGGACAGGGCATCTTAGCGTCAATGACTGAAACATTTGTCACGGAGTTTGCCTTCAAACAAAGTAACCAGGCTGTGACTCCTGGTATAAAGTCATAGGGTTAAAATTGATGAAGGGAAGATGCAAGTAGACCCGCAGTTTCTATTCCAGCGTATAATTGCAGCTTTGAAATCATTGAATGAAATGGAAGCAACGTTCAAAAAGTGAACTATGTAGCTATTTACCTGCTGCTGTCTTTGGTTCTTCACTTACCGGTATGTTGCTCCTTAACTATACAAGCCAGTTCTTGTTGATGCTATTTGGGCTCTGACGTCTATGGAAAGCTCAGATGTTACAGTTTCTCAAGGAGAGCTCCAATTTGTTGTGGATCGTGGTGCACTCATTCACTTAATCCCTACGCTGCGAGGGTCTACCTATCGGAATATCTGTGCATTTTAAATGCAATTGTATGGACCAGGAGTATGGACAGGTGATCATTGTCTTTGATGGATACACAAGTACATCCACAAAGAGAATGTCACAGCAAATACTTGCAGGGTAGAAAGTAGCTGCGACCGTCACATTTACTGACGACAAGAAACTTAAAATGAAGAAGGATTACTTCTGGCAAACAAAAGCAATTAACAGTCCTTCATTAATATGTTTAGTCGTTATCCTCAGCAGGCCAATTGCTGATTTGCTCATAATATAAAACAAAGCTGTAGAAAGTTGAAGAACAGTAGACACCGCGCTGGAAGGGGATGACACGGATCTTCTCATTCTGCTCTGTTATCATGCAGAGTTAGATGTATTAGACCTTTTTTTTCCAACCAGAATCAAAAGCAAATTCCAAGCGTCGCCGGATTCTGGAATAAAAAATCAGTGAAGGAAAAGCTTGGCCAAGAGATTTGTCGTCACTTTGTTTTTATCCATGCTCTCAGTGGATGCGACACGACCTCTGGATTGTATAGAATTTGCAAAGATCTTCCACTAAAGAAGTTTCTCAGCGACACCCACTTTCGTGAACATGTCTAGGTGTTTGACAGTCTTCCAGCGTGTTGGTCTTTACAATGGGAAGCCTGAAGTAGGGCTTGATGGACTGCGATCTCGTCGCTAATATGAAAAGGTGTCCACTGGTACTTCCCAGATTTAGCCTCAAAGCCTGCCTCCTACTTCTGTTGCTGCATCATACCACAGTATTAGAGTCTACCACCAACAGCTTATCCGGTGGAAGGGCAAAGAAGAACAAGTACCTTGAGAGGTCATAGGTTCGAATCCTGTCGTTCCCACGCTCGTGACATGCTGATTATTTCATTTTCACCAGGAACCTGTGACGGTGATGGGCTCCTAATTTTCACATGATCTTGAGTGTTAAGTTGTCTGTGGACACTGTAGAGGCAATAGTTGCACCAATGCTACAGCACTTCAACTGATGTAGATCAAGATGATTGAAGGTCTAAAATAACTAACACACTTTTTTAATTTTTGCAAATTGGATTATCAAAGTTCCGATCAGAAAAATCTAATTCATAACTCAAAATAGCGTTTTTTCTATCGCAAATAGAATTCAGCCTCGTTTTCAAGTAACTGATTCAGGCAGGTATGATTAAACTGAATTTAAGTGTCTTCCCTTGCGTAGATTTTCTTAGACTGTATCTTGAAGAGTCTTTCTTATTTTAAAACTGAAGAAAAAGCTTCTGTTGCAATTAGTGACAGGTCTATCAGTACGTTGACTGGACTATAATACCACCTTCAAAAGTCGGGCCAACGTTTATTAAGACGGAATCCACCAGGAAATTGTAATGAGTAATTTTGATTTTCACTGGACAAAAATCTTGTACCAGAATAATTTAAACGGCATGTTACTTTCTTTCTTACATTTTTCAAGGGCTTAAGATGTAATAAATCATCTGTAGTAACACCAAAAAAAATTTCTTATGGGAGCCCGAGAAAATGAATGTCAAATTTACTTATTACACATGAAATTTACAGAATTCTACCTGTGTAATCACAATTCTTGTGAAATTTGACATTCATTTTCTCGGACTTCCATGAGAAATTTTCTTTGGTGTTAATACATATGATTTATTACATCTTTAGCCCTTGAATAATGTAAAAAGAGATGCAATATTGTTTAAATTATTCTGGTACAAGATTTTTGTCCACTGAAAATTAAAATTATTCAATTTCCTAAAGGATTCCGTCTTTAAAACTTCTTGCTTGTTCCTTCATTGACACCCGATTGGTAATTACTTTACGTTAGTCCGTAGTAAAAATCGTAAACTTAATTCCGTACTTAATTTTATTTCATTCAAGTTATCTTGATGTAATTATTGTATGTGTAATTAGTTTTAAAATAAACGGGGTTGTGCTCCGCAATAAATATATAAATAAATAAATAAGAAAATAAATAAATAATAATAATAATAATAATAATAATAATAATTGTATAGCAAAAAACATTTATATAAAATATGCTCACCCAATGTTTGGTCATACTCTCCGATGAAACGTCTGGTTAAGAAACGAACTGTAAGGGCTGGAAAAAAAAAAGCGAGTGAGTGTCTTTTTGCATCTTTTTCAACTGGAGTAATAACAGATCGGGAAAAAATGCTTATAAAAGAGTCTCAAAATTTAATCCTGTCATCAGAAATGCCGTTTCCGTCCTTGGACAAAAAATTTTAAGAGTTAAGTGGGGGTTTCCCGTCGGTAGGGTCTTTATGAAGAAAAAAAATAATTGGATTTGTATTGCGAACCTTTATTGGATTATAGGTTTAATATTTTTGCACAAATCATTATTAATGAACATTCAAATTAACCTAGTCAAATTGTAAGCTACTCATCGCGGTGTACAATGCAAGAGGTTGAGAGTTATAATGTTTTGACTAGCTATAAGTGTAAAAATAACTGCAAAAAATAGTGTTTAGTAACACAATTGTTTGGCGAAAGGGTTATTTATGTTTACCCTGAGATACTAGAATGTTCTACGTTCATTTTTCCTTAAACGCTTCAAGGGTTCCATTTTTGACCTTGTTATTTTAGGCTTTTCAGTACATCAGAGACCGATACTTTTCCCCCTTTGAGTTGATGAGCTTGTGTTTCTCAGCTGTCATTTTTTTATTAACCGGTCAGTGTTCGGAATAGACTAAATCTAGCCGTATTTCAGGTGAACATATAAAATCTAGCAAATCGAAACAAGACGGACCTAAGATTAAATCATCAGTTTTTGCTGTAAGTTATAATTTACCAAATCGAAGATTGACGAGCTGAATCAATGATCTGATATGAAAACTTAATTATACCATAAAGACACAACCCACTTAATGGGACGTATTTATACATATACTTTAATCATCAAGTGGTACTCATATTTGCGAAGTGAAAAAAAAAAAAGAAAAAAAGAAGCGGCCCAGCAATGGAGACCACATAAAAGTACAGCAACTTTCTGCAATTTTTATCCCAAAATATCAAATGACTGGTCACGTTGATCACACTGAGAAGAAACATGATTTGCTGTCTTCTTTAACAATGCTTATAACGTCTTATAGTTCAATATGGTGGCTAAAAATGACAAGAGTTAGATTCAGTCAGTATCCGCAGTTTTATGGTCTTAAAAATGAATCAGTAACGAATCGCGTCTTGAGTAAGCGGTGAATACTGTACAGTATTTGAATGTAGGCTGTACAAAACACCGGGGTACTTACTACACTAAAGTTCAAGTTTCTTCCCTACCTGTTTTTCCTACTCCATCCTGACCCATCACTGCAATCCGAATGTTTCGTAGATTGACCTGTGTGCTAAGGCCGAGTTTTCTTCTTCCCTTCATAACTTGTCTGCTTGAATCTTTATCCACCGAGTCTGTTTGAAAAGCAAGCAAGATCCGTTAATGCTGAACACTCGGTTGCTACTAATTCTAGTGACTGTTTGCATTGTTTATAACCTGGCTTGAGGCAATAAATTCCAGTGATTACGAGAGATTGACCTGCTGAGCGGTCAAGGGTATAATGTTGCCTGATTTGAGCGTATAAAACGTGATATAAGCGGGGAGTACAGTTTTTATCGTGACCAGTTGTTGGTTTACAAGGAAACTGTAGTAATATTAGAAGAATTGCTTGTTATGAATTTTCATTACATTTTTACAGGCAATGTAAATCACACTGAACACTATATGAATTAAGTCACTACTTCTTACCACCTTGTGTTTTTGAAAAGAATGGCCTAATTAAGCAATCATATCTTCATTAATCTTGTGTCACCAACGAAAGAGGGATTAATTCAAGTGCAGTGAGATCAGAGGAAAGAAATCTGTGTACAGTTAAATTTGAGGTTGCTTCCGACAGGTGTACAACAGTAAACATGCCTCTGATAATCGTGCGAAGCGAACGGTGGGAAAGAACGGTTTTAAATTATTTTTATGCAAAAAATCCTTGCATACTCAGAATACTGCTAACACCGGCGTGTCTACAATTAGCAGTGCACTAGAATTTGTATTCATGCCGTGAACTGACTGTACTTCATATGTAGTACGTGCCAATGCTAAGACACGTACAACAAGCAACACTGATTGCAAACTCAAATCACTTCCTCAGTCCTCTTTTAAAAAAAGTAACTTACACTAATCCTTCAATACCGGATATCCACCAGGCCGTCAATTGAAATCTGTTGTGTCGGGTTTACTTTTAATTAGACAGAACAATAGAGTGACGTTTCCTTGTGAGTTATTATTAAAAATCAACTCAAAACAAGAGAAAAGAATAATTGTTACCTTTTAGCGAGTATTTCAGTGAGACACCAGAGGATAATTATATTACGTATGTTATTATTGATAGTTTATTCACTATTTTCGGAACTTGGTTTAACTGCAAAAAGGTGATATATTGGCTCGTGATTGAGTAAGTTACAATTAAAAGATTTTCCCTTTTGCTTCTGCATCGTGTGTGTTTTAATTGTGAGATTATAGTATTAACCGGTTGCTGAAAATTAAGCTACATTGATAATAGTGTAGTACAGGGTGTCCCAAAGGTTCGTTCCTCTAATTTCATACACTATAACTTTTGATCAAAACTTTATTTTTTACATGAAATTTCTAAAAGACGTTTATTTCTCTATCAAGTAAATGTATTCAGAATTTCAGTAACTGGCATGCCCTTTTTGTTTTTTTTTTATCACATTCTGTAGCCGTTGCTTTGCATGAAGTGGGATACAGCGTGCAGACCCGCAAATGATCCATTTTGAGTTTTTTTATCACCTGGTGCGCAGGATCCAGTTCAACCGCCAAACAACATTATTTTGTTTTAGTTTAGGCAGCTGAAAAAAAAATATGCTTTGGGCATTCATCCAAAAAAGGTAATAATCCTGGCCCCCTTCCACAGTAAGGCTTTTGTACTTCTTTACAAATTTGAAACGAGCTGGGCGTTAATTAGCAGACTAAGCAAAGTTTTTTTTGCCATCTCAGGGGCCTCTAATTTTAATCATTTTAAACAGCTTTTCATGACCCTTTTATTTGGCTTGCTAACTATGTGAGACTGAGCTTCTGTGTCGAGTCTCTTACTTTGTATCTAACCTTCTTTAAAACTATTTTAGCTACTATATTCAGGGCTTTTGGTCTTCCCCTTAATTTCTTTCCTTCAAAACCTTCATTTCTCCATGATCATTCTACCACCCAACATTCGGATTTTTCCGGTTTTTTGCAATTTCTACAACAGATAAGCCAGCAAATCGGAGTATACAGGCTTATGCTCTCACGCAGCTGAACGTTTTTGCGTTAAAACAAGGAAGGAAATCGAGCAATCCGGGCTATGAAATACAAAAGATATGTGGCTGGAAAATAAACTCGCGCACGCGCACCTTTGGCGCGGAAGTACACAGATCGAATATTCGAGTCAAAAGATGACTCAACAAGTGTAAAAATAGTGAATTATATTGAAAGACACAACTTTTCTTGAAATGATTTGCTTGCCAAGTCCAATCATACTGAAATACAAACTTATCAAGTAGCGGAACGAACTTTTGGGACACCCTGTAAAACGTGTTTCAAGGGGGTGATGCGTTTAACAATGACCTTTTTTAAACAGGCGAGTTTATTACATATCTAAAACAGACGTACGGGTTATACTTGCTTAACAGTCACGTCAATAGCCCACGTGATGAAGAGCTTCCATGTTGCTTCATAGATTATAAATTTCAACAAGAAACTATGGTACGTAGTGAAACGGTATAGTATTGGACGATCAGTCAAATGGGAAAGTCTGTAACTGTTCAGTAAGTCGTCTAATTACTGTTTCCTTAGAGCATAAAGGAAGGCAGATATTTTCTCTCAAAGCTTTAATTTTTTGGACCCTATCAGAATGATTTTCTTTCGTGATCCTGAAAGTCAAAATCAAAGCCATTCTCTATGTAGTTTATGTTACAATATTTCTTATACAATGTATGGCAAAGAGCCTTATACGGTCGACCAATCAGAATGAATGTCAAAAAGCACGTCCTGCACACTTGGTACAAGTCAGCTGAAATAGCCAGGTGAGTGCGAATCCCTAAGGGTGCATGCTAAATACCGTTTGTTAGTCAACAATCAGAGTAAATATTAATAGTAATAAGCATGTCAAAGGCTTCTATCATGACCCTCCGCTAGGAATAAATATAGACGTGACGGAGATCGTTGATTTACGATACTACCTAGTCTCCTACACCAATCACATTCTATTGTTTTGATTATATATTTTCAAACCCTTACTTGTAACAAACTTTCAGTTTTATCTTCATTTTTCTTTCATTAGCCCCTGAAGAAGGTTAAACCGAAATATTGGGCAAACTTGTTTAAATATATATTTTTTTGTTTTATTCTTTTGTTCACTTCAGTATTCATCGCCTTGCCGTGGTAGTTTGCCGCATTATATTTTATACATGTCAGGAGTAATTACGCTCCCGACATGTTGAGAAGGGAGGGATAACAGTTTAACACCAAGGAAAATATTATCTTTTTGTCAAATGGTCAATTTTTCTTTTCTAAGGCAAACAGTTGAACGTATTTTGCACGCTTTTTTGTAAAGAAAAATGTGATTTCACAAGTAAGCCCGTCACAGAGGGCTTTGGATCGTGAAAATGTGGCAGGGTTTTTCATGTTGAGACAGTTAAAGGCAAAGAGAACTAATTCACTTATACGACAAAATATTTTACCTTAGTTCACAGACATGTACAGGAAAATTCCCGTTGAAGCTTTTTGAAAAAGCATTGTCTATTTATTATATACTCTAATTATATAAACACCAATGAAATACCAGGTGAGCTTTCGCGCGAAAACTTGGCAACTTCACATGAGAAAATGACATGTTATCTTCACATGTGAAAATATCACCTTTGCTATGGCTACATAATAAATAGCGCCTTTCACACCAAAAAACTATGAAGTAAACGTGAAATGGTTGGGTATTTCATTGGTTTTTATGTAATAAATAGAACATTACAAGGCCGCTTAGAGATACGAAATTTCTCTTGTCGTGTTGAAAAAATATTTCACTCGTTCGCTGCGCTCACACTCGTGAAACACACGAAGAGAAATTTGGTATCTCCGCGCGGCCATGTAATATCCTCTATAAGTTCAATTTCAAAAATTTAAGTTTTATCCTTCACGAAACATATCTTTCCACATGTTTACATTATAGAATTCCGTTACTTGAAAGTATCTATCATCAATATCAATTCGCAACAAAAATTCGATGCCGTGACAACAAAGCTCTCGAGCAAAGTTCACTTCTTAGATCACGTGACTAGTTTTCCCGCGACATGCAATAAATTTCTCACAAGCGCGGATACCAAATACCAAATCATTTTTAAATGACTATTGCGGGAAACCGATCAAACTTTAAATAATTTTGGTAAACTTTGGTAAGCGTTAAGTAAACATATATTAAAACTTGACAAAACTTTGGATGAGGTTGTAATTGATTTTGAGTTTGAAGTTAAAATTGAGTTTAGTCAGTTCCGAGAAAAACATTCCTTTCTTGCGCATTTTTTCTTTTTACCGCAAAGAGCATGCTTCACGAACATCGAGTTCGCTATTGGAGGAAAAAGCTCCCGTGAACGATTTTGGAAGAACAGTTCCCAGTGCCGAGAAATATTGCTACAAGTAAAATAGGTAATGGCGTCATTTCGTTGCTATGACAACTGCGATGTTATTGTAACCCTGATCATAATAAATTTTCATCTTAGTTTATTTAATACAACTGTGATGGCAATTTTAATTTCCAAATCTTTGTTTATCCTCATACTTGGGAGTTGACCCAGAAAAACCCTATCGAGCCACCTTAATTAATTGCATTAGCTGTAAACAATTTGATAATAACTGACATTTGAAAATCAAGATAGATCGCAACCCTGTGGTCACGAAATTGCAGCGATAACTGAACATCGAGTTAAAAAACAGAGTAAGGGAAAAGAGACACCCATGGTAGTTAAAATCAGCATACATGTTCCTTTTTAGACTTAGCTGAGTGATATATGTACCCTAGATTACGCTTTGGTGCTGCTTTTCCATTTGTTTTTGATGTTAAATCGTGGAAAATAGGTCTGCGCTTCTCGGATTGATTTAGAATCGTAGCTGATAAGATCTAAAGACATTTTGAATTCAAAAGAGCCACCGTTAACTGTTTTCAGCTGCGACTAAAACAGACTACTAAGCTGATAAAAATCGACAAAAAGTATTTTAAAATTGAACGAAGACCGAGTTTTAAGATGATCGGCTGACTCCGTGTTACCGGTGTTGAGGTAGTCCACCAGTTTGTGTTTTGATCTGCGAACAAATTGCCGTGGGCGACGTCAAACAAAAAGCTAACTCGAACCAATAGGGTGGTGTATCCATCAGTTCCAAATCAGCTCATTTCTCTTTCCACTGTCACTAAGTTGTTGTTGTTTTTTACACCCAGCAAAGCTGCAGTTTAACATTCTGTAATTTGGCACTCGTTACAGCCGCCGCTTGTAACTAACAGTTGCCGAATTTCACCGTACATTGACATCAAAAAAGTAATAAAATTAATCCCGTGAACTTACTGTCCAGTTTTCTAGACTAGCAGTCGCTGCGAATAAGCCCTAATGAACCAGCCATCTGTAAAAGGAATTTATTTACTGCATTTCAAAAGAAAGTGAAATAGAGAATAAATGGCTTGTGAAAGCGCGAAATGTTATCCAGGTGAGTTTAGTCTATTTTCCGAGACGAAATGAAAAACAACTGAACTTATCTTGCGCACTGATATTCGTCTTTCACTATGGTAAACAAAAATACTAATTAGACAAAAGCACAAATGTTTTAAATCAGATTTTAGTAGATGATTTTTCGCTCTTCGCATCAAAGCCCGTTTCGCTTTAAGCTTTCCTTCAAAATAAAACAGCAGGTTTGGCCAATTGTCGGTCGGAACGAACTAAAACTAGTAACAATTCTTGCTTCTTTGCCATTCGCTGTGAGGAAGGGAAAGCCAGGTGAACAGTTTATATATCATTTTGTTCCGTTTTATCTACCAGCACAGGACGTGCACCTTATAACTGCAGAAAAGCTTAGAAACTAG
Source organism: Porites divaricata (assembly GCA_038088405.1). Lineage (NCBI taxonomy): Eukaryota > Metazoa > Cnidaria > Anthozoa > Scleractinia > Poritidae > Porites > Porites divaricata. The sequence continues at coordinate 48,565,808 of JBBMOI010000002.1, forward strand.
CACCATTCATTCGACATCATCTGTTCTGATTTCAAACTCAGGTAATTATAAGAGAGTAATCATCTGTTTTTTGTGAGCCCTTAACTAACTCATATCAGCCTACCTTGACTATTTTTCGAAGGCATTCCTTCTCGGCTCTGTTACACTGTCACTGCCAATTTTTATGACTATGTATGGTTTACATGGCAAACTTAGTTACAGTCCCGCCAACTAAGCGTTCCGGTCAGTTAGGCAAGAGTATCTTTCCGGAATTTTCAATTTTTCACCAGGTGAAGTAATTAAACACACTTCAGTGGTATACAATAGCAGAAGTATTTCAACCATGATTTAAGCCAAGAGCTTATCAAAGTTATCTTAATATAATAACAGAAAGTTCATTTCAATAATGAAGAGTCCCTTGGTTTTTAAGAAATCATTTCTCTAAACGATTGGTGATTTGTCCTTCAAGACAATGTTAAGCAATATCTTACCTCCTGGAGTTTTTATCGCTTGTAAAAGACAACAGGTGTGCATGAAATGCTACAATATTAACAAACAGCCCATTCTAAATCCCTGATGTAGATCCAAATCAAATAGTACTCTTGACTTGTTTGATTCCGCACTCTCGAGAGTAAAAATAGAAACCCTTTCGGCATTTTTTGCAAAGTCATGTTGCATTTTAGACAAATCACCATCGCTAAGTGGGGCCAAGGAAGAAACAAAATTCTATTCGGGCTGCTGTATATCATGTACTCTGTACCTATCTTGGGCGATGGAAACAGCGTTATGATAATCGTGATTAATTTAGTTTTAATTCACACTTCACCGTTAGAACCCAACGTGTAATTTTCTTTCACATGGGGCTCATTTTAGTTCAAAACGCCACGACTGAATCTTTTGAAGGCTGTGTTTTGATCCTTGCAATCATTACAAATAGCGCATTTCTAAATAATATTATCTGAGAAAAGCATTACTCATTGAATACCGATGTGAATTATATGAAATAATTCATATTCGAACTGCGGTTGTAGATGAAAGTAAAGAATGATCATCGCAGTAAATTTTCCAATTTAAGCAATTGGAAAGAAGAAGCCTGAAAAAAATCAGGTCATGGGTTCGAATCCCGTTGAAGCCCTGATTTTGTTTTAGGCTTCTTCTTTCCGATTGCTTAAATTGGAAAATTTACTGCGATGATCATTCTTTACTTTCATTGAATACCGTTGACTACTTACAATCAAAGACGAAACCGATTTAATGTAAATCCTGCAGACTTTTACCTTATTTGGAGTGAGACTCTTGGGCTTGAATCAGTAGGAGAATTAAATGGCAATAGAGGATTTCCTGGTGCTAAAGAATGATTAAATTCTTTAGTTGGCAATATCTCAGTTGTAACAGATTTGTTATTACTGTGTCTGATTGAGGCATATTTGTCCACATCCGCCAGAAAGCTTTACCAGAGAAAATTTCTTGAATCATTGCACGTAAATCATTTTCACTGTGTGCTTCCCTTTATGTAACCATGCAGTTAAGCAGTCTCACTGACGATGTCGACTGTTAAACGAGCACATTATATCGAATGATAGAAGCAATGATGGAAAAACGTAAAATTATTAGTGTACTCCGACAAATACTGGAACAAGAAAAAATAACAAGGGCAGGTAATCCTTCTCTGCGAAACTAAGAAACACTGATCAAACCACTCCTACTATATTTTGATTTTGATGTTTTCAGCGGGCAGCAAATGCTCGCACGTATCATGCAACGTCCTCTTGAATAGTAAACTGAAAAAGTTAACAATTTTAACTACTACTTTTAAGATCTATGTACGAGTTACCCCTTTCTTCTTAATTTTAGTTGTGTAAATGTTTTTTTTATTCAGGCCTTGTTTGAGCCGCCATGCAATCGAGAGAACAGACCAATACTGACCCGTAAGGAGTGTCCATTAATCCGGATGTGTAGTGATACACTCGAATAATACAGGAAAAAATAATCACCTTCTAACAAAAATTTAAGCATATCCAGATATAATAGAATCGCAGAAATGCTCACCAGTTCAGCTGCTCTGTATTGACTGGTTTGAATGAAGTGTGTCTCTCTGTTAAGGTCATTTGACCGAATTCATGATTTAAGGAGCCCGTTCCTCCCTGCCGATGATAGTAAAGCAAAAATGTAAAGATTTTCGTCTGTTCAGTGATTCCTGGGATAATAGCTGTCTGGCAAATGAGTGATCTATGTTAAGCTGAAGTGCTCAATCTTGTACAAGAATGTGATGGCCTATCTTATTAAATTCTTGTTAGAACAGTAACCGTTGTTTTAGTTTTCCTGTACCAGAAAGAACCACTTTCATTTATAATTTTCCATTCAGTGGAAATGTTTTAAAATGCAATTAAGACCACCAGTGGGCCAGGATAATAAGAAAAAAACCTTATTTGCAAACATTCCAGCTACAGCGAGGAGCATATTAATGTACTTGAAATAATTTTTAGCCCAAAAAGATGCGAGAGTTAACGGAGCGGATTTATCTAAAGCCGATCTAACGGTCACGCCCATGTACTAATATAAGCTACCCCCTATATTTAGTGTTGGCTAGAAGCTCAAGAGTATGATCTGCCTACGTTATTGGTTTGTTATGTAACGCTGTTAGGACGTAGCCTGAATTTCAGACGATTAATTCGAGTCATTTTTACTCCTTCAGATATTTACGGAGTAAATTAAAAAAGACTCGAACTAATCGTCTGAAATTATGGCTATGTTAGGAAGATGATTTTCAATCAGTTTGTTCCTGAGTTGACTGAAATGAGATGGTGTACAGGCTTTTTTACTGATAAGCCGTTCAGCGTTGACCCAACTCGAGCTAATTTTCGGGGACTTACTTATTTGCTATGAAGCTTTGATTTTGACATTTATATTTATTTACTGGAAGTCAGTAGTATGGTGTGGCCCATTTTAGGTCTTTTCACTTGGTCTCAAATTCCAGACTTTATACAAAAAACACTAACTCTATGATACAGTTCAGATTTCTACTCTAATGCAGACACTTGACTCTGTCCCTTTGGTGTCCAAATCAAGGAGGTTTGCCTGTAATACACTCGGATACCTCTGTAATTCAGACACTTTACTCTGTACCCATGTCCATATTGAGGAATTTGACTGTAATACATTCCGACTCATCATCCATATATATATTTTTTAATACCGAGTAATTGACCGTGAATAAACAAAATGGGCGAAATTTTCATGACAGTTAATGAGGTACTAAATTGTAATCATGTGCGCTAGGATGATTTGCGGGAGTCAAGAAAGGACTGCCGGTTTGAGAGGACCGGAGTTCCTGCAGTAACGTTTGTATAACTGGAATCAAACGTCCAAGTAACTCGGTTCGGTTCTATTCAATATCCTGGAACATGCAGCCGGTTTTCCTTCACGGTTATGGGTGCGACACCGACAAAGAAAATAAACGCTATAGGACAACAAAAGGCAAGATTCACCACTTTAGTATCAATGCCGTCACAGAGTTACAGAAGAGTGTAGGTATTCTCTGGCCGTATATTATTTCATTTGACGAGCTCTTCGAACTAACAGGGTCTTTTCACCCCAGTGTACAGGTTAATGAAAGAATGTGGATAAAGAGGTGGTCAGGCCATGTCGGCTACATAACGTAGATTCCTATGCAGGAAGGTTCTGGAAGGCCCAAAAGCACATGGTAAACTTTTGTGCCAGAGAAGGACTCGCAGCAATGGAACTTGGACACGGGAGGAGGCAAGGCTAATCGCTATAAAGACAGATATGAGTAGATGGAGCCGGGAATGCATCCATGCAGTTTTATGCGCAACTGGAGGGAAGAAGACAGTCTTGTCACTCGGTCAAGAACTGTAACTTAAATACTGTAACCGAGTTAATCAGTCTAGGGGGAATTTCCACAATAATCAACAGCAAAACAGCAAAAAACCGATTGGTATTTGACATCACCAATAAAGTAAACAATTAATTTAGCATAAAAAATGTTATTGAATGGTTATAATAAATACTAATCCGTTTGAAAATAAACAATAACATTACCGAAAAAAGTAATTAATTATACAATCGATCTTTTTACTTACGGGGATTGGTGTGTTTGCTGCTTGATGAAGATTGTCTCGTCAGTGCTGACTTCTTCATATCCTTGAAAATAATAAAATGAACCGAAATTATCATTACAAAAGGTTTCTCTTTCCTACCTGCGCACATGAATGCCCAATAGCAACGTATAACTAAGAAGAACAAATTAATATTTTGCAGAGTTAGGATCATAACCACTCGTAACAAGAAAGGAGAAGCATCTGAAATCTAAAAATTTAATTCAATTTGTAAATTCTCCGCTAAGAGACTGGGAATTTTTGTAATAAAATAAAATCGCAGGATAAAGGAAGCTGGACTTTGAACTGCGTTTTAAAAATGGAAATCAAGTCTAATGTAGTTTAACTTAAAAAATCCTTTAAACGGCTGGGGAATCCAACCTGTTCAATTGAATATCTTTCAGCCCTCTCCTAAATGGACAACTTCCTCTTTTGGGTTTTTGTTCGATTTATGTGAAACACAAATTCGTTTGGAATTTTATTCCCAAGAAGCTTTTGCCATCGCAAACGCACTTCCATTCGATGCATCTGTTTTTTGCTACAAAATTTGTATTCAATCGGGTTGCAAGTAAATTCGGCTGAAATTAGAGTGGCTTTGTAATCTTGTTGGCTTCCGTTTCTCAGTTGCTTCCAAAAATGGCTGCCTGTAATTTAAACGACTTGATAGATTGTCATAGGGTTTTCACACGAAACAGTTGCACTGAAATAAGTTGCATGACAACAGTTGAAAAAACACAAGCTCGCTACGCTAGGATACTCAGGGGATGAAAACATGCAAAAATATAAACCTACCTTAGTTCTAAATTTCTTGTCGTAAGGACATACGCAATACTCAATGTTTTCACTCGGCCCTTCTCGGCAGAATGACACCAGTTCATATTCGCTGCCATAAGTAAATAAACAGGCTATAACACGGTATTTAAAATCACAAGGGGTTGTATTGCCATTTTTAGAAGATAACGCGATAAGCTCTGACAGTTAATACTGCAAGATAACGCGAAAAAATTTAACTCATTTTGTCTCCTTTTGTTTTTTTTTTCTAGAGAATGAAAGACAAACATTCGCTTTAAAGGCCCCCTATTGATTCCTTTTGTAACATTTTTTTTGACTCTACGTGGGACGTACTCTGATATTTACCAAGCTTTTGTTTGGAACAACTCAGTGTTCACTTCAATGAAGAAAGTAGCAAAAACAAGATCCGCTTTGCAGCAATATTTACCATACTATATAAAGTCATTGCGCGGCAAAATGAAGCTCATTTGCGCGCTATGCAAATTGTTCTCTCCTGGTCACGTGGGCTAAGCGAAAAGATAGGGTAGAAGTCTTTTTTGGAAATACGAAGAAATTTTCACAACAGGTGCAACTGTTGATCAGGAATGGACGCTATGTTATTGTCTTAGTTTACTTTATGTACAGAAAAGAATAACAAGATGCTCTTATCGATTATCTGATGCATCAGACATATCAATTAGAGCAGTCATTTGTAAAAGACTCTCCCGGTAAGCGATCGATAAGAGGAGAAATTAACGGAGTTTAATGATGATGGTTTCCGATTTTTATACAAGACCGCACACAGGTGATGAAATACGTTATTAACCGATTGTGATCGAGTATAAAATGACAAATATATTGGCCATTTATTTTTTTGTGCATTTTTATAAAGATAAAGTGGTCGTCTATAAAGAAAATAAGAGCCAAATCCTGCAGCTATCTTCACCTTAAACAGTCTGCTTTGATAGCAAATGACTAAAGGGATCAACTCTTGCGAGATCGAGCAATGAGCATAACAACATAACTAGTGGGTAGACTGTTGCGTTGCCTTATCGTGCCCACACTCCTTTAGCTTTAGTCCACTCCGGCCATGAATAAATCCCATTATGGACAATCTTTTTTAACAATTGCTTTCTCGTTTTCCGGAGTTCACAGTTTGGCATTTGTTTAATACATTATCAGACCCTGGAAAACGACCGACTTTAAAACCTAATTGCATCCAAGATAAAATTATCAATAGTGTGCATTCTCCACAACCAATTAATTAACTCAAGTACTTTTCACTAATATTACTGACTGTGGTAGATAGACTTTCTGATTCAGTCTTTGACAGCTAATTGTTTTGTTGTTTTCTCTGACAATCGCTGAGAATTCCATCAGTTTCAACCCTCTTACTAATTGTCTTCATCCAGTTTACACTGCAAGTCTCAAGCTGTATGCAAACTGAAAAGAAACTCGAGGTTTTTGAATCTTTTTTCGATGGTAAATCTATCAACTCAGTAGATAAAACCAAGACCGTTTTAAATTCCACTACTTATCTGTGAAATAGTTGAGTTCGAGCGCTTACTGTGGGGCGGCCATTATCAACGGTTTCAAATGACTGACCAGGACTAATCTGGGATACGATAGTGGAAGCCTCCATGCTCGAAACCGGGAGTAGAGTAGAGTGAGTTGCTAAGTCATTTGTAAATGTCACGGTCAAAAATCTGTAACATCTGTTACAACTGTAAAAATCTGTTGCCACTTTCGACTAGTTGTTTCATCCTAGCAATTGCCGCCTGTTGAGCAACAAGTTATTCCTAAACATCGACTGACCGTGTGTTATCGGCTGATTTAACTTTTAAACAATTCTCGCCTTCAAGACTCAACGTTTTAACTTAATTTTCAGTTTTATCTCTTTTATTCTAAGACTTCTTTCCTCCAGTTCTCCTTCTTCAGTATGCTTTAAGGTCTTTAAGAAAAATAGCTCGAGAGCCCTGATAAAAACCATCAAGTTTCCCATTCACCGAATAGCTTACTTGTTTCCCTTTCTCAGTAGTCCTTGGAATTGTGCGCAATTTGAAATGTATGTAAGAACCAAGTATTCTCGTTCAAATTAACGTTGCCTTAAAAACAGGAACTACCCTGCTTGAAAGAGAAAACGCCCGCATGCAGTCTACTGGACTTCAAAACAGCCCTCATTTTTGCGTAGGTCAAGAACGCGGAGCAGTCAAACGAAAATACTAGAACGAGTAGGGTGAAAACTGATAGAAACTGGGGAGAGACGCGAAATTTTTATCCTATTTTGCGCACTCACACGCCCCCCCTCCCACCCTCATGGACGTCTCTATTCAATGGTGAAAAACGATTTTGAGAAAGAAACCGACTGCCTTTGCACTCTCAAGTAGTCTACATGTATCGTTAAAAGAATGACATGTTTTTACTTCCCTTGAAGAATACATTTCCTCTAAGTAAAATAAAGACATTTACTCTTTCACTAGAGGAGGGCTTCGGATTATTTAACTGCCAGTCCACGGCATGGGTAACCAGAAGATTGAAATGGGTGTTCATGATTATGAAATTGCAAAACTTCTGTATGCAACCAAACGCAACTTGCAATTGATCATGACCATGCATGCAAAATCCAGAGTTGGTGTGGACCATCGATGAACAATTCTGTCACCAGAGAGTTAATGCCATTCCAGTCCTTGGAGAGAGTCCTTTTCATTTTCCAGAAGCCAACTTTTCTTACGCTGCCATCTTTTGGCTATCTTCCACAAATGTATCTTTGCCTGGGCTTGTTTCTGGAGTGCGTGACGTACATAAAACAAAATATACAAGGAAAAGTCAAACAGTGAAAAGTGCAATACAAGAGCGTAAGATTATAACTGTCGTCGAGTGTGGCATAGAATAAAAGGTAGGTAGACGTTTTTTTGCCTAATGTGAATCCAATATTGTCAATTACCACGCAATTTTCAATCATTTTTATCACCCTATTGGTGTACTCTGACTTGTAACTTGGTAATGGTGCCCCAAGAATACACTTCAGTTGCGTAATCATAGTCTTGATCTATTTGCCATGGTTTGTAATGGCGGCGAGAATGTAAATCAGTGCTTTGATTGTACGTGGGTCTGTAAAGACTAAACTTTCCTCTAATTATGTTTTTTGATGTATCTCATTTAAATCGATTAATTTTGCTGTCTGAGGTGAGGCTTGTTTGTACCCATAATTCTCTTGGCCTGGTTCAGCTTCCCGTACGAAACCTAGTTTTAACTTAACTTTTATATAGTTCGGTTTTAAGAGCATGTTAAAACAGATCATTAATCGAGGTTAGACCAAATCGTGAGAATTTATTGGAAGGTTTTCTAAATGTGCATGCAACTGCTGTTTCACCTCTCGTATCTCTTGCTGATGGCTACCAATAACGATTAATTATGGAGTGGACCGGATGTCAAGGAGAGCGGGGTCTTTCATTACAATTCACATACGGTACGAGCATCCACGGGTCACGGATTAGTTTAAAGAAAACAAGTTCAGCTTTAAAACTCATAGACTAGATAAACTTCCATTTAAATGATCGGGATCTTCATTTAGGACCGTGTAAAAGGAGAATGTGAATGGTGGACGGTGGAAGGCGGACGGCGGACGGCGGACGGCGGACGGAGAAAAATAATAACAAAGAAAAAAAAAATTTTTTTTTGTTCATTTCCAATATTTGCAAAACCTGTCGATCGGTACGTGGCATGTTTTTGGTAGTAAGTCAGTGACACAACCCATATTAATATATGGTCCGCTAGAGGCCTGTCGATATAAGGTAAGGTGACAATAATCAAATCTTTTCTTATCCCTAAGTACATTTAAGTTTGTTTGATCCTTCCAACTCCCAAGGAATTGCTAAAAGAATCGAATAAAATACTGTTTAAATTTCTCTGGAAAGGAGCAGATAAGGTAACAAGAACTTCAGTTATAAACGAATACGAAAAGGGAGGGCTAAGAATGGTAGGTCTCGAGTGCATTGTTAAATCATTGAGATTAGCTTGCTTAAAACGTACCTTCAGTGGGACTAATGGAACTTGGAAAGTTACCTACAACACATACTGAGCTCTGTTGGGGGATTGTTCCTTTTTAACTGCAACTACAATATCTCAGATTACACAATTCCCTCTCAATTTTATGGGAACTTTTGTTATGGTGGTCGCAGGTCGCCACTGAAGAAGATTGGAAAACCATAAGCTGGAATAACAAAGAAATAAATTAAAGTAGAAAACAAGCCGGTTTATTACAAACATTATATGTTAATGCGAGAGTCATTTGAATTGAAGATCTTTTACTAAGTCTCAACATTACTGATTCTTATAATCAACTGTCTAAAAAAATATGCAAAACAAATATTTTAGAATGGGCTGGCCTACGTAGGTCCATTCCATTGTCGTTAAGAAGTTTTGAAAGGTATCCTTCCATAAACTTAGAACAAATGATATGTACTTTCTGTGACAATCAACCCGAATCAGTAACCCATTTGTTCTATCACTGCTCACGTTCTAAACAGTTTTGGATTGAATTTAAATTATACTGGTGCCTGATATTTCGAATCAACGAATTCGTCTCTGCTTGGAAAATGTCCTCTTTGGAATTTTGACGGAAAATGCTTGCCCTTAATTTACTTCAATTGCTGAACTATTTTATAATTATTGGGAAACTCTATTTGCGGGACTGTAGGAGCAAACAAATCCTTCCAAACATTTATGGATTTAGGGCGAAGATCATCGCTAAATATGAAACAGAGGAAACTGAAACCTGTAACAAAGAAATCAATTCTTTAAAAGAAAGTGAATACTCATACGCCTTATTTAAGTTAACTGTCCTAACTCCGTATTATTTCATTGCCCTGTTAACGTTGTACTTTTTTTCTAATTTCTTTTAGCCCTGTGAATAATTTAACAATTAATTTTGCTGTACTCTGTTAATGTCTATTGTTAAAATGTTTTTTTGTAGTATTGTAAATGTAATTATTTAATGTGATTATCAATAAATATATTTTAAAAAAATTTAACCGAAAAAACAACAACAACAACAAAACGTCAGTGACACGTAGCGACGCAAAAAAACTTACTTGATGGTTTCTCTAATTAAGGTTCTTCCAGATTTAGGGGTGGCGAATGGTCCCTCGAAAAACGTGGATCTCGGAAAATTTTGGCAGGATCTCGAAATCGCGGAAGCGTTTTTGATAAGTCTCGAAGTCTCGTTTTTGCATGGTTTGTTTTTACTTTTTTTGAGTCTCGGGCTTGGATTTCTAACTAAGATCTCGGCGTCTCGGCTAGCCTCGGACTTTACCATTCGCCACCCCTAGATTTGTTGTTGTGGTCTTTAAAAGACACATTTATAGTCCCCACAAAAAACTGAAAGGATTTAAACCAGTTCAACAATTGTGACTAGGAATTTACGGATGACCCTTTAAAAAAGTTCGTAAGAAAAGTTCGTTTAAGAAGAACCAAAAGCCAGGAATCGAAAACCAAGGCACGACCTAAAAGATCTTTAAAAATACAACAAATTTTGCTTTTGAATACATGTAGCAATTCTTGGATTCGGCTTTAGAATTATGTGAACTCAGATCGAGACAGCTGAGGCACCAAACCGTCAGTCCCTTTTCTGTAGGTATCAGCACAATTGACGTCAATTGCCTTGATATCGGCAAGCATTTTCCAAAATTGGTCAAGGCTGGCTGATTTCGAAAAAATTACCATACTATAGCTGGGGGATGTAAGCCAATCACAAACGTGGAAATATTTTGAGTGAATAATGATTCTATTTATCTAGTTTCATGGTTATTTCCAGTGAGATATTCTCCCAGAGACTGTGTAGTTGTCTTCTTATTACTCTACGATAACAAGATGCCTCGACAAAAACTTCCAAGCTGGAGAAGCTTCTTAACAGTGGAGCCTGTCATACTATTTTATGCATACGGCCTCTTAACAAGCTTTCCTTTGTTTCGGCAATATGTGTACAGTGTCATCAGTGACAGGAAGTGGTTTCCTTATAAGGAGCTAATAATGGAAAAAGAAGGTCCTGGATGTCATGAAAACGTCTTTGGAGCAAATGCCACGTTGAAACGATTAGAGGAAGAAGTAAGACGGATTAAATTTTTCTAGTTTACTTTGCTATCTAAAAGTGGCACATAAGGATCTATGGGGATTCCTCCTTCTCCGCACTCAATCACAACACATCCCTAATCTCTAATTTGACAAAAGAATTTTCACCAATAATCTTAGTCCCTTTTTTGAAATTGAAACTGCTTAAGGAAGTTCAAGTTGTAATCTGACCACTAACCGGGAGGTTGCTTTTCGGAGTTTCTGAGTTCATCACCGCACAGAGATACCAAGTGGATAATACCAACCGAAGGAGTCAAATGCAAATTTTTGTTTTAATTTATTTATTTGAGAAACTGAACCTAACCTTTGAAAGTCTTGTTATCTTTTGTCATTACGCAGGTGCAAAGTCTAGCCACGAAAATAGACTTAGGGAACACCTTTTTCATGACTATTCCGTCGCTAATCGTTGCACCATTTTGGGGTCCTTGGACTGATAAGACAGGTCGGAGAAAACCTGCCCTCATAGCACCTGAAATTGGAGGTATTTTGGGAACTATAGTGATGCTTATGGTAATGTACCTCGATTTGCCTTTGTATGTGATGTTTGTGGGCTCAGCTGTGATCGGAAGTTCAGGATTTTTGACGACTCTCTCGTTAGCCGTCATGTCGTATATCGCCAGCACAACTGAGAAGACAGGAATCGCCTTCAGAATAGGTGAGACCTATGATATAAACATTTGTAGAGTTTGCTTTATATTTCAGGTATAAGTGCATTAAACACCTACAAATATAGCTGACAGAGGGGATTATTGACAACCTCTCTGACTGTTCCCATTTTTGCACGTGATATGGTGTTGGTATCGCAGCCACGGTGAATAGCCAGCGAAAACTCACCCTATGAAAGGAAATCCGGATTCCGGACTCCGAGAAACTCTAGCTGGTGGATTCCAGAATCCTGGGCTTTGGAATCCGAAATACAGCTCAAGGGATCCGGAATCCCACTAACGCTAGAATCTGGAATCCTGAAGTCCCACTGAATCTGGAGTCCATTACCTGGAATCCGGAATCCATGGCATGGAAACCAGAATCCAAGACTGTCTTGGATTCCCTTATATGGGGCGAGAAAACAGTGGTTTTGTGTTGTTCACCGCTACGAGGGACAGTGAAAGGCGGCTGTATTGGCGAGTATTGGCAGGATAGCGCTTGAGAGAGTCAGTAAAGAGAGGAAGACCGGGAGCAAGGACCCAAAAGGAGCGCGGATGTTTCAGGTCTGTATAGGCGTACTTCATGTGTAGAAAGAAGTATAGAGAGAATGCTAACTGTTTCCTTTCACTTTCAGCTATTATGCAGATACTTGTTTTCACTAGTGGAGTCATTAGTCAGCTGACCAGCGGTTTGTGGATTGATAGGTTCGGGTTTATTGCACCAACATGGCTCGTTAAACTCTGCTTTGAAAATTTTTCCACTCGCAGTCATCAGGTAATGAAAGATAAGGTCGTGGTAATAAAGTTTCGTCTCATTGAAGACCAGGCTGTCAACCTGTTCTGGGATAGCAAGATCCATTATGGCTCTAATAATAGCTATAATACTCTTCAAATTTGGTTAAAACACTAGACTGAAAGTGAGGATTTTCTTGTCACGCCTTTTCAACCAACTTATCCTGAATTTTCCCCGTGTGCACTTCTCCTCTCCTTCCCCAATGTTGAGATTGGCGTTTATTTGCAAATGGGTGATGCGTGACCGTGATCAATACTTGGGAGGGCGTAAATATAACGTGACATTAAGTGTTTCAACAAATGTGTGGAGTATTGCAGCCTCTGCAGTACATGTGAGATTCATTAGAAACTTAGGAGCTTGTTTTTGCTATGTTAATAAGAAACCTAAAGTCAAGTGACTTTTTAAAATGGAGATTAATATTTTGATTTATTATGGATAATGAATAATATAAGATTCTTCAATTTGAAAGCGATGATTATTTTCGTGGAAACGAGTTACCAAGCGTTTCGTTTCATCTTCTTCTTCAAAATGGGAAAAGTTACTTTCCTTTATGAAGTTTCAGGAATTCAGTACCTTGTTAGATTCAAGAAGGAGTTTGGGACAGATAGGTTTTTCCACCCTGTGCATTCCTTTGGTTTAAAGTATAGAACTTGTGGGAGTTTTTGGTGTTATTTTGAAAGTGATTCGTCTCTGGCTCAGAAACTTAATTTCACTCTTTCTAATAACATAATAATCATTTGTGTTTACCAGGCAAGAACACTGAGATCATGACCTAAGTGCTTTCGTTTCTATATTTCCTGTTTTGTAGCTGCATGCACATTTTACCGCCAGAATTTGAAGTACAAGAGATAGAAATGGTAGATGAGGAGGCTGGATTGAAGAGCGAAGAAGCAAATGGCAATAAACAAGACGACAACCTTATCAACTAAAGCAAAGAGCATTGTCGATGCCAACAAGAACCAAGTAGACGAAACAGCCGAGAACCCAGAACACATAGAGCTTGTGCAGAAGACAGCAAATAGTTAGAAAATTAACTTGGGAAACCTGTTTCACTTTTTTTCCCGAAGCCTTGCAAAGGACCCACTACTAAAGACTTAATGGGGTGGTTTATCCGTTCTTTGCTTACCGATCAGCACTAACTATGCAAATCATTTTTGAATCTGTAAATCTTTTGTAAGTCAGTTTAGAAGAAAAAATAATTCTATTATTTGAGCTTGTAAGGTACTGAAACAACCAAGTCAACTGTTTTAAAAAACAACAACAACAATTAAATTTACTCCAGAACAAGATTGTTTTATACAAGTCGTATGGGCTCCCGAAGCATTTGTATCTGTTATTCTTTCTAAATAGACTCGAAATACAGGGAATATAAAGTAAGACAAAAGATAGTCCAATCACGGATGTGGGTGTGTATAGCACTATCCACAAGGGGTAAAATCCCGACAAGCGACAGGGTGATGGGCTGAAACTGCGACAGCGAGGAAGAAAAGCGCATAAACGGTATTAAGAGGCCCGGATTACCGTTGAGGTGATTCCCTGGTTTTGCACTTCGCATCTCTTACTGTGCATAGATAGATAGTCTTTATTTTGAAACGATAAGTGTTAAAGCTACATGAGCTTGTGGGGTCGTTTGCAATTAACTAATCACTAAGTAACTAAAAAACTAAAAACTAGGGGTATTTACAGAAAGAACGTTGAACTTAAGTCAGGGATATTTACAAATAAGAAATTGTGGGCGTAATTTTTTTAAGTATATACAAAGTCATCTTTTCTAAAATTACAAGTGGATGCAGACGTTATCTTAAAACTAAATTCATTAAAATTAACTAGAGATTTAAGCTTTAGCCTGAGGTCACGATATGGAACGTTTTTTGTCAGGGCACTACAATTGTTGGTCACTGCATTCCACAGGACCGAGCCTCTAAACGCGACAGAGTCTTTCATGTAACGCGTTTTGAAGCGGGGAACAATTAAAGAAGCGCAGGTCCGGGTTGAATAATATGTGGCCCGTTTCTTAGAAATCAGATCGATTGATGTGACGGGTAACCTATCGTGAAAAGCTTTATGAAAAAAAAAAAAAAAAAAAACAGATAAAAATGGCTGATTTATAATAAATAGACAGAGATGGCCACCGTGAAAAAAGGCATGTGAAGTAACATTATTAAAATGAAGTTGACTGAAGAGAAACGCTATTGGAATTTTTGCTTGCGGTTGTTTCTTGCCGAGGTGATACTCAATGTGTTGGGAATGTGCATAACGTAAGCAGTACGCGTGTTGCTGAGTTCTACTTCCTTGCGGAGAACTTTGATAGTGGATGTCAGAAGGATGTTTAACTTGTGCTTACTCATTTTGATTTTCTTTTAAACGCTTTCTTTATCACATTGTGTCCTAAATGTGATGTCTCGATGTAAATTCTGTAAAAAGGAATTTTTTAATACTTTCTTCCCCCTTTCACATACATTCTATTCTGAAACTTGCCCCAGTCCTCTCTCAAAAATCGGAGAAAATGCATTTGGTGCGCATTTTCAGCAGCTCTACCGCAAAAACGAGTACGGTGACTCCCATTTTTTTATTTCATGATTTTAATAAGGACAGTGCTTCCTTTCGATGAGAAAAAAATTGGCACAAATCTATGTTCAGTTTTTTGGCAATTTTACTAAATTGTACGGATTGAGTTATCACCGGTCGAATTGTTGGTTTTCACATGACGTCACCAAAATTCAAACTACAAAACTATCGATCCTACTGAGATTTTACTTTCATGGTGTATTAGAGCAGCTGAAAACTAATTTTCAAACAAGTTTTCGCTTCAGAAGGGTTCTTGGTTTTGTGATAGAGTACGCTTGAATTTCCAAGCTTTTGCGTGAGGCAGCATTTACATTACGGCCGAGAGAGCTGTCATTTAGGTTAAAAAAGAGACTTTTTTCGCGGAATTTTGCTATCTAAGCAGTTCAAGTATTAGAAAAAAGTATTACTTTAATGTTTATGAGTTTCTCTAGGAGTAAATTCACGCTTTTGTAGCAAAACTCGGTAACAGATGTTTCTGTTAGTTTCCGTCCGCCATGTTGGAGCTCATCCGGATGAGCTCCAGCATGACGTCTCCATACAAAGCTCTATAAATTTGGGTCAAACATTTCCCCGGATATCTCGTATTCGAATTATTCCTTCGACCCAAATCTTGGCGAGGGTCTTTGTATATTTACCTCCTTTCATTTCCAAGATTCTGGACTTTATCAGTCGAATGGTTTTGATTTTTATTTTGACCTATTTTGAATGGCGTGACACTGAAAACCAGCAATAGCGCGTGTCCAATTTAATTCTACTTTGGAACGTAAGGTAAAAACAAGGGCATTAAAAGGCATTTTTCTGGTACGTAAGTGGATACACAATACATTAATTAAAGTTCAATTCTGTGGGATACCACATGCATCATCGAAAAAATCTCTCCTTTTTGTCTAGTTTGGGCTGTGCGCGCGTGCCGTATTTGTCAGCATTGTGACGTCAAAACAAGCACGGTGACCCCCACTTTTTATTGCTTTTTTACCATCTTCTTGACTTGTTACATCTTGGAAGCTTTCACCCATAGAAGGTTACTCAAACATGGCGGAACTGCGATATCGACCGAAGACAATATGCTCGGGAAGGACACTCAACTACACAAGCACTGCATGATTTATTTACTCCATGCAATACACGAGGCAGTTGACACAGGAAACTGCTGTGCTCGCATATTTTTTGCCGACTTATCAAAAGGGCTCGATATAATCGATCACAACATTCTCCTTCAAGAACTGTTTCTTGAATGTCGATCAGACTCTGTGGGCCGGTTATTTAAACGGAGTTTAACCAGTGTTTAACAAAGCCGTGCTCTAAGTAGTTTTCAGTTTACCCAATTTATGACAGATGGCAGACACCCGTTACCGTGACCCATTATCGTGCTAATGGTTTCCACTGCTGTACAAAGAACTAATCCTTATAACCTTAGACCTGGTTCTTCTCGACCACTCAATAAGTTGCCCATGTCTCCCTCGTCTAAGTATCCGTCATCATATTATCTTTTTAAGTAGTTTTTTAAGTAGTATAATTAATACATAGCTTTAATGTAGCATTATTGTTAGTTATAACCACTTGTTAATTCAGCTATCTACAAGAGTGAAGAGAGTAGAATAAACGATATTTATTCATTAAAAATTAAACCCCAGCACGGTGCTTTGACAAGCAATTTCGTTCCCAGTGACCTTTCCCTTTGAAGTAAAGGCCGCTTAAAACTAAGTGTTTTTGTTAGTAGTTGTTTTTAATCAAACTGAGAAGCAGGCCGGGAGTGATTTGGCAGACTGGCTACCAGATGTTTTTGTGAGTCTGAGGCAGGCTAGTCGTGCATAATAAATAGTCACGAGATCTCTTTGTATACAAACACAGGGTTTTGAACGAAAACGTGGTCTTCATGTGACACAAACCCACGCAATTTGTCAGTGACTGATTAAATGAAGAATTTATCAAGTAAAAAACTGTGAGTCTGAGGCAGGCTAGTCATGCATAATAAATAGTCACGAGATCTCTTTGTATACAAACACACGCTTTGTTTTGAACGAAAACGTGGGGCGCTTTCCATTCAACCAAAAATTCCGGTAATTTCGGTTGCTACATCAAATGGAACGGACCATTTCGGTTTGGTCCGACCGGAATATTCGGGACCAGCTTTGAAGGTGGTCCTCTTTGACCGGTCTGGTCATTTCGGTCGGTCGGACCGAAATGTCCCTTTCCATTTGACAAAATTGTTGTCCCCAGTACCACTCTTTTGTATCCTGCTTGCAAGAACAATAACCAAGCGCGCGGTGGCTTGGGTCGGGTCTGTGCAACCGGAATGAACCGTTCCATTGAACACGTAAAATCTCCTGAATTTCAAACCGGAATTTTTGTTGAATGGAAAGCGCCCGTGGTCTTCATGTGACACAAACCCACGCAATTTATCAGTGACCGCATAAATGAACAATTTATGAAGTAAAAAACTAACATCCTCTGCACCCAGTCTGTATGTAAAGATGTACGGTGCGAAAATGTAGATCGATGCAAGTCAGATCAGGTGCGTTCAGGTGTGTATTTTCGTTTTATATTCTCTCGTAGTCAACGGTACGTCAGCAATATAATTGTCTACAGTACACTTTCATTTTTGTAAACTTAATTCAGCTGCAAACGTACAAACGACCGAGACTAAGACCCGTCTTAGTTTTCGAGATTACGAAAACTAAGACCCCCTAAAATCGAATCCGTCGAAATATGAAGTCAAATTGTAAGCAAAATAGGTCTAATCTGTCAAATTATCTTCTGTCTGATTCTTTCCACCGAGTTTTAGGGCAAATTTAACAGTAAAATTAGGGGTCTTAGTTTTCGTAATTCCGAAAACAAAGACCCGTCTTAGTTTTCGTTACTACGAAAATTAAGAAACCCTAAAAAATCAGTCCGTAATATATATATATATGAAGTCGAATTACGACCGTTCAAAGACTAATCCTCAAACGACCCCAATCGAGGCATTGACTAGTGCCATAGTTTCGACAATAATTTGTTTATCAACGGTAATCTTGCAGAACTGCTTAACATTTTATGACAAAGTATCGATGCCGTTTCACTAGTTACTATTACGATTGTTGTTTATAAAGCTGTGAGTCACAAGCGAAAGAGCTGAGCACGTTCTTTTTTTTCCCCGCTGTCGCAAAAGCCTGAAGACTCTGGGTACGAGATTGGACGTTTAAGGGTCAGACGAGTGTAACAAGTGTAAACCGCAGACTGCTGATTGCAGACTGCGGACTAAGGGTAAGATGCAGACTGAATGTTAAATGCAGACCTGCAGACTGAGAGTAAAACGCAGGCTTGGTTCAAAATGCAGAATGAAGACTGTAGACTTTTTAAACATTTGTGCTCCTTCTTCTCCCAATAGGTGAAATAGCTACACCTCGCTTCCTAGTCGAAGTACGGTGTACATTCG
Organism: Porites divaricata; assembly: GCA_038088405.1. Classification (NCBI taxonomy): domain Eukaryota; kingdom Metazoa; phylum Cnidaria; class Anthozoa; order Scleractinia; family Poritidae; genus Porites; species Porites divaricata. The sequence goes on from JBBMOI010000002.1 coordinate 48,584,225, forward strand.
CCAGAAGTTTCAATAAACATCCGAACAGCTTAAGTCTGCGTACCTTGATTTGCAATACTTTCATAGAAGGTCATACAAATTTCCTGCAGAACATCTTTCTTTGTTGTTGGGATGATTTACTCCATTTTTTATCATAATTCTTTCTGTACAGTATTTTGGGTCAGCAGCTTTTATTTAAGCGTAAACATCGTTGTGTTGTACCAATTCACGACCACGTGTATCCGGATACAAGAAAACGGGTCTTTCTGCAGGTACCGGAAAGCTTTGTATTTTTGGTCACTTGGGATTAGTCTTTATTTGGAGTTGTTTTGTTTCCCGTCTTTTATTTCTTTTGTATTACGTAATCTGTGCTCCGGTACTCACAGAAGGAACCAAGAAAACTAAAACTAAAGTTGAAGCTTGAGGTCTCTCGGACGGAAAAAAGGTTCAAGATTGCGATTATGTTTTCGGGTTATCGACGACGTCCCAAAGAAGAAAAGAATGGATTTGTGAAAACAGATGTCGTCAAGTAAGTGTTCGTTTACATGTATTTGCGGGATTTTTTTACCGCGGGCTTTGCTCGGTCTACATTTTACCCCAACCTGCGTTTTACTCTCAGTCTGCAAAGTCTGCATTTTATGCACAGTCTGCATTTTACCCCAGGTCCGCAGTCTGCAGTCCGCAGTCTTCGTTTTACACTGATTTTTTATTAAAGTTTAGAACGATTGCACAAACTGCACATTATTAAAAGAATATTCATAAATCATAACGTTTCCGAGTTTGCTGGGAATCAGTCAACCTTGCTTGATCACAATCTTTCTCACCAGCGTAAGTGCTACGGTTGTCAGTGTTGCAAAAAGTATCTTAACGGTGGCGACGAGCTGTTCCAGTCATGTACGGTTCGGAACGGTAAAGAGTCGTTACACTATGCAGCCGTTCTTTGGGCATCATCACACATTCTGCTCTCAAAAATCGTGAGCAGGAACGCGTGACGAAGCACCAAGAACATCAACTTTAACCCACCATATTGGACACTGCTGCCTTCTCAGAAACAGACTAGGCACTGCAGATAATTGTCGACAAATGGTACAGAGATCTCACGACATTCCAGTCAAAGCGAGTGAAAGGTAAATCACCTCAGAAAATTTAACCGGGTTTCGACTCAACAGGTAATTACAAGCACTCTTTTATCATATGGTATGTCACTATTATTACCGATATTTAGATTGGGTACCATTGAGATTGATTAATCCACCTTGAGGGCAGATATCGATTAAAGTGCAAAAAGAAAAAAAATATGATACACCTACGACCAGTGTTTTAGAGCCTGCTTGTTACCTAAACTATATAAAGAGGATCACAACTTTTCCTTCTCTCCTACTCTCTCTCATGTTAGACACCCGCTATTCAGCCAAAAAACTGCAGGCGCAACGAGCCAGCACGACTGATCTGATTCATGAAGATGAGTCACGCAAGCACAACAAGGCAGCTTCACAATTTTGATTCTGGTTGCCCCCACCCCATCCAAACATGTTCTGACGAAAGTCAAACGTCATTACTACAACCTGTCATTAAGGTAGGCAGTTGAGGCAAAGAAAATTGTCTGTAATATATACTTATTGGTTTATTGGTTTGATTTATTGGTTTGTTTGCCATAAAATGTACAAAGTAAAGGGAAAAAAAAATTATTTAAGATGTCATGGTGAGGAAGCCCAAGAGAAGCCACCAGGCTTATAAGGAATGGGCTCCCTCAGTAAAAATAATTAGAACAAAATATATCATAATTACAAATTAATGGCAGAGCTAAAGGAAATCTTATACTAAATACATTAGATAGTCTTACTATTTATAGTTTTAGGCTAAAAAAAGCGAAAGTGGCAAAAAAAAAAAAAAGAAAAGAAAAGAAAAAAATACTACTATTTATGATAAGAGGAATGCTTTCAGCTTACAGCAAAAGGAAGCAGTACTTATTGCATTTTGAATTTCAAAACTGAGAGAGTTAAAAAATTTAGGACCTTGGAAACTGATTGAGAACTTTCTTATATTGGTCCTACATTGAGGTAAATAAAAAAGCTCCGAACTTCTAGTGCCATAAGAATGGACCTGACGTGTCACCAAAAACATGTTATTGAAGCTATAAGGAAGTAAGCCAGATTTGTATTGATACATAAATTTTCCTATTTGAAGTTTGTAGATATCCTCAAAATTCAGAATTTTTAAATTTTTAAATAAGGTGTCAGTGTGAGCATCGAAAGCACTCCTTGATATTATTCTTATGACCCGTTTTTGAAGCGTGATTAATCTTCTGAGTTTTGATGGGTAGGTCGATGCCCAGACACTCACGTAGTAGAATAAGTAAGGGTATAAGGCTAAAATAAAGCATCCATAAGGAGGAATTATTAAGGCAAAAACTTGATTTATAAACTATACCTATGGCTTTAGACACTTTCTGAGCAACATTATGAATATGTGATTTCCATGTTATGTGTTCATCCAATATTACACCAAGAAGGGTAGCTTCTTTGACACGATCAATCGAATAATTACTAATATTAAAAGCTAGATCAAGTGTTTGCCTGTTTTGTCTCGGTCTGAATATGATAAAATTAGATTTCTTAACATTAATAGAAAGCTTATTTGTATAAAACCAACACGTTATCTTTTTCAATTCTAAATTTACAACTTCCATAAGATAGGAAGCATCAGTATGCGAATAGAAGATATTTGTGTCATCAGCAAATAGTATCATTTGTAAGACCTTTGACACATTACATAGATCATTTATATATACTAAGAATAACAGGGGGCCTAAGATAGATCCCTGAGGGACTCCGCAAGTGATATCTAATGATGAAGAGTTGTAATCATTATATTGCACAAATTGTTTTCGACAAGAAAGGTAACTTTCAAACCATTGTAAAGCAATACCACGTACTCCATAATGTTCTAATTTGTCGAGCAAAATTTCATGATTTACTGTATCAAAGGCCTTAGATAGGTCAATGAATAGGCCTAAAGTTACCCTTTTATTATCAAGTGCATTTGAGATCTTATCATATAATTGGATTAAAGCATGTGCAGTAGAATAATTTTTTCTGAATCCATACTGATTCCGGGAAAGAATATCATATTTATTTAAAAAATTAATAAGGCGATTATAGACGATTCTCTCTAGGAATTTAGAGAAAACTGGTAACACTGATACGGGTCTGTAATTTGTGAACAAAGATTTATCACCAGATTTAAACAATGGAATAACTCGTGCAATTTTCATTTCTTGGGGTACAAGTCCAGAATTAAGAGACAAGTTAATTATATACGTCAATGGTGCGCAGATTAAGTTAAAAGACTCTTTAACAACAGTCATTGAGATACTATCATATCCTGGAGCAGAACCGGATCGAAAGCTGCTACAAGTCTCAGTGACTTCTTGTTCTGAAGCCGATTGAAGAAAAAATGAATTAATAAAGCCTCCATTCAGAAAATAATGATGAGATTTGTCAGACGCCGGAATTGATTTAGCTAAGTTAGGCCCAATATTCGTAAAATACTCGCAAAAACGGTTTGCTATATGAGTAGGATTAAATATTTCTTCTTCATTAGATTTGAAGAAGGAAGGCAACTTGCACTTAATTTTCTTTCTGTTAATAAGATCGTTAAGTAATTTCCAAGTTGATTTTGCATTTGATTTATATTCATCTAACTTTTTATTGTAGTAGAGACGTTTGGCAACGCGAAGGGAAAGTGTCAATTTGTTTTTATAACTCTTGTAAAGTTTCTCACGGTATGAAGTTGGGTTAGCAAGGAAACGCTTGTATAATAAATTCTTTTTTCTTATTGATTTAAGAAGACCTTTCGTTATCCATGGTTTGCTCAAAGTAACATTCTTTACTTTGACTTTTTTGAGAGGAAAGCAGTCATTGTAAATGGTAGTGTATTTGATGTGAAATATCTATCTTTAAACTTAGCGACATTATGTCCACTTTTGTCACGAAAAGAAAGCCAAGAAGTTTTATTTAAGTTCATGTTTTGATCAACAAGCATTGTGAAAATCGGAAGATGATCAGATATATCACAAAACATTAGCCCGCTAACAGATAAGTTATTTAAATTATTCGTGAAAATATTATCAATTAGCGTAGCCGTGTTAGACGTTATTCTTGTCGGACGTGTGATCAATGGAAAAAACATTCTTGAGTACATAGTTTCTAACAATTCTCCAGTTGAATCGTGACAATGGTGGTTGATTAAGTCTAGATTCCAGTCACCTAAAACATAGCAAATCTTGTTTTCCTTAGAGATACTTGCAAGCAACGAGTCCAGGCTATTCATAAAGTCTTGCAAATTTTGATTTGGTGGCCTGTAAACCACACCTACAATTATATTTTTCTCTTTCGGCCTATTGATTTCCACAAACAAAGACTCAGCACATTCAGTGCAAGAAAAAACTAATTCAGGTCGACATTTAAAATCAAAATTATCCGCTAAATATAGGCCTACACCTCCACCTGTCCTATCTTTACGCGGATTGTGGACAAAATTATAACCTGTGATATCGGTATGATGCGATGAGTCTCGAAGCCAGGTCTCAGTTATACCAATAAAAGAGAACCTCAATTCTAGATTCTTTAGCAAAGTGGTTAAGCTATCCAAATTACGATGAAGGCTACGAATGAAATATTTTTGTCTACTGCATCATATTGGAGAAAACTGCACGAGAAAATGGACCAGTTTGAATGGAGAATGTCTTTCCTTATGCATTCATCTAAAAAAGACGAAAGCCTCTTCTTGCTCTCCCCAACTCTGCCGTTATTTATTGCTAGTTAGTGAAAGGCCACTGTCACGGTGACCCGGAAGAGACGCAACAGCATTGAATTGGGAGGGGGAGTGGTCACATACTGTGTTGTTTTGGGGGAAAGGTGGATAATTTTGTCAACAATTCAGAGGGATTTTTTAATGGAGCAAATAACAATCATAGTGCAAAATATGGGAAGTAATTACGTAGCCACGATTTTCTTGTTGCCCTCATCCCTGAAAGCCATTGTTTTAGATTCTTTTACACTCTCTTAGATTCCATCAAGGAACACTCTTCCACCATGGAGAAAGTATTTAACAGTGGAACCTGTGGTTTTTTTCTACTTCTACGGCTTTCTAATGTATATACCAGTTGGTGGAATATACGTGTACGAACGAGTCAGTGAAATGAAGGGCTTCCCGTATAAAAATGTCAGTCAGGAAGAAGAAAGTTGTGGAGGTGAAAAATTAAACAGAAACTCGTCTCTATGGCGTCTTGAAGAAGAGGTGAGACGAACGTTATACGAGCTATAGGCACAGTTTCACAGAATTAGACATGAGACAAACTCTAGACATTTTACCGCTGCAGACCCATGTACGATCGACGGGCACTTGCCTGTGTGGTTCGGTACGATATCTTGAGAAATATATTTTGTGCCATTATACCTACTGCTACAGACAAATCTCTTCGAAAGCTCTCTCACTTGGGCAGGCGTGCCCGTTCGAGAAACGGCTTCATGGATAGGAGTAATCCTCAATTATGTATTTGAATCCAAGTAAGATGATGTTCTTAGCTAAATGTTTTAATGTTCCACATTTTCAGGTTCAAAGTCTTGCCTCTGAAATCGGATTAATGTACAACCTTTGTCTTGTCATCCCCTCTCTTCTTCTGGCTCCCCTGTGGGGACCCTGGACAGATAGGGGAGGCAAGCGAAAACCCGCCCTGCAGTTTGCTATCTTAGGCGCATGCTTAGAGATGATAGTCACACTGCTGGTGATGTACTTCAAATGGTCTGTATATGTGTTATATTTATCCGCGACAATCAGTGGGTTCTCTGGTTTTGCTACAGTTTTGATGGTGGGAGCCACGGCGTACATAGCTGATATTTCTGAGAAAGAAGAAAGAGCTTTTCGAATAGGTGAGAAGCCTACTGTAACATGGTCAGTAGCTGAGACTAAACTTGAATGAACAGTATTTCATAGAATTTTTAGCCAACCATGATTTGATGTGATGAAGGCCTTTAAATCTCGATTTCATTTTGATTATAATATTCGTATCCTCCACTATCACACCATCACGGTGTGTCTACGTTTTGCGCATATAAACGTTATAAGATGGGTCTGACAGCAGCTGTCGAGAGACTTGCAAAATCTTCTTGAAAATTAATTTTGTATTTTTTCCCCTTATTTACAGCTATGTTGTATCTGGCAATTTTCTTAGCTGGTGTCATCAGTTTATTGACCAGCGGATTCTGGATGGAATATGTAGGTTTCATCCCATCCATCTGGTTCATATGGTCCTGCTATTTTCTCGCTGGGGTCTGGACACTATTCTGCATGCCAGAAATTCCAAAGCCAGTCACAGACACGTCAGCTAGCTTTTTCAGCTCTGAAAATATCAAGGGTTTTGTCAATTTGTTCCGAAAGCAAAGAGAAGTTGGGAGAAAGAATCTCTTTCTGCTGATGTTCTGTGGGGGCGTCATATTCTTGTCCAGAGTGGGTACCGATGGCGTGGAGACGCTTTATGTACTAAGAAGTCCTCTCTGTTGGCGCCCAACGTTGGTGGGTTATTACTCCGCGTTTGAAATGTTCGTGGAAGGCATTGGAAGCGTAGTCGGGGTAGAGATCTTTAGACGTTGTTTTCGGGAGATGAATGTTGTGCGTATTGGTATAGTGACGTTTATGAGTGCATCGGTTCTACTTGCTTTTTCAGATCGTACTTGGATGATTTTTGTTGGTAAGTGAATAGGACGAATAAAATCGTTTTCGGGATCTAAAATCTTTTTAAAAGGTCTTTTTTATCCAAACAACCTCTCTCCTGGCCCGTCCCGGGGTGTCGCTATTATTAACGTACCCAGATTTCTTTCTGTCTTACACTAAGAGGTCTGGGAACGAGATTAGGCCCTCCTCTTGAATGAACTATATTTCAACACAGAATTCAAACAGTTGATCGCTGATTTGCATTGAAGCTTTGTTACAAACTTACAGATAAATAATAAGACAAAAATGAATTACAATGTAAAATGATAAAAAAAAAATCATATGAATAAGACAAACTTAAAGCAAGGGGCAGACATACACTAACCCCCGGCCTGGCCAGTACCTCACGCATCCCATCCAACAGCTCTCACATGTGTTGTGTGGAGCTGGCGCTTAAGAGAGTGCTTTGCACTCGCCTCGACAGGGAAGGGCCTTTTAGACACGGGTTTACCCGACGGCTATGCCATGCCGATGAGCCCCAATAAGAGCGAAACAGCTGTCCATGGCTGCCACTGCCCACGTAATTAGGGCTGTGCGGATGCGAGAGGTACTGGCCAGGCCGTGGATTGGTGTGAATGTTTGCCCCTTGCATTAAGTTTGTCTTATCATATACATATCCTAAAACTTCCGATTATACCCCCAACTCATAAGCCTCCCCCCTTTTTATAGGCCCACCTACCAGTACACAAAAAAAAATTACCCGGTTATGAGCCCTGCTCTTGCTTGTATTGAAATGAATTCGACTTTTTACGACGTTTTGAAGCTTACAAAAACGACCAAATTCAAAAAGTACTTTGATCAGCACTGCCATGTAGCTTGTTTTGAAACCACTTTTTTTCTTCTGTTATAGTCCTCACCCCCCCGTTTATAGGCCCTCCTAAAACCCCTTACGAAGTTGTATAATTGCGGGGATTATTATCGGAAGTATACGGTATAATACAAGGTAGTAAATCAAATCTAAAGGAAATAATTAAGCAGAAGACTGTGAGCAGGCCAGACCAGAGCAACGCCGCGCGCACTCACGTAATCACATAGCGACTAACACTAAAAAGTAGGTAGGGGATACTTGACTGTAGATCAAACAAAGCTTCCTGAAAAATCAAAGTAATAAAATTGATTTAAATTATTTTACTAATTCAGTTGGGACCGTTGGCATCTTCAATGCACTACCTGACCCTGTGCTAATGGGTGAAATGTCAAAGATTGTGGGACAAGACGAACAAGGTAATTAACTAACTATAGTCTCTCAGTAGACATGTCATTAAGTTCCTAACCTCTTAGATTCTGACCAAACTCTTTAGCACATTTGCACTTTTGACAAATGGTCACTGTTTTCAGTCGCGTGCCTCGTTTAAGAAACTTAGTCATTCGAATCAAATTGGGCCTATATCCCAGTTTGTTTACCCTATACGCGACTTCAAATTGCTCAATTTCCTTATAAAAAAGTTCATTGCCAAACGTAACAGTCTTTGCTTGACCTTGTAAACGGGAAAGTTCGCCCAATAGAGACCTTAAGATTCGAGGGCGAGGACGACTTCGAGGATCCAGGACCCGGAAAGCTTCATTGTACTTTTTTATCACCAGAAAGTTTAGCACAGTTATTCTTATTGAAGGAGTTTAAGCTCTCTTCCAATCACAAATCTACTCGTATAATGCCAAAATGGTCCCTATTCTCAAGCGCGAACATTAAGGATTGAGAAAAGTCGTCCTCGACTTAAAGGTCTCTGCTGTTAGTGCCAAAAGTCAAATCTCTCCTCAAAACTGACATCGCTGGGAATGCCACTATGTGTCCGACTGAGAGAGTTATCCGCCTTATGTAGCGTCAAAGAAAATGACTGAATAACAACAGGAAACAGATCTTGGTGTCTGTTTTAGAGAGGTCTCATTGTTACAGAGGTTCGAAAGTGCTGACGTCACTGTGAATTTTCTATCCTTTAGGTTCCCTGTTTTCTGCGTATGGTGTTGTTACCGCTGTAATGCAGCTTGTGGGCGCAGCAATTTTCAACAATGTATACCAGGCGACCCTAGGCCTGACATTCCCCGGCTTAGTGTTCGTAATTAGCGCCGGGTTGGTTATCATTCCTTTTGTATTTGTCAGGTAAGCATCCGTTGATGATTCTAGTTCAGCACTTACAAACTGGTCGTGATAGCTAAAATTAATTTTCCAACCGTCGAAATTGACGGTCACAGACAGAGGTAGTTTCTCTTTGCACTACGGTACAACGATACCACGCACCATCATCATCTATATTCTCTGCTTTGTGGCCGTCTTAGAATTTTTCAAACGCCATCATGTTGCACGTCACAATCCAGAACCGATTTGATCGATCGACTACAAACAAGCTGTTTCAATGGAAACCCCGCATTTTGGTTGCTACGGTACTGAGTAGATCCAAGTCTCCCTCGGTAAGATGTACGCTAAAGTGCGCATGTGTGGAATAATATACGCATACGTAATAAATTACACACTTTGACCGAGCAACGACAACAACAACAAGAACAGCAACAACAACTCAGTAAAGAAGAAACAACTTATTCTCTGACTTAAAACTGAAGAAAGATAAACGGAAAATCGAAAAGTGACAACAGATAGGCAATATCATATACTGATGACGGACTCAAAACAGATTTTTGGCATTAAAGATATGTTTATGGCGGTTGCATTTAGCACAGGAATCAGACTTGTCAATGATATATCGTGAAACGGTGCTTACGTGGCTCATTCTCGTAAAGAATGTTTGGTAATAGAAAAACACCTTTACTGTGATTTTTAAGGTTCTTGTTACTTAGGACATGATTTCTTTCAAACTGGACAGCAAAACCACGACTATGAATAAACCAATGAGGCTCTGAGGAATCAGTAAATAATAAATAAATGAATAAATGAATAAATAAACAAATAAATAACATTAAATTAAAGAACCAGTAGCAAACTGATCCTGGCGGCAACATGACCGAGGAAAAGCGAATCAAATAATATGAAAAAATATTTTTTTATTTTGTTTTACGTTTGTTTTGTTTTGTTCCTCTTCTCTTTGCCAGAAGGATCAGTTTGCTGCTGTCTTGTTGATATCCTTTTATCTTCTCCTTATCAGCTTTATAGAACTGCCACGTTTTAACGACCAGGCGGAAGAAAACCAAGGCTCTACTAGGGAATCAAGGGAACGTTCCTACAATGTGAGAAATGGTACACCGTGAATACTGATCCTGGTTGGGTTTCAAGTACAGATAACTTTTGGCGTTTTTCCTAATAACGCAAACATGCTAGGCACACTTAACAGTAACAAAGCCTGAATACTTTCTCGTGAAGAAAGCGGCATTATATATTTCATCGAAAACTACCCTTCTTATCCTAAGGACTATCAACCTCGCAGGAGTTCTCCACGATTCCTCTTGCCCTTACTTTTCCCTTCTCACGGACGCAGAAGTTACTCATTTAGTGAAGCACAAGGAACAGATATCAAAATAAAGGCTTTCACTTACTACCGCGCGCGCCAGCTTAATAGTTAGTCTTACATATCGAACGGTGACAAGTGTACTCAATGACCTTGTTCTAAAATGTATTTTACAGGTATGTCTTAAGTTTATACGGGCTCTTGTCTATTTGTGTCTTTGCTTGCTTTGAATAGAAAATCCTTTTGGTAGCCCTTGAAAAAAGCTTTTTCGTTCGTAGGCCAAATAATCCGGAAAAAAAGGCGCCAACCTTTCATGCTTTGACTCAGAAATAGCGCATATTCAGAAGAATTTCTCCTCTGTCTAACCTGCCTCTTAAAAATGTCGTCATAAGTTATAAGAAAGTACAATTAATGGAAGCAGGAACCCATATGGATTTCGAGTAGAACAGGGAGGGACTGCAGAGAGAGCTGTGGGCCGGGCTTTGGCCAGTCCCGCTATTTAAGGTGGTCGAGAAAAAATATTACCTGGTCCCAGCAGATCATCAGGTTCATAACTTACAAAAGTGAAAATAACTTTATTAAAAATTTGCTGCATCACTCATTATTAAAAGACAATTGTTTTAAATGCATTTCTAGCCATATCTTAACACCTTAGTAGGAATATGGCCCCACCCCTTAGCTTAAAAATACTCAGCCTTACGGATTCGGATGAGCACCATGACACAGTTTCCCCGCTTTCCCTCTTAAAGGAAGGTTTTCCCGCCTAGATTACCGATTTCAAGTTTCTTGCAAAACTACAGAATCTTAGACTGAATAAAATGAAACAGCAAACCCTCCGTCCGCCCAAATCAAGGAGGAAAAGCGTCATGGCCTTTAGAACAATAGAAAATACTTTGTCTCGAATATGCGAAGAAAACTGAAGGAGCCTCAAGGCCGAGACTTAGACCACGGAGAGTTAACGCGCTCGCGCGCGAAAACGCCGCGCGCAAGGAAAGTGACATCGCGTCAACTTCATCATGGCGGGCGATTTTTACGCGCACTTGCGTAATTCGTTTGCTCTACAATCTCTGAGGAAAACGACGAAGTGCGCGAAGTCTATAGCGAACCAGCAACCTTGGACAGAATAAAATGGAACAGCAACCTTCCCATCCTCATCCCCCCGAAATCAAGGATGAAGCCCCTCTTTGACTTGTTGAGAGGGGGGATTTTCCATTTATTTTGTCCAAGATTATGGATACGTGTGTGCCAAGCTATGCTCCTAAGATTACATATAATAAACCAAATTGCGTGACACAGAGCTGTGTAAACTGCTGTTTGCAATCCAATATTTCCTTACATGGTTTACCGATATTATTTACCGGCAGTCAACAAGTAAATAAGATCGTCGACACTAACCATCATTGCAGTATATCAAGGTAGGTTTTTGCATTGCTTCGTTAGCGTTGTGCCGGACTGATGAATAACTTCGCGATAAAAAATGTACTGTAGGCAGTAGCCTAAGTTATTAGGCACGGGATGTTGGTGATCAGTACCAGGAGCCGATCACCCCGCTCCTGTCAGCACTGACACTGAGAGCATGTCGGGTCGTTTACGGAGGTGGCAAGCATAGTAGGGTTTTCCGAACGGTTGCCCGCACCACCGTTGGCACAACTACTTTTGCCCCCAGCAAATAAATCCTGACTCAATCCTGATTGTGATGCATGCAGCGACCTGTTCCTATTGATCACATCATCACAGTTTTCAAAGAATAGTGTTTTCACGTTCAATTGCAAATTTCAAACATTGAATCGCATTCCATTTCATGTAGACTTAATTTTTTAAAGCACCACAAGCGCACAGTGCAGTCCGACATTTAATCGTTGTAAGACTGAGACTGCAACCAAGCAAACTTGAGCAGGTAGTCTTAGATAACACATAATTTTTTTACTGAGGGCGAATCACAAGAGACCCATAGATTTGTATTTAGGCTCAACTTGGTTCTAGTCTTGACCCTCCCCAAGGCTTATTTTCCGAACAACGCCTGTAATCGCACGAACTTGATTTGATTTTGCCTATGTGAAGACAAATGTTAGCGCCTCAACATTGGGAGATCATCCCATGACCTTTCATAGGGTCACAAGATTAAAAACCTGGTAACAGTGATGAAACAATAACAACAAGGAAAACAAATATAATAATTGCTAAAACTGCCAAGAATAAAGAGTTTTTCAAGGGCTTAACAGTGAACTATTGTCAACTCCACAATTATACCTTTCTCCTTTGGAACGAGTTCAACTAAGCTGGTAATAGTTGACTGGTGGATATATATAGCTGATAACCAAGCTAATCGGCAATTTCACCGACTTTGGGATTTCGCCACTGTTGTTTCACCGACCTTCGCGCTTGCAAAAAGAACCCCTATATTGCAGTGATTGCTTTCCACCCCTCTCCCATTTGGTCATCTTATAATCGGAATTCAGTTTGCCAACCGAGTTGACTGACGGCGTCAAACTGCTGTTAAAACATTTGTGTCCATTTCCAAATAAACTGAGAGATATTTCTAGGGCGAACGTGAGTATAATTTTAGTTCTTTTATTCGTAGATGCCAGAAAGTGAGACAGGAATTCCCGTGTGGAGAAAATATTTAGCAGTGGAACCCGTAGTATTTTTCTATTTCTACGGCTTTCTAATGTATCTTCCAGTCTCCGGAATATACATATATCACCGAGTTAGCGATATGAAAGGGTTTCCCTACCAAAACTTCAGCCAGCAGGGTGGTGGGTGCGGTGATCACGAGGATTTGGCAACAAATGAATTGTGGGAACTTGAACTGGAGGTAAGTTATATGAAAAATGGGAAATTATTAAAATAATTCCACCGTGCGTAACTTGTTTTTTCTTTTTGCTGCATGAGTGAATCGAAAACAGGAAGGACCTGAATTCCCTCTTTAAAGGGGCAATGATCTAAATAAACTGCTCTTACGAAGATATTTGACCAAATTCAGTAAGGAAGCACACGCTACCAGCTCCGCGGTATGAACAGTACCTTAGCATGCGCACGGCCATATCACCCAAGCGGATGCAGCAGCCATGGACGGCTGTTTCGTTTTCATCAGAACCAGGAGCCCATAAAGGACTCATCAGCATGGCATAACCCCAGTGTGCCCTGTCTTGTTGAATTTGGTGTTGAATGATATTTACTTTGACAAATTCAGTACGAAGCAATCCTGAAGACCGCGTTTTCCAATTTTTAAAAAAGTATGCGCTGCAAAATATCAAACTTCGAAAATTTAAATGACATGAAAGCTTCGGTCAAGGCAGTTTGAAGGACGTCTCTTTTAGCTCCGTTCTTGATGAATGGGAACTTGCCATCCGCAGTTTCGAATGAATGGAGGTACGAATTAGCGGAATTATGTTGCAATGACTGACTTAAAAGATCTTTGTTATTGCTATTTTAGGTCCAAACGCTTTCTTCGAAAATTTATTTGGCCCAAAATCTTGTTGTGACGATCTCCTCCCTTCTTGTGGTGCCCCTGTGGGGACCCTGGACAGACAAAGGTGGCAAGCGAAAACCTGCCTTACAGGTAGGCATCTTAGGCGCGTGTCTGGACCTCACAGTTCTTTTACTCGTGATGTACCTCAATTTGTCTGTGTACTTTCTCTTCCTGGGTGCGGCTATAAGTGGCTTCTCGGGATTCGCATCTGTTATAATGACTGGCGCAACGTCTTACATCGCTGATATTTCTAGCGAAGAAGAGAGAACTTTTCGAATAGGTAAGGGTAATTTGAGAGCCATATATGTATCATAATATTGTTTGTCCTTTCAGAAGGTTCAAATACTGCAAGGCAGCCGGAAACTAAAACAAGGAGAGCTATTCGGGAATGGAAACTTGAAAGGAAAGGGGTGATAGAGGGTTAGTCCCGGGGCTAGGGCACTTATAAGTGACAGTTGCGCCAGAAAGATGAAAAAAAAAAAAATAAAAATAAATAAATAAATAAATAAAAAGGAGGGGAACGAGAAGAACACGATATACATACGTCTGCTGGGAACCTAGTAAGTCAGGTTGCAGGTTGTAGGTGCACCTTGCGGGCTCTTAACTCTTCGCATCAGTCTTGCTGGGAGTGAGGAACACATAAAGTTTTCCCAGCAATCTCCCAAAATGCTTAAAATGGCTTCAGAGAGCTTTATTCATGCTATTTTTGTTGCTTTTAGGTCTTTTCCTCAAAATTTCCCATTGGGTGCTCCTGATAACGTGTTTAAATACACTCAAAACTTGAAAATGATCTGCCGTGGTTACTTTGCGCGATCACCTCGGCGTTTAGAAATTTCTCAAAAAAGGAAAGGAAAGCGTAATTAAGGCTCATTCTCTGTTGCTTTGAAATAAAATCTTTCCAGTTGACAGATTTGCTCTCTTTCAACATGTGTAGTGTATATATATCTGCCGGTTTGTAGCTTCCTCGTTTGTAGAGTTATATCAAACGTTAAGTTGTCTTCCTTTCGAAATTGCAGCCGTTCTTTATATGCAAATTTTCCTAGCTGGAGTCATCAGTCAATTGACCAGCGGTCTATGGATAGACAATGTCGGTTTCATCCCGTCAGCCTGGTTTATCTTGGCCTGCTTCCTTCTCGCTGGAATCTGGACGCTGTTTTGCGTCCCTGAAAATCGCAGAACCGCCGACAACACCCCGGTGCGCTTCTTCAGCACTGAAAATATCAAAAGCTTCTTCAACTTTTTCCGAAAACAAAGGGAGGCCGAACGAAAAAATCTGTTGCTGTCGATGGTCTGTTCTGGCTTGTTCTTTTTGGTAACAGTTGGAGTAGACGGGGTGATAACGTTGTACATATTGAAGAGTCCCCTATGTTGGAATGCAACCTTAGTTGGGTATTTCTTTGCGTTTGCTTTATTCCTTCGTGGTTTTGGAAGCGTGGCTGGCGTGAAGTTCTTCCGGCGTTGTTTTAGGGAGTTGACAGTTGCACGATTTGGCATGGTTTCTTTGGCGTTATCTATGATCATGCTAGCCTTTTCAAATCGGACCTGGTTAGTTTTTGTTGGTAAGTAAGAAATTCCCTTCCATGGTACATAATTATAATAAATAAATAAATAACGATTTAGATGTAGCACATCCACATGGTGGTTCTTCGTCTATCGGTACCATTCCTGGTCGAATTGGAATTTGGAAATTTTGGTTTTTTAACAGCGGAGAAAACCGGAGAACCAAGAAAAATTTTTTCTAAGCAATGAAGAGAACCAACAACAACGCCGGGATTTGAACCCGGGCGAAAATGATGGGAGAGGCGAGTGCTCTTACCACTACGCCGTCGGCTTGCTGTCAGTGTGCATTCACAGACCTTTGTATTTTGTTTCTTTTTTTCAAGCAAGTGCAATAGGAGTATTTGGTGCTGTTCCGGATCCTATTTTAGGGGGTGGCATGTCAAGAATAGTTGGAGACAATGAACAAGGTAATGAATTTATTATCCGGTCAACAGACTTATCTTAATTACTAGTAGGGTAAAAGGCAAGGTCAATGCTTTTCGATAGCTTTTAGCTATTTAGTGTTACAGTCACTATATTGATAAAGTATTTACTTACCTACTACTTGTACTAACTTACTAGCCAACTAAGCTTACTTACTTTGTTACCTACAACAACAACAACACAAAACAAATGGGCCAAGTTTGTTTTGTCATGGTATTGGGTTTTCTATGGAAGTTTACTTGCAGCTACTTACAGTACCTATATTTAACTACTAAATAACTTAATACGTACTTACTTACTTAAGTTACTTATCGCCATAGAAAAGACGTCAAATGTCCCGAAACTCAAGTGGTTTCGCTGCAAAGTTTTAAACATTTTCACCTCATTCCGCTGGTCTGTTAGTCTTTAAGAGTAAAGAACATCCCTCGTCGAAAATTGCTGTTTAGTTATTTTTCACAACATTTAGGGTTTTTATGCGCCATAACCGATGAAGTTTCTTGCAATTTCGAGACCGAGAGACAGAGAAAAACAAATTGCGCAATGATCATTTCAATTCCCTACAGTTATCAGTTTTTTGTGTTCTCGTTCTCTCCTTTAGGTGTCTTGTTTTCTGCTCATGGCGTTGTTAGTGCTATAGCCCAACTGGTGGGCGCCTTGTTGTTCAATTCTGTGTACCAGGCGACTCTCAGTGTATTCCCAGGCTTAGTTTTTGTACTTTGCGCGTTGCTGGTATTAATTCCCTTGCTGCTTCTAAGGTAATATATAGTTTTAATACTTTGTTTTTTTTTGTTCCTTAGGCACTGTGCACTATTTTTCGATCGCTTCTTTAGATGGATGTCAGTAATAATTCGAAAGGGTAGTTAGCTGACAGTTTCTTTTTCGTACTTTTAACAGTTTCATAGAGCTACCGCCCATTAAAATCAACGACCTGATGGCTGGAGAGAACTACGATTTGAAGGGAAGAAATGTTCATAAAGAAATCACCAATGGAAATGATATAAAGGCAAACCAGGTTGCTAACACGGTCTTGTAATACGAAGCAGTAGCTAGGGTCTCCTAGGGTAAATCAAATATTCACGGTTTAAAAATATAAATAGTGCCGCGAGGAATTTAAACTCAGGCCAGCTCTAGATCGTTAGAAGTCATTAAAACCAATCAAAAAACAAGCAGACAAAATAACCAAAATAATAGAGAAAAAAAATGATACATGAGAATATAATTACATGAGTTTCGTATTAGTTGCTTTTTTGTTTTGTTACAGCAGCCTAGTACAGTCCCCATGCGATGCGGCTCTGCTAGAACTGGGATCTACTTTCGCGTGAAAATGTCACCGACAATAACGAGGTAGCGGTTTCGCTCTGTCCAGGAGACAAGCGCGCCTGGGAATAAGCTGGGCTTTCAGCAAGTCTGCGTACATTTTACAGACTAAATATAATTAAACAGTCTTCCGAATTCACTTGACATCATTCGAGTAACCACTGCTCATGAACTTATATTAATTAAACCCTTTAAATTCAAGTATGGTGCGGATGTAGAATAAATACTGACCGATTTCCTAAACGAAAGCCGAAGGTGCAAGCTTCTTGAGAAAACCGGTGTGGATCCGTGCCTGATTGATTTCGCTTCTTTAGCTCTTCAGTGCTGTAACAGCGACGCCTTTTCCTGGATGTATTACAGCCTGGTTACCTTATCCTCTTGGCACGATCTGATACAAGCGTTCGCTTGCGATTTCAGAAAGTAAGACAAATGAAAAGAACTTTCTTTCTTCAGAAGATTGTCAAGGAAAAACTGAAGGATGAGCCATCCACCCTCCCACGTAGACATTCTATATGGAGTATCGTCTCGTGAGAAAGAAGAAAAGTAGCTCTGCGTAGGAGGCTAAAGTAGCTGAGGCATTTTTGGCCACACTAGCAGTTCAAATGAGTTTAAGGCAAAGAGTTGAACCGGGATGACCCCGGGAGATGGTATTCTGGGCCAAGTCAGTTAAGTGAGGTTGAATTTCGCATGAATTGCCATAGATAAATTTTTTCCAAAACCCTTTCTTACTTGTCGCAAAACAACGGTTTACCGTTCAGCACTTGTCAGCTGTTTGTCGTCTTTTTTGTCTCAACACTGTAAAATGACTCAATGCTCTATGTCAAGAATGGGGCACACAGTGAGAGAGCTGACCAATCCGGGAGAGTTCGTCACGTGGCAATAGGCTATTACGCAAATGTTGCTAGTCAATATCAACAAACAACAGTGCAATGTACGAAGGTCGACATTGAGTAGAAAGTGTTGACAGGCCTTTGGCCACAAAATATAAAAGGACAGCTACAGCGGCGAATTTGACGACTTTTAAAAACTAGGCTGATTTCTAGACCAGCTAAGCTCAGCTATTGTCTTGTATTCGCGTATTATTCATTGGTCAGTTGTAAGCGACTAAAACCGCTTGCATTGTAAAGCCCTTTGGAGGACCAGTAACAGCTAACTAAATCAGAAAACGAATCAAAGCAAAATGGGTAAAAGGAAGAACGGAATACAACATAACAACCTGAAGAAGATAAACGCTGTGGTAATGGGAAATAACGGAGTTGGAAAAACCGGTAAGCTAAATATAATCGAAGTGGTCATGCCAAAAAGTTGAGCTGAAATTTATAAGGATCGATCATTATGAACTTGTCAGACTTTTTAGAAAAAATTATAATATTCTAATTTTTGCCTTAGTAAGTAATAAATTCTGTTAAGGAACGGATTTCAGAAGACTAAGGTCTCAGGCTTCGCGAGTTTTTTCTATTGAAATAGTGGGTAAACATTCATTGTTATATCAATTATCAAGTGCATGGATTGCAAACACTTAATATGCGTGTTTGCTAAATAAACTGTTTGATAATTACTAGATTATTGTGTTTTTGTTATGACCGCAGCAGAGAAGTGCAAAAACCGATAAAGAAAACTTGCTCATTATTTGTTAGTTAGACCGCATTTCTTAGACTGATAAGCGTTTCTCTTTTCCTTTTCTACAAAACAAGCTCTGACTGTTCGTCTTCTGACCAAAAGATTCATTGGCGAATACGACAGCTCTCTTGGTAAGATTTTACTCTAAAGTATTCAGATACGTTGACTGGTTTTAGCTTACACTTGAAAAGCTACCACAGATATGTAACAGACCTGCTGCTGATGTAAGAAAATGCATGGGAATTTTTTTATCATTGTCGGCATAACGGCATACACCTGTGGAGAACACGATATATGCCGATAACGTATTTTATTGTGGTTTCATAACTGAAGAGTATCAAGAATAATAGAATGACTTAAAATGGATTTATGTCAAGAAAGAAAGTGAACTTATTGAGTTTTGTTGGATTGATCGTTAAAAGAGGGCCGCTATATTGATACAAGGGCATTTCTCTCTCAATCACAGCTGGCGAAAAGGTTTACCTGGTGTCTGTCGTCATTAAAAATGAGACATCTGACTCGCAATCTCCGCGCCAACCTGCGTACGTTTCACGCAGTTTGTTACTATGTATTGCGCAAAAACACCTGAATGCTCAGCTGCGTTCTCTGAAGATAGATTTCACAACTGAGTTCCTTATGGCCCAAAGCAGAATTACCAAATTTGGACTCAAAGCTCTCGGCACTTGCCGATAACTACGTAAATTGATGAGGCTTTGTTTTATGTGAGTGAACTCCTCAATGAGAAAGTGGCAGGTCTCTTATAAATCGTGTCAACAGTATAAGCTTATATAATATATATGTGTCCCTTCTTGAGTGTTGTGTTACGAACTGCCTAAACTCAATCGGTATACTCCGCTTAGACCCAGCTCGTCATATGCCACATATGCTATGCAAAGCAACGCTTAATTGCAGTTGTGAAAGGACGCCGTGAATCGCCCGGGGAGGCAGTACAATTCCCCTCGCTTAGGAATCTTGGGAAGCACTTTCTCTTGTAAAAGAGGTTTTTCCACTAGCTGTCCTGAAATGAATCACGTTTCGGAGAGAAAATTCATTTTTGTTCCACTAGAAAGCTGGGAAGATAAAAAAAAAAGCTTTGTTGATTCTTTTTTCTTTTTGTTTCGAATCTCAGTGGCAGTCTTGCGGAGGGGAGACTTTGAGAGCGGTTGTCATTTCTGTCGTAAAGCCTGCTCCACCGCCCGGTTACTCCAGAACATACTCCTATTGTTTTACCCGGCAATGCTACTGTTGATAGCTTTTTCGGTACTTAATTTTTGTTCTTTAACCCCTTTCTCAAGGCTGGTGGACATCGGGTGGAATTTAGACTGATAGCGAGTTTAAATAACTTTCTAAAACGTTCCAAAACGTTTCTTTTCAGAATCGATATACAGACAGTTTTTTGAACTGGAAGGAGAACACATTTTAGTCGATATCATGGACACTGCTGGCAAGGTAACGAAATCAAGCCACCATTAAGGTGGACTCTAAGAGACAATTTAGTTTTCCATGCTGGTTTCAGTTCTTTTATACTTTCAATCTACCCCGGAATAGTTTTTAGCTGACTGGGTAGGGATGTTTTAATACTAGGTTATTAAGATAGCCTATGGTTAGTGCGAAATTTGATTGAAACTGATGAAAGCTGAAAAGGCAAATTCTGTTAAATTTTTCTTGTCTACAATTTGATTATTGTCATTATTGGATGCTCTTAAAAGAATGGAGAAAATTAACTGAGAAGTGCTTTTGAACAAACGAAAGAGAAACCCAAATTAAAATTTAACCCTGGGTTAGCAATAATCGGCCTTCGAACAATGGGACTTGGCCTTGCGCGCGGCCAAGCAGTATAAGCATTTCTCTGCACAACTTTACTGACGTCTAGCCTACAAATCCCTAGCTTATTCCATTCGTTATATTGTCTATTAGGATCAAAATAACTATATAACCTTCTAACCTTTCCCCGAAATGAATAAAACTCATTTTCTTTGTCCTCACATTTCTTTAAAGAAAGCCAATTACTTTGACTGGGTGTCAAAGATGTTATAGTATCAATGTTACCATTACGGGGATTTACCCTAAGTATCAACTACAGAGGTTTCTTTCTTACAATTATTTCCTGATGGTTCGCGCTAGGCCGCGACTGTAAGCGGCGAGCCGCGAGCACAGAGAGGCGCGAGGCGCCGAGAAAACAGTGAGCACTGTTTCTTTCATCCCAGGTAAATTAAGAACGGACCTCCGGTGAAAGGGTTATCTGGTATAAAATTATCTAAGTAAATTCGAATTCTTATCATTTCTTTTGACAGAACACAGAGGAAAAACTAGCTCAGTGCTGCTCTTTCGGAAACCTTTTTCTCCTGCTTTTTTCCATCACCGATAGATCGTCTTTCGAAGAGGTCAAACGACTTGGACGGTATATCAGAGAAACAAAAACCCACGGAGAATACAACATTGTGGTAGTCGGTACAAAACGAGACTTATGTGATTACCGAGGGGTTTCCGAAGATGAGGGTCACGTGGTTACAAACAAACTCGGAGGAACTTACTTTGAGATTTCCAGCGCGGATGGCTATGAAGGCATTGAAAGACTTTTTAGTTATTCAATAAAATCTCACTTAAAGTCAAGGTTCTTTGACCCGGAGAGGAACAGAAGGGTAATGGGACTGAAGAAACTCAGAGATGGCCTCGTTTTGCGGACTAAGTCATTGTACAGAAGTCGAGGCATGACATTTTAAGACCAAACTGTTTCTGAACTTGTAGATACTAGAATTTTAATTGTCTATTCATCCCAATATCCTGAAGAGATTTTATTTGTCACATGTATATAGGCTGTGCTCACAACTGCCTTTTTACGGATTGATACTGATGTTTATACATATGCACGCAAATGCCTGAAACGGGGAAATTTCCTTTGAGAAAAAATTATGTTCTATACTGTATATAGGAGAGAATAAAGGTAGTCATCACAGACCTATTTTACTCTACAGTGTTGGTGTGTTATATTTGCTTTCCAACCATAACAGAACACATTTGATTTGAATTTAAACATTAAACATAAGGTACTGCCAGAATGTTTGTTTTGGTAGTGTGCGGTTTTCTTTGTTGCTGTTGCTTGGATTATTCTTGGCTTTTAGAGAAACCAGATAGCTGTTTTGTAGAGCTGAAAACATTTTTGGTCAATACTCGCGTTTCAATTGGATCATTGGCTGGTGGAGAATTTGCTTTATCTTGAGCTTAAGTTTCCTGTAGGTGACCAATATAGGTGTTTCTCAGAAGTTATAAATGCCTCTTGTTATCTAACTGCGCTTGTTGTCAAGTCATTTTTTTGCTAACAAGGGCTCCAAATGTCCACCCGTTAACACACCCGTATACTATATAGTAATAACCAGCGACTTAAAGATGCTGTGTCACGTGACGGTAGCCTTATAAAACAACCGACGTTTCACGATGCCACCTTTGGTTCCCTGCGAAATGACTTCTGAGGAACAAGCGCAGAAATTCGTGTTGCTGATTGGTTGAAAATTTGCTTCATCCAATCAGTAAGAGGCACAACCCAAATATGGGTAGCGACGCGTCATCAGTATGGAATTTTGCATTCGTTTCTCAGACTGACGTCATTTGGCTGCGAGACCAGTGGTGGCCTTGCGAAATCTGGGCTATTTTGTCAGGCTGTCTTGTTCATTTTGTAATATCGCCAATTATGATAACAATAATAATAATTTATTCATTTATAGTGCGCTTTTTAACATGCTAGGTGATCAAAAGCGCATTACAACAATAAATAAAAGTGAAGAATGATCATCGCAGTAAATTTTCCAATTTAAGCAATTGGAAAGAAGAAGCCTGAAAAAAGAAATCAGGGCTTCAACGGGATTCGAACCCGTGACCTCCGCGTTGCCGGTGCGTTGCTCTACCAACTGAGCTATGCAGCCACACATTGGGAGCGAGGTCAATTTATTGAGTTCATATCTCCCGGCAGGTGGTCTTGTACTATCTCAAAGAGCTTGGAGGCGTAAACCACAAACAGAAGCGGGCCGAGACAACTGCCTTGTGGGACACCAAAACGCAGATCAAAGCTATCAGATGTAGCCCCCTCAAACAAACACGCTGGCTGTGTCCCGATAAATACGACGAGAACCACTCTAAAGCCTTCCCGCCTATACCAAAATCAGTGGTCAAGCGTTTTAGCAAAATCGCGTGGTCCACGGTGTCAAAAGCAGTGCTTAAGTCTAAGAGGGCAAGTAGTGTAACACGCTGCGAGCTTCGTTACGCGCTATGGAACTGTACGTTAACGAAGAAAATTATTTGTAAACAACAAAATCACAGCCCGCTTCTTCTCCAACAAATATCCTTCCCAACAAAAATTAGCTTTCAAAGTCTGTTAGTCTAACAAGTTAAATTTCAAAAACGCACAATTTCAATCTCTTTAATCTATTTCAACTTGTTCCATCCGTGCCTCCTTTATATTTTTTGTTTTATTAATGCCTTCTTTTAATGATTTAAGCGATTATTTTATGTTTCACTTAATTTGATGGCATTTCATACTATTAGAATTTTGATCAAATTCAGCGTGACACAACTCCTTTTACATTCGTGACAGTTAATTAAAAAAAAATGTGCCATTACTTTATTGCGATAGTCAGCGAATTTCTTGTTCATTTCTCTGTTTTTCTCGGTTTTAAAAACTTGCCGTTGATGTTACTGAATTTCTGTATTTCCTTCTTTCCTCGGATAGATCCTCATGAGTGGATGATATTTTCCTCAAAGGTTCAGCTATCTTTTCTCTTTCTTCACTAGAACTAAACGTCTTGATTCTCGATGGTTCTGGCGTCTCACCTCCATCTGAAACTTCATGGTCAACATATTTCGTCCGCGTTGATTTCAGTGTATCTCTTTCAGATGGTTGCTCGTTTCCAGTAGATTTCTTCCGGAATGACTTGGCTGTTTCCACGAGGCCATCCTTGACCCTTGACAACGGGGACCCTTTATTCTTATCTAGGCACCGCCTCAAAACAGCCAAGAGTAGCTCTTGCGTCTCAACATATCCCTCAGAGTTAGATATTTGATAAAATTCACAACTCAATTTTTTTGCCAAGAGCTTTCCCTCTTGCTCTTCAACCTCTCTCAAGTGTGTGAGGTCGCTTTTTGTCCCTACGATAATGACTGTAGCCATAGAGTTTAGGGATTTGAAACGTAAAATATAGCGTGTCAAAAGGGATGCTTCCTCAAACGAGGTGCGATCTGTCGTTGAGTACAACACAAAGAAGAGTTCGGCAAAAGCAATGCACGATTGCATTTTCTCCATTGAATTCTATTGAAACAAAAATTTAGGAAGGAACAAGTCAGGGAAAAGACACAAAAACGGCAAGACTATGTCACAAGTCTTAACGTTAGGGTACCGAGTTGCCTCTAGTCCTTTTTTTAAAACGAGGCTAAATGCATGTGAAGTCTTCGAAAAGGTCTCGATGTAACCTGCTCCAGGTTCCGAGATAGTCGGGTCTGCGAAATTGAGGAATCGCGCTCACCGTTTTTCGCGTGCCGCCGTTTCACTTACGCGTCATCCTTACAAGCTGAGAGCCTTGAACAGGCTAATCTTTGATGGGTTGTTAGCATTTAACGGCTAACGGTAAATATTTTGGCTTTCATGTGGCAAACGGTTGATATTTCTTGACTTTGGTTAACAAAAAACTTCAATAATTATACGATTATATATTGGAAATTCAAGGTGAATGGGAGGAGCGGAAAAGCTCTGCCAAGAACAGTGTGGAATAAATATTCACTGTTGAATTCACTGTTTAGGGTTGTACGTTTTTTGACCGTTCCGAAGAGAATCAAATCTATGACAGGATGGATCCGTCGAGTCACAAGACACATCAAAGCCTATTAGCAACCGAGACCCTCCTAATATAAAGAAGGTTTATAAAATATCTAACTTTTGACATAACAGGGCTGCACTGCCATAAGCCCACCAGAAAGTGAGGTTTTTAAAAGTCGGATAAATGACTTCCGGTCTTAACCCTCGGACGTACACGCAAATTCATACCCCCACCGTGGTACAAGGGGGTCGGGGGGGGAGGTGGATGGAATCCCTCCCTGGAGTTTTTGATGATATGTTGTTGATTTTACCTTTAGTGGAAAGCCTTTGGTCTTCTTAACAAGATGAGGTATATTTTAGGGGTGGTGGGGCTGCTGGAGGCCTGTGACGTCACCAACAATTGTCGCCATCTTGGATTTTACCAAGAATTAGAAATCAGGCTAAAACCTCGAGAAATGGTATTTTTTGAGCTTTACATAAAAAATAAGCCCTTTGCATGATTTTAGCCATAAGATTTACATTTATTGTTGAAAGAAATTGAAAAAAAAAAAAACAAAACATATTTTCACCCAAAGTTATAACACTCTTGTTCTACTTTTTTCCTTTGAGGCGGCCACTCCTTATTTCAGGATTGTACGAACTAGGCATGCCGTATGCTTTTCTGCAAAGTCTCTGTAAGCGAAGCCGGACAACAACACATTGAGTATAAACAGAAAAAACAATTAAAACCCACCTTTCCAGCAGTATCCATGACGTCCAAGGATATGGACTGACCATCGATAATCAGGTAATGTCGATAAGTTGCTTCTGTTGGATCAGAGTGAAAAATCATAATTTCTTTAATTAGTTAATAACTTTAATTAGTTAATTATCACGTCTAACTACACCACGAGCTTCAACCCTGGAGGAATGACCGAGCTCCTCAGCCAACTCTGATGGAAGTCACTACAGTCCCAAAGGAAAATATCAAGATTAATCCTATTTAATAAAGGAATAAACGACCTAGCAGTTCTCCCCCTTCATGACCTAACAGAACCGTCTAGAAGATTCAGAAATATGCACTCAATGTATTATAGGCCTATATTTGCTCGTACAAATATTTATAAGTACAATTTTTTACCTCGTACTATTATTGACTGGAATCAATTGCCTCAAGACATTATAAACTTAAATTCCTCAACTAGTTTTAAAGATCATATTATTGACCTTATTAATTAATTTATCCTTGTTACAATAATTATTATGGATGAGCTGTACACTAGGAAATAGCATTGCGCTGTGCATTACATATCGTTTGAGGTAGCACATTAGAGTATAAGTGAAGTGAAGTGAACATTATTTTGGAGAACAGAACAACAGCTTCAGTCAAAGACACTCCAGGAGATTCTCTCTTTCAGGGATAATAGACTCCTGTCAAAGGACAAAGTCGAACCCCCTCCTCCTTAGTCTGCTACACAGCCGTTTTTAGTGTCGTCACGCAACGCTCCTCCCACTGGTGGGGAGGAACGTTGCGTGACGACACTAAAAACGGCTGTGTAGCAGAATACCTCCTCCTGAGCATAAGGTTGTGAAAAGGCAACAAATCTCGAATTTCACCAAGGTGTTGTTGTCACATGAAAAATTGATGTAGGGAAATCAGATCGGAATGGCATATGTGGCATATGTCTGCGACCCGAGACTGCTTGCTTGTACGCTAACCTGAGAGGCCAGCTGGCCAAAATCTTAATCAAGCTATGCAGTGAGAGACATGGCGGAAAGAGGGGGGGGGGGGGGGGGGGGACCACAACACATTTCACTGTCACTTCCACTTCTTTTAACTTCACCGCTTGTTACCGCAGCGAATCCTTCAACAGGATTCGATGAAACCCCCAGCTACTATTCATCTCTGACTGGAAAATGCAACCACAAGCGATGTTCAGAAATATCCCTTCTACTTTCGAGAAAAGAGCAACGATAGTAAATAAAATGAATCCAATGAGATTGCAAAGAACGATAGCATTGCCGAAGCCAGGTGGAATCTAGTACCTGACTTTTCAAAAATAATTTTCAGATTTACTCAGTGTGAAAACTAGAACGCTTTACCCTGCGAAAACAACCGTTTCTCTTGGTTCCTCGCTGCTTGGGACGTTTCGCCAGGAGGTAAACGTCCCTAGCGGCGAGGAGCGAGGAACGCTTGAAAGATAATTATTTATGAAGCTTACCTAATGTGCTATCATACTCTCCAATATAACGTCTGGTCAAAAATCGAACAGTCAGAGCTGCAGGGGGTAAATTAGTTCAATTAATTCATTGAACACTTCAGTTATCAGTGCAGCTTATCGCAGAGGTGTCATAATTGATTAAAACAACAATAGAGAACACATTTAGTAAATCATATTTAAAGCTTTTTTTGCGCAAAAACTAAAGACAGGCACTAAAATAGCAGAAAAAGTCAGTGATTGAATTGATCACGTTTTATGATGCAGTTAAAACTGCTGCGACGTTGAAACAACTGTCCATTCTCAGTACAAACTCTCTGGGGGAGCCGTATAAAATGGTTCAATAAATTTGATTCATTGAAATGAATTAAGAGAGATTACCGATGATTTGCGGTTGCTCAATGCGTAGAAATTATAAACACTGAATAATTCTTCAAAGAAGCAAGAAAGAAAAACAAATTGACCGCTGCGGTGCCTTTAGAACTCAGTTCAAACTGACTGAGAAATTTAAGGCGAGAGGTGGTGTCTCAATTGTTGTGAAAGCGAAAGGAAAGAGGACAGAAAAACAAAAGCTACAAATTGAACAAAGGAGTTTGTAAAGTAATTACACTTTTTAAGAAACTTTCCTCAGGTGACAGCGTGAAAGAAAAAAAAAAAAAAAATAAAGCGGAGTATGGAAACCTGTAGAGAGTGATGTTATATGCGGAATTTAGATAGAGTTTGCGGTTTTATATGAGCGGCCCGTGACTAGCCTATAATCGATATACTTATATATGGTGCACAACTTTTTGGTTTTGGATATAATAAGCATAAACAATTTAAAAAGGAGTTGGCAATAAAATGTCTTAAACTGTACAAGCAGGAATTTGTGACCAACAGGAGACCAATAAAATGTAACTAAACCTGGAATAAGGCCAGATTTCAGTTCCTAGTTTCAAATGATCATGAATAGTAACATCGAAATAATGACGTAAAGACAATAATTTTTCCTTATACACAATGAAACAGCTTTCTAAATTCAGACACGTACCTGTGGTTCAAAAATGTGGCAAAGGAGTAATAAAGCTCCCACACTAGTTTGCGTTTTTCACTCTGCAGTCACTCTTGTGTAAACCAACCATGTTATTTATGGTCCAGTGTGAAGGAAATTTTACGAATGATCTTGTTTAATAAAAAAGCTCGACGTATTGTTCAGATTTGTAATTGCCGGTATGCGACTTTAACGGGGCCATCCAAAATATGAGTTACCTTAATTTTTCTTCAGTGACTGCCGATACACCCAGCATTGGTCAGTGTTCCTACCTGATTTCCCAACGCCGTCTTTTCCAAGGATAACTGCACGAACGTTCTTAAGCGTGCTGAGGTGAACATTCCCAGCTCCACCACGTCGTCTTCCCATCATAGAACAAACAGCCAGTAGTTTACCTCAAAACGTTATCTCTTAAGTATATAAGAAAAACAACTGCTTTCTTTAAAAATGGTGTGTGAAATTCTTTGATTATGTTTACAGACCCGACGGCTGCCCAGTTATTGTTATGAAAGGCGTCTTGGTCTCAGGGGGTTTGGTTGGACAGTGGTATATTGTTATGAAGTAATGACTAGAAATAACCGACTGGAACATAAGCTAACATAGAAGATCCGACTTTTTTGATCAACTCGCTTGCACAGTACCCAAGGCAAGGCTACATTGAATTGCGTGCGATCATTGGAGTACAAGGCTGAAATAAATATTTCTTGGTCCTAATCATTTCCCCCAACAAGATATTTTCCACAGCGAAAAAATAAAGGAAGGACAGAAAACTTGGTGTTATTTTGTCGACTTCATCAATCATCATTCCCTGGCTGTCATATCGTATTATTTTCAACCTTCGTCGCCCTTTGATCATTTTTAATTTCATGATCAATTAATTAGCGGATAACAATTATTAACGCCATCAAATAAGAACAATTAGAAGTTTTTTACCTGTCATTCGCTTAATTCTTAAAACTGAAACAGAAGGTAAAATTTGGCGTTATTGCTATTATATGAAAAATATGGATCGCTTGGATTTTTCTCCAACAGTAAAAAGGAAGATCCGAAAAAGGAGGTTCTTCTTGTAATTCTTGATAACAAAATGGCGCTCTCTATTTAAAAGATTAAAAGGGTTATGTACACTAACTCTTGTTTAAATTTTAATTTGCAGTAAAAACCACTTGACAAAAAAACTGTTTTTTTTTTCACTGAATCTATTTTCCGGCAATAAACGATCAGGTGGTGAGCCCCCAAAATAAGGATTTGATCTGAAATATTCAATCAGAATCTGGACGGATTTCCTCCCAAATCACACTATCACAAAAATGCCTAATCATGTTACAGTTTCTGATGAAACAAACTTGCACTGAAGAAGCACTAGACACTGAACTGCTGAAAAACCAGAACTTTGAAATCTAACCCGATATTTCGAACCCTCGCTAACTCGAACTGTTTTTTAGAGTTCGAGTAAATACCAGGGTACCTTGTATTGTGCCGTTTGAAATTATTCAAGGACAGATTGCTTTTAAAAAATACGGTTCAATGTGTTAACAAACAAACTGTTGTACTCTTGTTGCACCCTGTGTTTTAGCATGCAGGGCCGGCGTATTTTCTATTTCTAGAACGGGGTATAAAAAATTGGCCTATTTCTAAATTAAAACGGGGTATCAATTTTAGGGGAATTTTTTTAGAACGGGGTGCCAATTTGGAGTCCAGGGCGGCACATACCCACCCAAAAAACACCCAAGTGCCCCCCCCGGGGCGACCCAGTATGAATTCGTGGTAGGTTATTATCATTTGAACGGTAATTTAGTCGGTAAGTTTACTTTAACTTAAAGTTCTGATGCTTTGTGTCGGTCAAAATAACAAGGAACTTACCAAAACGCCAAAATACATTGAGTTAAATGTAAATGAGCGTAACGTGCGGGCGGCGCTACGTTCGCAGCTGAGGTGACATGATTTTGATTCCGCGGGGGGGGGGGGGGGGGGTGGGGGAGTTTCTCGACCAACATCTAGGTGAGGATTTGAAGCGCTGACCCTGTTTAGGATAAAAAATTCCCAAAATACACACCTTGTTTTGGACATCACCGTCAATCTTATTGCCCTGTTCAAGAAAAACAATAAATTGAACGGCATCTTGTTTCAAAATTCACGTCACTTAGTCATTGCTTTTGAAACCTTGGAACACAAACAAACTTCATCACACAAATCAACCCAGTGGTGCCGGCAATATTGTATACCCTGTTTAGGACAGACTCGCGCGAAATTACAACTGTCAGTAGTACCCTGTTTAAGACATAAACCATGTCCCTCCCGGGCTTTAATTACCTACGTTTTATGCCCGCCCCGGGGTTTTTGGCATATGCAGCAGGTTTAGAAAATAACAGTCCTATTCAAGCGATGACTGCTAAAAACCCGTTGTTAAAAACGTCAACCGAAGTGAATACTTTGAACTGGGTCACTCAGGTAGGTTTTATCACGCACGTGGTTGTGCGTGATTTGTCAAAATTCATAACTAAATCCTGAAAACCCTACCCTAGTTACTCCTACACACTTTACTCGCAGGGCGTTAAATCAAAAGTGTTGCAAAAGCTCACACAACACTCACACTCGTAAACACCATATCTTGGTGATATCTCGGGAAGCAAAAGTTTCATTGAACAAACTTCAGCTGAAAGTTTGGTTTAACTCATGAGTGCGAAGGGTGTACATCGATCCGGTCACCTCTCTTGACTTCGGTTTCAATTCCAGCTATTGAGTCTTGCTTGAATTTTTATCGTTTCAAGCATCTTTTCGTTATCCTGGCACCATGGGCACCAGAGCTTCGTTCTCAAAATACCTAGAATAGCATAAACCCTGCTCATGGTTTGATATAATGCTCCGAGCTTCGCACCTCGCTGTCGCGGCTTCTACGCAACTATCAGGAACAAAGTGAAAAACGGAGATAATTAATAATAATTAAAAAAATAAAAGAGTTGGTACCCAGGGTATTTTTGGCGTCGACACTGGGGCTATTTTGTTTAATTTTTGCAAGATATATGTCAAGGAGGTTAGTTATAAGACAAACCAAATACAGTTACGAGAATAAAGATTTTAACATTATACCCTGAAAAATGAGATGCATTGATTGGCTTGTCTGTCAGGGAGGGGAAAAGCTTATTAAGATTTTGAGTTGTGTGTTTTCTAGACCGTGACTTACTGCATTTCTTCTTTTGCTTATCAAGCCACAACGCAAGTTATCACTAACTATAGCAAAACCTACTGCTCAGCAGTGTTAACGAGGGTTTGTTTGGAGGCGTAGCGAGCGCCCGGGGGGGGGGGGGTACTCGATATATCCTTGGGTGGGGAGGTGCGGCCCGGCTCCTCATACCCTGACCCTGTGTAAGACAAAAATCGCAGATTTTCCTACCCTGTTTAAGACAGAATTTCGATTTTTGATACCCTGTTTAAGGCATTCGTAGAACGTACGCGCAGGCTGTTTATCGTCCAAGAAAAGATACCCTCTTTAAGACAAAAATTGATAAAATCGATACCCTGATTAAGACAAAAAATGATAAAATCGATACCCTGTTTAAGACAAAAATCCCGTAAAACATACCCTGGCTGGCCGCACGTCCCCATTAAGCCCTTATAAGGGAGTAGCCCCCCCCCCCCCCCGGGAGCGAGCGCTCCCTTCCTTCGTTTGAATTGGCTGTTGAAGTCTGCCCACCATTGGGAAACTATGCTATCCAAGTAAGAGAGGGACCATTAGAAAAGTTATGGGGGGAGGGGGGAGAACTTTCGAGCAGCATGAATTTTTTTTCTATAATGTTTCCCTTGAATTAATATTTTTTTTGTCAAGATGTTGTGCAAGAACATTTTTTCCCTTGAAGTGACACTAAACTAAAAAAACATTAAATCATTCAGTTGTTCACTTAGCCAAGGGCATAATTTAAAAATAGGCTACCTGGGCACGTATGGGAAATTGAAATTGATACAATCATATTCTAAGGTACAGTTCACAATGGCCTTTTATACACAAGGCATCCTGTATTGTACGTACATTAGTACTGCGCAAGTTCATATTGCATTGCTGAAATTTTACTTGTAAACAGCATTACGAACAACAAGTCACGGCAGGAATGTTTCAGGCTCAAACATGAAAGTTGCCAGTGTTAGTTCATCACCCAGAGGGGGGGGGGGGGGGGGGGGGGTACTCCCATACATTACCTATACGGGTATGTGCCGCCCAACGGGGTCGTGATTTTGAAGCTTCTGATTTAGAACGGGGTATCCATTTCAGAGGCGTTTTCTAGAACGGGGTATAATTTTTCGAACGCACGAAAGCTCCAGTTTTGTAAGCATCCATTTGAAATTATTCAACGACAGATTGCTTTTAAAAGTACGGTTCAATGCGTTAACAAGCAAACTGTTGTACTCTTGTTGCACCCTGTGTTTTAGCCTGCAGTGCAGACATATTTTCTACAGTTTCTAGAACAAGGTATCAGTTTTAGGGCGAGTTCTAGAACGGGGTATAAAAAATTGGCACATTTCTTAATCGGGGTATCAGTTCTAGGGGAAAGTTTTTTTGAACGGGGTGCCAATTTGGAGTCCAGGGCGGCACATACCCACCCAAAAAACACCCAAGTGCCCCCCGGGGTTCATCACTGGCCACAAAATAAGGCATTCTTATAATATTATACAAAAAGAGTGTATTCAAGTCTATTGTGGCCTTCATATAAAGATACATAGAATAATTTGTCCAACCACTATAAAAGATCTGATGCTATATAAACACAGTGAGATAGGAGAAAGTCAGTAGGAGTAGGACATTTGCTGCACATTTTTTGAGTCCCTATAGTAATTCCAGGTGCCATTGATGGCTACAGCTCCTCTATAGTGCCTCCCACTCAGATATTAGATATATAACACAAAGTAAGGAAACGATAACCTTATAGGATGTGGATTTTATGAAATAATAGAGAGAAGTATAATTAAACTTATGTAAAGTTGTTTAATAATTATATCTGAAATTGTCAGCTATTTAAATTTATGATAAGCTTACGAACCTCAGATATATTTTTTTGTATCAGGTATGATTATTTACAAGACCAAAATTCAGCAGGAAGTTTGTTCAAAGAGCTGATGTTTTGCGCACAGTATGCTTTCCCGCCTGCCGTCTTGAGATTTGTGCAAAATGCGTGGAAGGCCAATACAGGAATTTTTTTTCCTGGTCTACTCTGCGTGCATGAATTTTTTTTTCACTTAACTTTCCCTAGCATGAATTTGTTTTTTGTACTTCGCCCGCCGCCCCCCCCCCATAACTTTTCTAAGGGGGTGTTTACATGAGAAAACTCGCACCGGCGCGAGTTTCATACCGACATGACTTTTTGATTTGGTATCACGTTTACATGATGACTGGGTTATTTCACATGTGATCTCGCTATTTGAAGGTACACTTCATATTGATAAAATGCACGTATGATTCAAAATCGCGAACATTAGACCGATTTCACACCGAAACGGGTGGTCGTTTCGTGTTTACATGATACCGTTGCGAGATTTCGTACTGGAGTGAAATTCTCGCCCCGGTGCGACAATCGGAGTGAACTCACGCCGGGGCGACTCGCGCCGGCATGACTTTTTGTGGTGGTATCATGTAAACAAATGTAGAGCCATGAGAGGGAACCGGAGTGAACTCGTCGCGGCGCGAAAGTCGCCCCGGTGTCATGTAAACACCACCCAATGGACCGTCCCTAAAAAGAAAGCTAGCCTGTTCCAGGCGTTTAGATAGTAGAGAGAAAAATTCAGAGAGAATTTCGTTTGCCCCCCTCCCCCCCCATCCCTTTTCTTGGTGTACAATCTAACTCGCTCCCCACCAGCTGACCTCCGCGCTCTACTATCTGAACGCCTGGAACAGGCTAAAAGACAGCTAATGCCCGGCCGGGCCCTAGCCCGGGGGGATGTGCGCAGCTGGAATTAACTGTTGAATGTTTTTCTGTCTACCTCTAGAAGCAAAGTCATAAGCATGTCTGATTTGAACTTCTCACTGAAAATACGGAATATCTAAGCGCGCTTGGCTACCAAGTTAATTCTAATATTCATTTGACACATGTTTTTGCATTATTATTTTACAGTTTTTTTTGTGGTAGTATTTTGAATATACTTTAAATAGCTCCAACTAGACAGCTAGAGCAGTACAAGACTTTCTTCTTGTGTACATTCCTTTGAAACCTTCTTTCATTCTCGACAAAGGCCCTGATTTGTCCTTATCGCCATTTTCCTGTTTCACTTTGTTATCCAAATCAACGCATCTCTTGTTTAAACACAGTAGTAAAGAGTCGAACAACAGGGAATTCGTCTCGGTGAAACCTTCGGAAATAGATATCTCGCAGAATACAGACCCCAGTTCCTTTGCAAGCCCGAGTCCTTCATTCTCCCGGATTTTCCTGTGGCGTTCTTGGTCCGTCTTTGTTGCTACCAGAATGAGGGTGCTGTTATTGTTGTTTACCTTTTTAAAGTAACGTCCCAAACGCCTTGCTTCCATGAATGAAAAGCGATCAGTTATTGAGTACAGGATGAAAAACAGTTCTCCGAAGGAAGCCAGTTTCACCAACTTTTCCTCTGTGTTCTATAGGAAGGAATGAAAAAGAACATCTCATTCGGCCATAGTTGACTGTATGGCCATGGATTGACCGAAAACTAAATTGATCGAGTAGATATCAAATGTATGGGAGAGATGCTTGGCTAGACATAACCAATTAGGGAAGAAATGGGATGTATTACTCATAGGAAAAGAATGGTCAACGTACCTCTCCCGCGGTATCCATAATATCAAGGGCCACGTAATGCCCATCTAGGGTCATGTGATGTCGATACGTCATTTCTGTAAAGATCGAAAACAGTGAAAAACACATCATCATACATACAAGTACCATCCATTCGCCTTGAGGAGGAAAACTATTACTGCTTTGAAGGTCTTTCGAAGCTGCACTCTCCAAAAAGGAGGAATATTTATGGGTCCAGATAATTAACTTCTTTCTTTACCATTCCGTAAACGCGTTTGTTGCCGCGAAAGTTAACTCATCCAAGAATTGTTAAAATCTCCCACCAACTAACTGATGTTCAACACGCTAACGTTAACAGAGTTCCAGGTCAAACGTGCCCCCCATGACAGAGTAAACTGAGCCTGCACTTACCTAGATTTTTGTCATATTCCCAAATGAAACGTCTTGTTAGAAATCTCACAGTTAGAGCTACAAAGGAACAATATCTCTCTTAAGTATGACCTAGCTCAAGAGGTCCCTTTTACAACTAGTAACAGTCTTGCATTGATCCCGTGATTTGCTGTAAAGGCTTCGCCGCCCAATTGTAACGTGATTTTTAAGGGAAAACAGGGAGGAAAATCGCACTCCAGGTTTCCAAACAGTGGCCAAAAATGTTAATTCAAAACAAGACTGTCTTATGACTATATACGTGGGTACTGCTTTGTTTTGGTAGAATATTGCATTGCAGTAACAAAGCAAGCCCTGAACAAAGACGGACGGTACTTGAACCATGATCGCTTACTCGGTAGGGCAATAGCCAGACCACGAAGACGCTTCAAACACGTCACTTTATTAAAATCGCTCGTACTAAAGTGTGGAGACTATTTTATTTAAGGCGTTACTCGAAGAAATTCTACTGTAACATGAATTCAAGGATGGATTAATATACTAGGACTGTAACGAACACAATTTGACTGGAATAGGTGAACTTAAACTCATTTCGTCTCATTTGAAGACCATATCGCTGACACAGCTGATAAATCTCGTTTGCAAAGTATAAGACAGTACACAATGTTCTCTTACATGCGATTTCGTTCTTTAATATTTTGAGGCTTATGTCCTTACACGACTACAACTTCTCTAGAAAGGGGCACTGAAGTCACAAGAACCTATATTGCAGTGGAACCCCTCATTAGGGAGATTTCCATAATAAGGACTCCACCCTGTCACTGAGAGATCTCTACTTGGTCATAAAGATACCGGCAAACTTCATATAATCCATATCTCTATACAGTACAGTCTATTACGGGATTTTCTCTTGGTTATAAAGACACCAAATTAAACCTCATACAACCACTACCTCTATAATAAGAAAACCTCTGTAATGAGGACACTTGGCTTGACCCTGTCCCCTTGGTTTCCGTGTTAAGGAGTTTCGACTATACATGTTCATTCTGGAACTCACTTGACTTCGTAGTGTGCTCGTTCTAACCAATCTTAACGCGCACATGCACCTGCACAAAGGACACATAAGGACAATGCTGTTCCTAGTAACTCATCTCATACTATAATTCTCAAATGTTCAAAATAGTGATAACTCTCGAGTACGTGATGCAGGATGACTATTACTTTCATCGATCACGTTTTTGAACTTGAATGTTTTTGGATGTTTTTAATGTTTGTTTGAAGTAACGTAAATCACATGTTTTGCACAGAACACAACACACGACCAAACGTTTGAAGAGATGTAGGGTATGGTGGGCTTTTTGAAAAACATTGGCAAACCCGACACAATTTAAATCTTCTAAGTGCTTGGCTGCTAAACGTTAGAGAGTTCTTCAAACAAGAATTCTAGATAGTGTTGTTATGATGCTTAAAAAAGTTATCTTTTAACAATCACAGATGGCGCAGTGTGAAACTATATCTATACGTAGAGAAAGCCGGCCGGGGGTAAATTGAATGATTCAGATGTTGGAAATATTTAGAACTTAGCTTTGAAAAACAATTAGGCGTTATTTAAAAATGCATATGGGAAACGTTGACTGATTGTTTGATGTTATTATTAATTTGCAAATATTCATTTTTTTACATCTCCCACTGGCGGTGTTGCTATCGATGGGTCTAGACTAATCAGTATACCTGTCTCATCTAAATCATCGCGTGCCGTTCAGCGGGGTACCTTAAACTGTATTTTCCTTTTTGACTACGAATTTCGGCATCGGAAATACCATATAGGTAGATAGAGACCCACATTAACCTCGGGTTAAAATTCTGGGTACGTATTTCCTAGACTCAAGTCACCAAGTAAGTCGGAATGATATCAGAAGTCAAGAAAGAGGTACTTGTAGTGATAAATAGTAATTGATCCTATTTTGAAGTGTATTGATGCATGGTTTCAGCTATCTTTCTCTGAAATCTTTGGTTAGAATCTTTCCATTAATTTTCATGTTGTTTACATGTTTTGCTTGTTTGTTCGTTAATCTGACTTATATTTAGCTAGTTATTGCTAGCTTGCACAACGAACTGGAAAAAAAGTTCTCAAAGTCTGCCCCCAAATAAGGTTTTCATTTGTAGGGCGTTCGGATAAATTGAAAGTCTTTTTTGGGCTTTGTGATGGCCAATGTTATTGTATCTTTTCAAGTGGACACAGTCATATCCGAAGATGAAAGTTGTTAATTGATAAGTGATTTCAAGTGGCAAATTTGGTCTAGTTCTTAGTGGACTGTCTAGTCTGAGACCTTATATTATTAATGTCTTTCTGATTTTTCGCAAGTTTTAAGTAAAAAAAGCAACCTCAAGCTACATTGTTACATTTCATTGCACAAGAATGTCAAGACGTCTGTGTACTCGTTACTTTAAGAGGGAGACTAGCTTTTATGGTTGTCCAGCTCTCAGCTGATCATGAGCTCAGTCTTATCAGAACAAAAATCAGCATTTGAAGTTACGAGTGGCTTTTGTGGAGGATTGATTTCTAGTTCGCGAGAAGATGCCGCACTGATAACTACCTAAACTATCAGGAAGTATATCTGGCGACTGTGTTTCCTTTCGACCTCCTTTTCAGCGCAGCCGACAGTGGTTTGGTCCTCAATGTCCGACCCGTGCCATTTTAACTGTATAGATATCCAGTGTGGCTTCCGTTTTGGAATAAATTCAGCTCATTAGTCTTTAGCACAGCGGATGCTATTCTATGCACTACATATTAATTAAACACAATGCTTTTAACATGATAACAAACGACTTATTTGTTTTTCAGTCATATTTTATGTCTGATGTATCCACTGATTGCTTATTTCACTTCATTGATGATTGTCATGCAGTTTGGCAGAGGTGGAGTCGCCAAGCTTGTATATTTCAAACATTGTCTTTAACGATGCGATATTTGGTTGAAATTTGACTAGAACTCTTGTAGTTAAAACTAGTTTATCTCTGATGCCTCAGTGTTCTATATAGTAATAAAGAAATCTCTTAATTTTGAACGTAACTAATGGACCCTTGTTTTTAAAAATGAAATCCGTCTTCCATAAGGAGCTAATTGAGATTTTTTGAAACTGTTTTCTTTTTTGATTCAGCCCTCAACATTGCAGGAAAAACCAAAAGTAAATTAAAATCAACCACAACAAGGACAAATGGATACCTACCGTAGCAATATTCCTTATTTTTGTTCGATTGTTAAGTGCATGTTCTCTGTCAGGCTTTGCAAACGTCTTACATTTGCATGCATGATTTGCTTTGAGTCTGTATTTAGGTCGAAGATGTAGGATTGCTTTTGAGTCACAAAAAATATCATTGTTGTTCGTATTTATTAAAGCGGGATGATTAATTGCGTCTTTTTACGATCAATCTACCCCAATTTCTCTCTTTGCATGTCTAGGGAAATCGAATCAAGGTGTCTTTTTTTCTAACACGCGTGTACTGCGTTTTGTGTTGCGCGCAAGAGCAGTGATCAAATTTATGTTTTGAAAAACGAGCAGTGGTAAAAATGGACCATTTCAAAGCACTCTTGTTTAGATCAACCCACCTGACTTGCCCACGCCATCCAGTCCCAAGACCACAGCATGCACATTAATAATGTTCGTTTGATGTCCCTGGTGATGATTCGTGGATGCTCGTTTTCGCCTCATGTTATAACAGAGGTAAACCGCGCTGAAACATAAAAAGATAAGACACACGTAACTAAAAAAACAAATACTCAAATTGATGTTTGATTGCCAAGACACTCACTTTAGTTACGTGCAACGCTGTTAATGATGATCCTGATTGCTATTATTGGTCACGTTTCTGGGAAGTAACCAGTGACTGAAATGCAATAGCAATACAGCGCCCCACAGTTTTTAACATAGTCTAGACACGTGACTTTTCGGCTCTGTCGTAGTCCACAAATAGCTGCAGCATATTACAGTATAGTGTATATGGTCACATGACAGACTCTGATGCGGCTGGTAAAGACATTTACTGAGTGACTGTCGATTGCCATGTACTGTGGTTTAATTTTATTGGTGTTTTGATTTTTATTTCCCGTCTTTTGGTCTGATAACGATTGATAGCTGTTGGAGAACCGGGGGGGGGGAAGGGTACTCCCTTATAAGCGCCGTTTGGTCTTAAGAAACGGGTGTACACTTTGCCCAGTTTGGTCTGGAATCGCGAATGGTTTTTAGGGAAAGTACGGGAGTGTATGAACTTATTTATCGTTTTAATTCCAAATGAGCAAGAAAGAAAGAGAAATATGTGAATTCGAAATGGTTTGATGAGTTTGTTTGTTTGCGCTCTAATCTAAGTAATTATGACATAATTTCTGCCTAAAGGCCAGGTCTGAAAACGGGTATGGATTTTAGAGGTCTGGTCTGACAACGGGTACGGAAAATTATATTTTTTGGTGTGAAATCGGGTCAGGATTTGGACTGAACCGGGCGGCACACCCCCACCAAGAAATCCCAGGAACAACCCCCGGGGTAAAGATTGGAACAAAGAAAAATAAAGCATTGAACCAAGGTATGTATTTCTTATCCCATTCTTTTTTGTAATGACCCTATCCACTGTGTTTCGGTATAAAAGGAAGTGGAAGGGACTCGGTTCGTCCTCATTGATGTGGATGTCACTAAAACGAGATTAGTCAGCTGAAGTTATCGATTGATATCGACTGTCGGATTATCCGTATTTAATCCGTTGATCCAGAATGACCAAAATGTTATATTTAAATGTTATAATCTAAGCAATCCACGTTTACATACTATTTCCTCTTTACTAAACAGCTATATTCTAACTTTTGTCTGTAGCCGCCGCAAGGGGACTTCTTTTGCTGGTGGGCGCGAACAATAGACTCACAATTTCAATACAATATGACTCCTTGAGGTTTACAGCAATATGCGAGATGGTAGACAACAACCAGGGGCGGATCCAGGATTTTTCTTAGGAGGGGGTGACGTGACGTGCCAAACTACCACTGCACTGTTTACTGCGTTTAACATACATTCTTCAACCTCGTCTCATGTTTTTATATCAACACCATGAAACCACATGTTTTTTTTTTAGAATATCAGTTGTATTAGAATGCCGCAGGTCATGTCTGGGGTGTGGGGGGAGAAGGGGGGGGGGGTGTTCTCAGCCCCTGCACCCTCCCCTAGCTCCACCCCTGAGTATAGACCCAATAGGCTCGATTGACATTAGGTTCTATGTACTGTGATGTGTTGTATTTGTTGTGCTGTCGTTCAAACTGAAATACAAGGTGAAAATAAAACTTTGGAAATACTGCGAGCGGAAAAGAAATGCAGCAAACGAATGGACAACGCACTTAAATTGTTTTGGCTCAAAACTTCTGAACGCAGACGAGAAAACTTCTACTTAGTGCTCTTGAAGAAACAACGTTGAAATGAAACTGAACTGAAAATGCTAGAAGGCCATTTAAGTTTAAAAGCAAAAAATGCAAACAAGGGCTAGGCGCACGTGGGATTCCTAGGGGAGTTAATGAACAGCTACTAAATTGTTCTTTAGGGCCCTATCTAGATACAATATTGTCACTCACCTCAAATAGACGGAACGTTTAGGACTGGTTCAAGGAGTTGCGACATTTAAAAGACACTCGCTCTGTTTTGGTTTTTTAAGGACGTCAGAGTTATCATGTTCAGTGTAAACCATGCACGTGCATGCGCGACACTTTGGCTACAAGCTGTATTTTACGCAATCTTGACCTAAGAGTGTCAAGAGCTCACAAGAATTTGACTTGACATGCTCAATAGAGAGGGCATTTAGGTCGGGAATGCTGGGTTTCCCAGAGCTCTTCGCGTCCTTTGTTATGCAAAATAGTGAGAGGCGCTGTAGGTGGAGAATGGAATTAAGAGAGAGCAGGGATGGCAAGTTGTGTGAGCACTTGCCTCCCATTGTTGTGGCCCGGGTTCGAGTTCTGGCGTCGACGCCATATTTGGGTTGAGTGGTTCAGTGTTGGTTCCCCTCTCAGCTCCTGATTAATACCTTGGTTTTCCTCTTCCCTCCAAAACCACCGTTCCTTTACCTTTATTAAGTTAGTAAAGCCGGAGGCATCACATTAACTATTACAATATATCTATTTATACATACACATTACTGACTTGTCTAGTTTGGATTGTTGTTCATAAAAGCAGTCGCTTTCTCCTTGAACACAGCTAGCGATGGAGATAACCCTACCTCGGCTGGGAGCTGATATCAC
The DNA here is from genome assembly GCA_038088405.1 of Porites divaricata. NCBI lineage: Eukaryota > Metazoa > Cnidaria > Anthozoa > Scleractinia > Poritidae > Porites > Porites divaricata. The sequence continues at coordinate 48,625,203 of JBBMOI010000002.1, forward strand.
TCCCTAGAGGTCCTCGATCGGGAAAAAGGAGAATTTAAGGGCATTCTTAGAGGGCGTCTGGAATTTTTACGCATGACTGTTCCTCGGAGAATTGCAAATGTTTATGTATATTCAAATCAACGAGTCCGTGAATAATTTTGTACATCATACATAGACGACATAGTTTCGTTCGGGTTTCAGTGGTTCGAGGCCAAGACTATCTAAATAATGCTAACGCTGGAGGTATAGCGGTAATAACTCTTACAGAAGCGCGCTGCGGCTCTTTGCAGACGTCCTTCTAGTCTACGAATGGCACAGTTATAATGTGGATCCCAGAATAGCGTTCCATACTCGAGTTTAGGTCTTAGTAGCGTTTTATACAAGATCAGTGTAACTTTTTCGTGGCATGCACAAGCTCCGCCTTATGAGACCTAGGATCTTATTAGCACCTTTGACCACGAATTCGATGTTCCTTGCAACATAATTTGCTATCGAACTGAACACCCAAGTAGGGATGGGAGGTCACATTCGCTAGTACTTGTCCCCAAAATCTAAAATTCATTGGTGGCAGGGTGATGCACATAGTGGAACATTGTAAGCTTAATTTGTCATTCCTCAAGCTTGTACAAGTCATTCTGAAGTAGCTGAGTATCTGAAGTGGGATTCACTAAGATGGCATAGAAAAGACAATCATCCGCAAAAAAAGACGGACAGTACACTGGATTTTGGAAGGCCAATCGTCGATGAAGAGTAAGAGTCCAGTTTGATCAGGAATAGATGTAGAGTAAGATTTCAGTTTGATTAGAAATAATCCTCTTTAGCTTGTGTGTTTTGCTTTTCCAACACAGGTCATGTGATAATGCTCCAAAGAACTGTTTCTTTCAAATTTCGTCTTATTGAAGTGCATACGAACACATGATTTATGAAGAGACAAAGGATCAAGTTCCCCTGGGACCTCTATTGGGAAAAAAAACATATAAGCTAAAGAGGATTATTTCTTATCAAACTGAAATCTTAATCTACATCTATTCCTGATCAAACTGGAATCTTAAAAAGGTCTATTGAAAGTGTATCCAATGCGGTTAGTTGAGGACTCTTAGAGGACTCAGGTTTATCGTTTATTGGAGTGTAACCCTCTCTAAACCCATTTAATAAGTTTAGTTCAGGCAGATTTTTGTATGTCTGTAAATGAACACCCGGCTACGCCGGCGCTGTCAGCCCCAACCGACAAGTATGTACTCTTCTTTACTAGAAGAGGATGTGTATTTGGCAGGTAGAATGGTAGATAGCCATATCTTTCAAAATTATCTAGGCTGTCGACGTTAGTGATTTCTTAAGTGACAGCCCGCTATGAGGCTGAGTCAGTTTTGCTATTGTGAGGTCTCTGTGTAAAAAGAAGGTAGCCCTTCCTGGTTTTCAAACGAAAAGTTCTACATGAGGCCCCCCTAAAAAAACACAACGCACTATTCAATCAGTGATACATATATTTCAAAATGAAAAAAAAAAAAAAAAAAAATGCATTGTTGTCTATTAGGTCAAGAGGCGCCAAGATTCTAAATTTGAAAATTGGCACTTTTTTTTCGCTGATCTAATGCAAGATAAAAAGGAATTAACTACAAACTGGACCATTAATAGAGAGGACGCTTCGACTAACTATGTGTGCCAACTTGCTGTTATTGATTGCAGTCAATATATAATTATATTGATATTTCTGGAGCAGTGGTCTCCATTATATGTAATTGCTGCAATTTTTTTCCTCATCGCAATGTTTTGATCGCGCACTAAGTTGATATTTGCACACAGACTGTCTCAGAATGTTACGAAAGAGGAAGAACTTCAGAGAGGCCCTGATGGGGGGGGGGGGGGGGGGGGTGGGGAGGGGACTTGTTATCACTTATCCCTGTAACTCTTAGCAGCTATTCCTTATCCCTAAAAGTTGTAGTAATGTTATCTCTACAAGAGGCCGCGTAGAGGGAGGTGCTTGGGGGACTCACCTTAGCTCCCCCACCCACTTTTTGTGCGAAATAAAAAAAAAATGTTTGCCAATAGTTTTTAGTTTGATGGTAGAGAATAAAGAAGATGTAACTGCTGCTGTAAAGAAGCAATAATCATTGCGTTTGTTTCGGCAGATCTGCATTGTAAATGCCCGATTAATCCGTTTCCAGAGGTGATTTTTTGCGCCTGTAAACCAGCGGTGATTTCATAAAGACTTATGCGCAAGAGCTAACTAAGACAGAGCCAAGACGATAAACCAATGTGTTCATTACACAAGCCTACAGATATCGATCGCTACATAAAGAATATAAAAATTGCAACAAAATTGCCAAAAACCACTGATGCATCAGCCGCTGAATATCTTCTTTAAAATTAAAACAGCAAAAGTTGCGCGAAATTGCTCTTAACAGAGCCACTTAACTTTGGCCCACGGGGCAGAGATTACTTTTACGCGATATGTATGACTGTTAGCAAGGTATTTGACTAGCGGACCTCTCGCGGGAAATAGGTATATTCCTAAAACAGAAGAAGTTTGTCGATTTTTGAAAACAGTTATTGAGTTCATTTAGTGAAAGTACGAACCGAAGCAAATTAAAAACTATTTTTCTTTTGTTCGTTCTCAAGAGAGGATGTCGTTCATTATCTGTTTTATTTCAATATAGGGAACCTAGCACTATGCAGCTATTGTCTTGCCGTGGGCTTGCATGGTAAAAAGGTTTTTCATGACCGCGTAGATATTTCCACCTTATAATCCAGCCTGCTACACTATAACCAACTAACTTGTTGAGATTTTTCTTTGTCCCGTGCTTATGACATGTTGATCACTTCATTTCTCATAACTTGTTCTAAACTGATGAACAAGGAGTCGTCTATTCGTGACGTCATGATCAGTTTCTACTTTTTCGTACTAAAGAGCTCTTTAGTACGCAAAAGCAGCGTCCTGTAGGATGTAATTTCATTATCCCTAAAACGGTTCATTTATCCTTTATCCCCAAAATTATTTTGTCAATTATCCCTTATCCCTTAAATTATTTGTCCGGTTATCCCTTATCTCTAAAACCCCTACCAGGGCCTCTTCAGAACTGTTTTCGCCGACGGCTAGTGTAGGCGAGATATCAGTAGAATGTTTCTACCTTTAGTAACTGTGTGTCAACATGCGTAGCTATGTAGCACTATTATACTACTCATGTTCTGTTGTCCTGATAGCGAATCGGCAGGTTATATATTCGAGCTCATCTTGTGAAACCTCCCTCATAAGTACGAGGATTCTATTCGTTTTCTGTGATGGATTAAGACCACTACAAATATTTAAGTTTCTGTTTTTAACTGGGGTTTGTTACCTATAGTAGTTGTAAATAAATACAAATTGACCTAATCCGAAGTTAGGACGTACACGAAACGTAAGCTATGCCGGATCGCACGTATCGTCGCCATTGATGGATACACTTCGCGTAACAAATCCCAACATTTTATACAGATTGTCTGTTATTTTAAGCCCTTTTTTTTCCAGACTTGTGTGTAGGATATCAGACCCTGTTAAAACAGAAATTAAAGAATATACAAGGAGACCGTACACGCATACGGAAAATGTTTAGCTTGATCATTCATGGGGTGGAGAGACTCGTTTTACGAAGGCATTGACCTAGCTGAAAAAGTCATTTTCCTCTGATTAGTTCTCTTCAGTATGTTTTTCCGAAGGAGTAAAAATAAAGTATTAACTCACCTTTATTGGAACAAAGGCTCAAGTTGAACGTTTTCTCTCTTTGTTTTGCGTACTTAATCCTTGCGTGATCTTTCAAACCTCAGAGATCGCTCGAACACCCTTCGTCTCACTTTATGATTAAGAAAGTGGTCAACATACCCTTTTGCAGAAAATTGCCGAATCGTTGACCCAGAAGCTTAATAGATTCCGGAATAGATCGGCTGAGGGCTATTTATATTCACAGATGACCTCAGTTTGTCGGAAGAGTTCGTAATACTGTATGTTGAATTTGTCATAGTAAATCACGCGATCGAAAATAAGAGAAAATCTGCAAGTAACATTTTGTTATCTTTATTTGTTGCAATATAAAAAAATATATATTATAAGTATTTAAACCCCTTATATGTATTAGTTAAACGAGCTGTCTTCTCACTCATGTGCAATAATTGTCTTGATATATTGCAGGGAAAGACACGGCATATGTTATGGTCATCATTATTTTACTATTGAACAAAAAATGATATAATTTCTGTCATTCTTATTTCCTTCTTTCATTTCATATTTTAGCTCGATTCAAAGTAACTAGCTAACCCTAAGTTTGGTTAGCTCAAAACTACCACCATTGCAATCTTTTTCATTTCAAAGTGTACTTTTTATTAAAACGTGCAACGACACGTGCATGTGAAAACGTAATCATAATATCGCGTTCATGATCGCATATGTTACTGCTGACGCCTTAATCCTCTTTTAAATATCATTAATTACTGGGAATTCCTTCGTGTACAAACGATCAAAACCCAGAACAAGAAGAACCGATCGACGGAGAGGATGAGCTGGGTTGTCGCGCCTTCGTTTCACCTTGGGAGGACTGGGAGGGGACGAAGGCTTCCAGGGTCTAGTAAACCTACGGCATTGAGCTTTTGGATGAGAGTCTTTTCGTACGCGAGTGTACCGAGCCAATCACAGGACAGCAAAGACGGTAGCCTTTTCAAAGCGGCCCTGCATGTGTTTGGTCCGTTTTGCTGCCTGCGTGGTACATGGTAGACGCTCCAGGAAGTCTACATATTACGCAGCAATTTCCAATGGCATGTTCAGTGGAAAGTGAATCTTTTTAAAGAATTTTTAAATGCTTATTATAAATGAAAAGTGTACAAAGTGCAATTGAGAGAGCGTTGAAGAGCAGAGACCTTCACCTATCTTGGAAAAAATAAAATGGAACAGCAAACCCCCGTCCCCCCCAAATCAAGGATGAAGCTGCGCGAAGAGCAAAAACGCGCCATTTTCCCATCTTTGATTTGGGGGGGGGGGGGGGGGGGGGGGAGGGGTGTCAAGGTTTTTCATTTATTTTGTCCAAGATTGCAATCTTGGACAAATTTCTTTTGCTAAGTGTCTTTTCTCGAATACAGATAATTTGGCCGAAAATATGGACGTGTTTGTTCGTTGCCCAAAAATGCAAAACGTCCTCTTCCTGTTGACATGCGTTTCTCAAAAACGCCCTTGCTTAAGCTCTGTTGGGCCATGGGAGGTCTAGGAATCAACTTCCCTTTCCATGACCTCATTGAAATTCGGGCGCACACCTCAGCTGGAATCCAGCTGACCTGTGCTCATCTAAAATTCAAAAATGGCTGACACATGTTTGAGTTTTTGTAGTCTAATCGGATCTAAGGGATACCTAGGAAGAAGCGAAAATTTAGCGAACCGCGTGAGACATGAGGATGAGAAAGGTTGTTTTGTTTGTTTTGTTTTTTGCTGCCTGAGTCTCTGTTTTGGGAAAGGGTGAAAAAATTGTGAGGAGAGGAAACGGATTTGTTTCTGTGACAACCCTTAATCATTTTCAGGGGCGGATCGAGGTATTCTTGATTAAGGAGGTGCAATTTTGCCCGTTGACACTTTGAGGGCGCTTTTTAATGTGTCCCGGATTAGTTTCGAAAAGTTCCGTTTCCGATCTTTCAAGTGTCGACTCTTGGCCAAAACGCAATAAAATCGCTCCTTTTTCTGTGTTCGTTCAACAAATACTGGCGTTAACAAATAAGGCCCGTTTCAAACGTCGTGCTACTGCCGTGCCAAACAGTAAATTCGACTTTAGCACGCAACGACGGTAGCTCGACTTGGTTTCAAACGTCGTGCTGCCGCTGTGCCCCGCGCTCGAACTCAGTTCATACATTATAAATACATTAGAACACATTTAGAAATTTGCTATTCGGCAACAGCCGTTCTATTCAAATGAATCAAATTCGACGTCTGAAACCAAGTCGTGCTAGTGTCGTGCTGCAGTCGAGTTAGCTTAGCAAGGCAGTAGCACGACGCTGGAAACAGGCCTAAAGCTAGATTACGGAATGGACTAAAGGACCGGTAATTGTTGTGTAGATTTTCTGCTCAGAAAGCGTTCACTTGATTGTTTTCCAAAGTTATAAATAAAACAGAAAGCTTTTACAGGCCGTATGGTGGTTTTATCTTCTATATGAAAGCAGTTAGACCATAACAGAACAAATACTTACTATCTAATCTAATCGTTTAATATTTCATCAAATCGTTATTATAATAACTGAATCGTTGATTACTCTCACTTCGAAACCCAAGGTAGGTGATATATGACTAAACATGTATAAACTAACATGTATATATAAAACTTTTGTGGAATCTGAAACGTGACTGGGAATATTCACATTCCTTTAAAATACATCATCGTTTGAGGAGAATTGGCTTTTAAACGAGCCCTTTGCAGCTAAACTGTCTCAAGGCACAAAAAAATTTCATCTGTTTAGAAGGCTCCCGCGATTGTGTTCAAGCGTTTTTGTACCCTTTTGCTGCAAAGGGCTCATTGATTTAGAAATTTGGTCCCAATGAATTAAATCTCTTTTTCTTAGGTTGCGCTACAAAATTTACAACGTCCTACTTGCTAATTAGTTTCATCCACTAAAACCAACCCTGTGAAATCTTGCAGCCTTTCGCCACTTGTTAGGAAATAACACAGCCTCGGACTCTGGATTCCACGTTGTGGATTTCAAATTAATCATGATCCTAGTCAGATTCTAGTCTTTGCCAGTGGAACTTGGATTCTGGATTGCAATCGTTATTGGGATTCCGGATTCTTTGAGCTGTATTCCGGTTTTCAAAGCCCAGGATTCTTGATTCCAGATTCCAGGTATGGATTCCAGTCAGTGGAACTTGGATTCTGGATTCCAATCGTTATCGAGATTCCGGATTCCTTGAGCTGTATTCGCATTAATTAAAATATCCCAGATCCCGGATCCCGGATTCCGGAATCCAGAATCCCTTGCACGGGCACGTGATGCCCTTGTTAAGCGATAGGTACAAGGAAAATTTGCAGCTTTTGATGAAGTAGACAGTATAGTACTGTTATATTTACATTTAAATCGTGTTTCTAGAATTCGACACTGCCGGACCTGGTTCTTGGAGTTCCGGGAATGCCGTTTGTTTGAGCCTTGCTCTTAAATCCTCCTTTCAAACGCCTCATGATAGCTGGAGACTTTGGAAACTTCTGTCCGCCAAGTGAAGCCCTAAGATAAGCCTTCTTTATAATCTTGTTATGCTCGAAAAAACTCTCAGAGTTCGACAACTGATGAAACGAGCATCCCGTGTTAACCGCAAAAAGCTTTCCCTCGAACTCTGTGACTTCCGTGTGGCGTTTTAGGTCGGCTTTAGACGCAATTAGAAATATTGCTGATGACGGAATGTTTTTTGCCTCATGTAGGTACTTGACAATGAGTGTGGCTTCTTGAAAGGAAGAGCGGTCTGTGATGGAGTAAAGGACAAATATGATATCTTGAGCAGCACAGATGTCTATCTTTTCCTTACAATTCTGATAAAAAGATAAAGAAAATACAATTAAGGTAAGCAGAATATATGGGGTGTTAGTAGTGGAATGAGGATATAATCGTTGTATCTGCTTTTTCAGCACTTAGTAAGCATGTGTTTCAGTGTAATGTGACTGACACAATTCACTTCCTTATTGGCACTTATTTATGTATTTGTGGGAAGTGGGGTTAACTTAGGCTCGATTACCAGCGGCTGTTCAGAAAATCAGCCCGAGTTCTATATCTGCAAGTTTGGAGTCAATCGTGACCATACAACTCGCTGCACAAAATGCGGCATGCCGTTAAAATTGACCTCAAAGTGCCAGGCTAACACATTGTGAAAGCTGACCCACAAATTAATAGAGGAAGAGTGCCGACGGACTATCTCCTATCTGAAAGAGTGTTCTTACCAAAAGCTCTATTGCAAGAAATTGAGTACTTAAACACAGGGTCAAACTTACTTTTCCAGCGGTATCAAAGATGTGCAATGTGACTTCTTGTCCATCAATGTCAACTCTATGCTGATACCAGCTCTCTGTTAATAAAATTGATTGAAGTAGTATTCAAGAATCTACGATCGTCAGCTTTGTGCTGAAGGTTTAGCTGATTTTCTGCCTTCAGAAATTCAGCCCTCGTGCGGAGATAATCGCGATCAGAGCGTTTCAGCCGTCATACAGTGTAGTATAATAATTAACGAGAGCTCATTCAAGAGCATGAGATTCATCCATGGCTTAGTAACATAATTACATTAAGAGATAAATACTTCTTATGATGAGAATATGTAGTAAGAGATATCCAAAACTGAATAATGTAGTTACTGTATTATTATTGGTGGTAACCTGAGGGTCCTCATAATACGGCTAGCAAAAATCGCCCTAACCACGCTCTGGATTAGGATCAAACAGATTCACTAATAAATGATTGAATGACTGAAAGAACAGAGACCCGGCGTCAGATCGGACTGCCAGCACAAGCTTGGTCAATAAAGGATTTATTATATGGCCAAAAACAGAACTTTTTCTTGCGGGACCAAAACGCGGGAAATCCGGAGCGGGCAAGATGGCCCCATCTTACCCGCTCGGGTAGCCAATCAGAACACAGGATTTGTTTAATCTTACCCACCGGCGGATTCAGCTTTGTAATAAGCTTTGTTATTAACTTACCTAGTGTTCCATCGTAGTCTCCAATGAAACGTCTGGTCAATAGACGCACCGTAAATGCTGAAATAAGGCCAAAGGATGGTATTAACATAAACTTCTACCCCCATTATTTAAAATATAAAAGATGAAAGCAGGTGTGCCAGCTTAACGCATTCATCGCGTTTTGAAGTACACCGTTGAAAAAGTAGCCATGAATACAAGTAAAAGAGAATTCCTCCACTCAAAAATTTTCGAAATAGACATTCGGCTAGAATGGGACCAGTAGACCATCGACTTTTTGTTTGTGGTTCCTTTCCCAAATTAGTAATGTTTGCTGCTTTACGAAATGATATACACTAAAAATGTTCGTGGTTTATTTTAGAAACTGATCGTTAAAAAATAGCTAACGTAGTCATAACGGATTAGGTTCCAAAATCAACAAAAACTCTGTGAGGCTTTGCTTGTAAACATTGCACAAATATTCCAGCAGATTTCGGCACGACTTAAAAGTGTTAAAAAAATGAAAGCGGATCCGGATAGAGTAATGTTAGTGTTCCTGGGTGCTTAGATTCTGATATGATAAATAATTTTAAATTTTATTCTGTGAATTGTTCTTTGGTTTTCGCGATCGCCAAAAGGCTAGACGTAGAAAGCAAATGACATGTAGACAGGGGGCGGTCTGCTTTCCTTTACGGCTCGACACATGGGGAATAGTTTTAAGACTGAGATTGCTGTAGCCTAAAAAAAAAAACAAATAAAATAAAATAAACAGTCGAAATTTCGCGACATCACCACTGGTTCCTCGCGAAATGAAGTCTTAGAAACGAGCCGGCAAGATTGCAGCTGATGAGTTGAGGCGTCACTACCCACCGATCTGGGTAGTGCTTCTGATTGGTTGTACCGCGTAGAAAGTTAGCTTCAACCAATCATAAGTCCTACCATGTGGGTAATGACGCATCGTCAGCTGGAAATTCTGAGCTCATTTCTGACACGTGCACAGGGAAGCCAGTGGTGGCGTCGCGCCCCTCAGGCTAAGGTTGCTGGCAACGACGTGATTGAGCCTGACCAGGAGGTCAAGGGGTAATGAAAACTAGCCAAAAAAGACAACAAAAACAAAACTTATGATCATCTGCCAGGATTACTGCATCTTCATCTAAAGTAAATATTTTTAAGTTAGAAAGGTCTAAAAAATAGTAAATACATCAGAGAACCCGTATTGTTGTGTTAAGGAGAGGCTTAGTCACTCAACATATTGTCTTTGTTAACAATATACGCTATTCCTTTTTTGTTACTTGCGAGACTAATTAATCACAACAAAATAAAGCCTCTGTACACCGCCCCCCCCCCCGTAATTTTTCCTTTCTAGAACTAATTTTATACATCGTCGGTGATGCATCGATGATGGTCTTCACACGGTTTCGGATTTTGCGGAAGGATATAGCACAGCAATCTGATTATCGGTGATAAGATATTTAGGTATAAATACTGTCTGTTTAAAAAGGGCGAAAAAGCTATTTTTAATATCTGATTTGCCTTTGAATGGAACGGAAAATATGCCTGTGTCTTTATTTGTTTCCGGCTGCAAATTATTTTCGACAGAATTAATGTTTTAGTGCGAAACTACTCCTAGTTATAACTGAGTGATGCTGTACGAAGTAGCATCCTGATTAGCTGACCCAAAGGCCGCTCAGGATGTGGCATTATATGGGAACGGATATACATGTAAACGCGAATGTAAACGAGAAGCGCGCAAAGTTTTAGAGAGAGGGGTAAAGTTCCTACAAGCGACATGGCTCTGAAAAGCAATAAACTCTTATAGGAAAGCAGAAATGGCAACAAATAACATTAAGATGGGTTGAAACTGAGACAGCGTAAGAGAAAAGTGTACATTGTGAAATATCAACAGCGACGTACAGGGCTTCCTCCTCAATACGCAAAATGACCGGTTTGAAATTCAGAGTAGGTACACACGTAAGCCCCCTAGGAACGCCTCAGAGAGAAAGATAAAGATAGTTTGAAGGAAAAAAGTAAAAAAACAAAAAACAAAAAACTAAAAGATTGAAAAACGAAAGCTATTGTTTTAGAAATTCAGACGGTCAGAGAGCTTGTAGGAGCTGTTTTCAAACCTTTAAAACGGACTTTTTGTCTATCCACGGGCGAAGACTGAGCTGAATCAATTACATTAAGTATAAATTCTTGTTAGAAACTTGTCCTGGAAATTTTACGAAGCGATTTTGACTTTCTTGAAAGGGTAGTAAATGGTATGTCATCCGCTCCTTGACTTTGAGGTCATTTCAGATCTTAGTTTCCATACCAAAATGCGTGCTGCTTTGTATGAATATATTTCTGTCGTGATCTTCGACTTGGCATTTTTTTTTGTAAGTTGCGTACTTTAGACTTTCTCACCTGTTTTTCCGACGCCATCTTTGCCCAAAACAGCAGCGCGAATAATTTTCCCGTTTTCCTCTTCAATGCTGTTACTGGACGCAGAACTTGCGGAAATGTTCCGCGGTCTTCTTTGAGACAAGTTCCCGACGTTGTCCTGAGGAAATGACTTTGAAAAAACAAATCATGCATCTTGTTGTATCACAAATCTCATATTTCTTCAAGGGCTTTCGGTTTTGTTAAGTTCCGTCCCGTGCTTCCTTCTTTCAGTCTTTAGCAGCTCATCTCATAATAACAATTTTCCTATTAATTAACATTGGTAAACATCATCTGCTTGGACTTAACAGTTGTGTTTAGATGCGCACCAAATCTAAGCTTGAAACGTGACAGCAGTAGTCAACGCAAAGACAGCTTCGCCTCAAATTGTTTGTCAGGTATTTGATATATACACATCGGAAATTTGAAAATTAAGTCGCACTGTCGTGCATTTGGATCTTATTTTTATTTGTGCCAAGAATTTTACTTCGTCACCCAAGACACGTCCCTAGCTTAAATCGCAAAAGTCGCCTCTGTTAAAACATACTAGTTACCTGACATGATTTAGGAGAACTTAGTTTGTTCTTCTTTTGTTCAACGTCGGGTTAAATCTTTCGAAATGCTTGTCTTTGCGTAAATTCAAGTGGAAGCGAATGAGCCGCAGAACTTTCCTCAAGTGGTGTTTACCCTACCTTTATTTTACCTTTTTTTTCTAAAGCTGATTTGTTTTTGCCATGAGTTATGATTTGACACAATCAATCTTTTGGTATCATGTAAGGCTGACTTCATTCCTACCACGGAAAAACTTCCTTCCCTTTTAATAAAATAATCTTCAAGTTCCACAACAGTCGGCAACCGGCAGGCGGATACTAAATTGGGATTGCCTTTTCTTAAATCCGCAAAAGTCTGATTTTTGATTTCGGTTTAGGGGCTTATCCAGGGTACGATGTATATATTCTACGAGAACTGAATGTTATGTTGATGCCTGACTATTAGTTACAGTTAAAACACTTTCACAACAAATTTGCATACACTCACCATTCGTCGCCCAAAATGTTCGCCCCTTTCCATTGCATTCACGAAATTTTTGAAGATTTTTAAAACAATCCAAAAAACAAACAAGTTTTCTCTTGCAAATCCCTTTTGGAACCTGCGACGCGCGTGAACGATAACAAGGCTTGGTAAACTGTCTCAAACTGACGCTTGCAGACTCGATTCCCCTGATCACGGTCACGAAAAAGATGGCCTGTTCTTCCTGCGGTAAATACTGATTGCCCCGTTGTTAGAAACCCACTTAATTACTATTTCCTTTTGAACACAAATTAAGTTGAACATCGATCAATAAAACTGGTGGCTCAGTTCTGGGAACCAGGGTATTAGGTGCCATTTTGCACAATACGGTATGTCTCAATGATTGATATTAATGCGAAGGGCGTAAGGTCAAAATGTAGGTGTTTTTTTTCTCAAAGGTTTACAAATGGAAAAATATCCGATCCAGCCATCTTCAGCTATTTATATAGCAAACATTACATCTCTTATGCAATTACGCTTATATGGTTTTGTCATTGTCTTAGGAAGTCAGTTGTCACGTTCGAAAACTGAGTCAACAAAGTGCGGAAGGTCCAGAACCTTGTTAAATTCTCCTCTGCGACTTGATTTAACACTGCCTCACTGCTTTTTTGCTGTGTTGGAAACATATCATAGACATCAGGTTATAACAGCGTAAAGTAAACTATTACAAAACAAAAAGTACTTAGCTCGACCTTCTTCTCGACTCACGGGCAGGACTAATCCAAAGCAATCAAACTCGTGGGATTAACCCCATGTACCACAAACTCAAATAGGAAAAAATCTTCTATGTTGTATTGTAAAATAATGGAAAATTTTGCCTTGAAATTAAATTGCTGATGAAGAAGCCACGAACTTGTAATCAAAACCAAATGAATTGTTCTTTTGTTCTGTTCATAAAGTAGCAGTACATTGCATGATTTGTTTCTTGTAACCCTTATGAGGACTGAGGGATTAACGCTCGAACGAGCTTGAAGTGTACCAAGGTAAAGTGGATTATGAAGAGTAACGTTTTTGCAGTTTAATCTATCAAAGAAGAGCGAAACAGGATTAAAACAAATCAGAACGTAAATTTTTGCGCCAAAGTGCAAGCCTGTCATCCCCAGAGTCTGACGCATCGTTTTTGAAAAGACTGAATATTTCGATCGCGTCGACACAGCCTTGGCGTACCGATAATCTTGCACAAAAGCACCAAAGTGTGGTAGCTGTGCTATTTTTGATTATAGGCTAGCTTAACTATCATGCACCACAACACAGAAAGAGCCATCGCTATACTTCAACCTGCTGAAGACTCCTGGTAGCATATGTGGAAAGTTCTGACAACAGGTTTTCAGTTCCTTAATCTCGAAAGGCTGTCGGTTTCCATATCATATATTAAATGAATTCCCACTTGTTCGCGGATTTTCTCCGCCCACCCTTATCACCCCTCCACTTATAGAATCGATTGTGGAGACAATGAAATCTTGACGTCGCTAACTTCTAAGCCTGTAGACGAAATTTTATGCTGTGGCAAATAAAACCTGTTAGGTAATACTTCTGTGTTGTTATGAGGATGATTGTTATATACTTTTCCAATATCGACTTTGCTTGTACTATTCGGTGCAAAAGAGCTACAGGAAACTTCAGGAAAAAAAAAAAGAAGAAAAACTTCACAAGTACTTAGGGCGCAATTGGCCGATCGGAGCGGTAATTTGGACAATGGAGCAGGCTTTTTCGAGCGTTTTCCAGCGCTACAGACTCATTACTACCATGCATCCTATTTAGAAACAAACTGTCTTGCCTAGATACAGTTCTATTCCCTTTAGGGGTTCATTGGTCTGGTTCAGTTTATAGGCTTGACTCGGCCCGTCCACAGACGTTTTTCTTTTTTTTTTTTTGTCTGTTTTTACATTTTGGACAGCGCGCAGTTATTATTTTCATCCTCGCGCTCGACGATCTCTAAAGAGAAAATTTAGGATCTGTGAACAGGCTTTGGCTTGTCCGCAAGTCGATTTTTTTTGTGACGAACCTAAACGGACATTTTAATGAAATTCTACTGTTAGTTAATTTGCCTTCAAGCGCTTTGTAACCTCAAAGAAACAATACATTTTGCTGTGCGCGCGATTTTATCACCAAAGAGAAAAGGCACCTTTTTCACGACAAGTATAATATCTGAAAGACTTTAAAATCTGGTACAAACATGGTATATAGACCTTGCATGTTCATCAGTTATCTTTAACTTTTGTTTATGTAATCACCCAACAAAGAAGGGTTTTCTTCCTTAGATTCAATTCCTCCTTGGCACAAGGCAATTGTGACACTGTACGCCTTGGACTTTATGCGCATATCATGATTAAGCCGCTTGTTTAGCTTAAAGGGTTGGCTTTAACTGATGATGATAAGGCGGCAGAACGAAAAATCTGTTAGAGATAACAGCTATATCTCCTATTGGATTAATGCTAAGGAATGATAAGTTTTCTTTTAGAAGAATTATCCACTATCTTACTGCCTGTCACCTTTGGTTAACTTTTTGTTAAATGCACACCTGAAAAGCAGGTGGGAAAGGTTAATTACTTAGGGGGGTGCTGTAAGTATTTCCCACATATATCAAATTTGTCAAATGAATTACCTAAGAATTGCCTTCCTGCAAATCAACAAAGAAGATCCGACCATTATTAATTTGATTGGAGACTGTGATAAGCAAAATTACTAATGGATGTTTCGACACTTCATGATCCAGATTAACGAGCTCAAAATAACTCCTCTATACTGAAATCTCAGAGTCTCGGAAGATCAAAATTTGTATGGAGCTACACAAACCTCAATGGTAATATTCAAAGATTAATGTCCCTTAAAAGTACAAGTGCACGAAAGGTCATATTTTTGAAAGGGAGGAGAAGGGGAAGGGGGGGGGGGGGGGTGGGGAGACCGGGGCTTGTAAACTATCACGAGGCCGCTGAGATGAGTTTTATGCAGTAGAAGACCAGGCAGTTTTTTGTTCCATCACCGGTCGTCCGTTCTAACACAGGGACCACAGGTCGGGGGAAGTGAAGGGGGGGGGGGGGGGGGGGAGGGCGGCGGCGGAGGTAGTGCTGAACTGAATCCGTCCTTCAGAGTGCGAATGTGAGGTGGTCCGGGGAGCATGTTTCCCGGCTGGGCAAAATATGAAACTTTTAGGCATCATGAAATTGCTAGGAATTCAACTATATCAATGATACACGAAGGTTTTGAGCTTATAGACTTTCTTTTTGATACCTTAGTACTTCCCAATTTCACGTATGCCCTTTCAGCCTATGGAGCATCAGAGTCCGACCTCACTCCAGTACAATGTTTCTTAGATCGTTGCTGGAAAAGAAATTTTATTACGAGGAAGTATAACATACGATCAATTTTACAGAAGCAGGATCACAGCATCTTTAAAAGGGTGTCTCAGGCCGCCAATCACCCCCTGTTGCCTTTTATTCCGCGTGTAAAGGCCTCCTGCTATAATTTACGGACGAGGTCAAGCGTCCGACCAAGCATCAAAAGTGAGCGTTTTAAAAGTACATTTGTTAATCGTTTAATTTTCAGATATAACTTAGCTTTAGAATAACAAGGTCAGAGACTTTTATCTTATTGAGTAGTACATTTTATATGCTTTTAGAACTTTTCATTGCCTGTAACATAAGATATGTATTTTTATCTTTTGACTCAATAAAGACCATTATTATTATTATTATAATATCAGGAAAACTGGCGTTCCTTGAATTGGAAAAGATAGAATAATTCCATGTCCATTGCTTCTTTCAACTCCATCTATAAGTTGCGTTACGCTGTCGATCGAGTTAAGGCCGCAGGCTACAACATAGCACTGATGTTTTTAAAAAGGCGTTTCCTTGAACAATCCCTGGTTTTTTAATCATGCCAAAGACTCTCTTCACGCTCCTTAAATTCATGATCATGCTTCCATTTCTCTTTTTTCAAAAATACCCCCCCCCCTCCATCTCAACAGTCCCTGTAACATTATAGGAATTATAGCAATTGCGGCCTGCTTATTATCATAAGGTTCGGGAAGTTCGATGTTTGACCCGGACTTGACCATTTGAGATCAAATTAAATTGGATGAATTCGCCTTTGTAACTGAAAAATCTGTCCATGTTCCTCATCTACATTCTTGTTTGTTCCAAAATGAAATCTTTTTAAAATTCGGTTACAGTTTTGGTGGAGTAGTTGTCATTTTCGTGTAGTGTTGAATAAATTAGAATTATATAGCCATAGGACGCGTTTTCTTGGAAACACATTATATTCAAGGTCCTTTATTGAATAGTTTAATGATAGATTTTCTTACCCTTCCATATACTTTAACTCGTGAATTTCCTACCCTTTGATATATCTGCGTATCATCGGCTAGCAGGCCATTATAGGGAGTGCTCCCTTGGACTAGCGGTCATAGTAGAAAAACGAATAGCTTCATTTTTTGTTTTAGATTGAAATATCTTTTGACATACACCAGGCCCCACTGAGTTGTTCAAAAGGTGGATAGCGCTATCCAGCGGATGAATTTCTATCCAGTGCAAGTGGAGAGTGCAATTGGTTTCTCTAATACTTATTCACTGTATAGTCATTTATCCGTTGGACAGCGCTATCCAGCTTTTGAACAACTGGAGCCAGCTGCTTATTTTGCTGATTGAGAAATGAATGCCTGTTAAATAATTCAATCATTCTATCATTTATCAGTTTTTAAGAAAGTGAACCGTTATTTGAGTATCCAATTCTAAAAAGGAGTTTATTTTGGCTATGTAGTGTATAGACTGAAGTTTTCTGGAAGCTATGATCTTTACTTAATATTATTCTTTTATCGGTGTATTATAGTTTCTATAAATAAATGAAACTGGGCTGGCAGGCACCAGATAATGTTATTTAAACTTTTATATTGAGATATAAATTAAGATTCTTTATTCATTGCTAATTCTCCAAAAGTTTTCTCTTAGAACTAAGTCATCCCTACACGAGGAAGAGGCCCTGAACAAATATGAAGCTAAAAGCGATTTTAATACAAAATTTATTGCATTGCATGTTTGAATCAGGACGCGTTTCCTTTGACGACTGTCAGGTCTGTTGATTGATAACCAAGGCAACCAGAGAATTGAACCCGAGTCAGAAAATACATCCAAATGATACTATTACTGAGCGAGGAAATACTGCCTAAATATGAACCTTGGTATTGAATAACAACGTGAACTTAAGATTTTTTCATTAAGACGTACGAGAGTGGATACACATCTGCCGCCAGAAAGTTCAGGTACTCATCTGTCATGTCTTACAAGGTGACACTGCCTTGTGAGGTCATTTCTCTACCTCGTGATCAAAACGAGGCTGGGCATTAAGAACCCTTTGGTCTAGATTAATTTACGGCTGTGAGTCATTTTCTGGTTACTTTACATGCGTTTCTTGGGTGGGCTTAAAGGCGAAATACCATTTTTAAGACTTAACTTACGGTCGATGATCTAATGATAGTTCTTTTAGCTTGTTTGTTCCACAGTCTTAATATGGCACTGAATTCTTTGCTTCCTTTGATTATCAGCGTCCACTATCTGATGATTGTCAGTTATCAAAGGGTAGCAGTTCTTTCCCTGGTGTCAATGACCAGAGGGGGATGAGGAACACCATGGTGAGTCTTATTCCGCAGTCCGTTTTTAACCCGCTTCATAAGCGGGGACTTTGCGCCACCGTTTTCTTTGGACTGTTTGTTCAGGGCTGAACGTAAAGACCCTCGTAGCACATCCTGCGTCCCTTCATATCCCTCGGAACTTGAGATAGTATAAAACTCACAGCCCAACTCCATTGCTAGTAACCTTCCTTCGTACTCCGTCACATCCTGTTGATACTTTAGGTCCTTTTTAGTAGCTATTAAAAATATAGATGCCTGAGAAATATTCCTTGTTTCCACAAGATATTTAACGATAAGCATAGCTTCCTTGAATGAAGAACGATCCGTGTTGGAGTAGAGCACGAAGTATACATCTGCCACACCTGCCGTGGAACACGCGTCGATTTTCTCCACAGAATTCTGAAAAAAAAATAAAGAAAATAAAAAACAGGTTTAGTCTTATTATTTTTCACAATCACTTAACTGGAGCCGAGGTTGTATTGATCATGATTGTGACTGGTTGTCAATACTCCGTGAAAAGGTCTGTCCCAAACGTCCTTGGCGCGCATCATCTTATGAACACAGTTACAACAGCTGATACTAAAGTCATTATCAAGTTTCTTATTAACTGTGTTCTCCAGTCATTTATTAATGGTTATAGGCACAGCTGTAGGCAAATAGTGCTGCTCGTCGAAGTTGTAGCGTTTTGGCAAACATGAACCAACATGCTGCTTTGGTTCATAGTCTTTTTTTCTAATGTGGTTTTATTTGAATGGTCAAACCGTAGGACCATTCGATCTACTCATTTCTGGTTATGGTTTGGGAGTGAAATCCCCTGGGAGAAGGAGTTGAACCAGAAGTCTAGAACTTACTTGTCCTGCAGTATCCAGCATTTCCAAAAGAATGTTTTGGCCATCCACTTCAACACGGTGACGATATGTTTCTTCTGAGGAAAACGAAAGCACGGAACCTTTTAACTCCATTTCCAGGTTAAAAACAGCTATCGGTGTCGCTTTAGTACACCTTTTAAGCTTTCTCTATTTACTAGAGGTTCTCGTGCTCTAAACAGCTTGTCACGGTCAGGAACTAGGGGAAGTTAATTAAGCAGGCTTTAGATTAACAGACACCACACGCGAAGTTGCCAAGCCTCTAAGCCTCGTACGCGATCAAACCTCTCGAAAGCGACCACACTAATTGCCAAAACTTGTCAAGGAATTTACTGAGTTATATGCCATTTTTGAGTAAAAGTTAAAGCAGCAACATGATGTCACAAAAATTGCCCTGATATACTTTGAGTTAGGTTTTACATGAGGCGAAAGCAAAAGATCCCAAGAAGGTGGAGGGGGAAGGGAGTGGCAAATTGTCTCACCAGGGTTGTATGAGGCCGCATCATCCAATTACAACGTCAGAAAATCAGACCATGTGACAGGTGGTAGCTCAAGGGTGGTTTTTAAAAATTGTCCGGTCTTACAAGTGAGTGGTGGTGGCCGTGATCACTTACAATAGGTTGCCATGAAAATGCTTTGTCCGAGGAAAATTCTGGGAACGACCCCACAAGCTCATGTAGCTTTAATACCTGTCGTTTTAAAATAAAGGCTAAGGGACGGACCATTAGAAAACTTATCGGGGGGGGGGGGGGGAATGCAAAAAAAAATATTCTCGCAATGGAAAATTAAATGAAAAAAAAAATCATGCACGCCAAGTAACCCTTAAAAAATATTCATGCTATGGCCTAAAAAAATTCATACAAGGGATTTGACTGAACGAAAAAAATTTCTGCGGCTCGAAAATTCCCCACCCTTCCCATAACTTTTATTGTGGTCCGTCCCCAAAGGCTATCTACGGGCGCTTGAGTCTCTGCTGCCCCCTGGGAGGTGGTCACACAACAGCCATAATTAATTCCTATACAAAAAAGTTTCGAGCGCGCGAAGGGGAATTGCCACGCCCTTTCTGAAGCTCACCTAAAGTACTGTCGTATTCCCCAATGAACCGCCTCGTTAGAAGTCTGACTGTGAAAGCTGCAGACAGAAAGAGATTAATCCGAAACTGGCGATTTTACACTTGATCAGACTTACTTGTTGACAAGTTAATTAATACTTTTTTACCTCTTGCATCGAGCATAGACTCGATCTGATCAGCATACTTTTTCTCCTCATGTATACTTCAGAGGAGAATATGGTTGTATATCAACACCTTCACCTCCTTAAATTTTATGACGCCGGCTTTGTCAGCCAGTTTTTAAGAAGAGATGGAAGAAACTCGTCTCTTTCAGAAGGGCGTAAAGAGTTAATTAAGAGTATAGTGTATGTTAGGTTAGCCTTTCGTCCACAATCAGTGACCGTTGAGGGAAAAGTTTCAGTTTCTTTCATTGTTTAATGTTTCTGGTAACAAAGTGCAAGATTGGTGACAATACCCTTGTGTCAAAAAAAAACATAGTGGCGGAAAATACCAAAACGACGTCCTACAGCCACGTTGGCTTTATTTATTCCGGAGCAAATTAAAGCCTTTAAAAAGTGCGCGCTTAACTGTTGACTTAGCTGCTGAATAGCACTGCCGGAAAAATTGGCTTTTGGAATCCACACTCTACGTGTGTACAGCGTCCTCAGTTTGTTGACGTATCTTTTCCCGTTTGTATAAAACAATTCCTATTATGGTCTATACGGAAGCAGTATGAATATGTCATACTGCTTGATTAATCGAGAAAGTGTCAGCACACACGAATAAACAGTGCTTAAATTAGAAGGAAACGCGGCTAAACAGTGCCAAGAAAATACGTAGTAAAAGTATGATCCAGTAAAAACTTCCGGCCATATAAAGGCCGACATCACGGTAGCGTTGAGACAAACTTTTAGAAAAATGTGCAGTGTTGCATGCAAATGTAAGCAGGCCATTAACACGCATGGCATAGTTTGCGCCGCTGAGCAAACAACTGTAGATCTGAAACGTACAATGGTGGTACGATAGGAATGCTTGAATCCTTTCGGTAACTAATTTTACTTGACGACTTGAATCATAGTGTTTCCGAGATGTCGGTGAAGGCTTCATGTACTTGTTCAAGTTGTCCTCTACGTGACTACGGTCGCGATCCTTCCGCTTTCGATGCGCGCACTGCACTCACACCTTACAAAATCTGTTCTTTAGAAAACGTATCCTTCAGCGCTCTAGCGAGTAACATATCCATTATGCTTATTATTTACAGTTCCGTGAGTTGAAAGACGTAAGGAAAATGATTTGCACAACTATGATCTGAACAAATAATCCAAACAGCACCTTTTATGAATTAAAAGTAAACGTGACTGTACCACAATAGAAGTGAATGGGTGACCTTATGGGTGTAGTGAAACCTTTGTTTGTTAAAAGCTTATTGAATAAACAATTTGACTTGTCTTTCGGTGGTTCAGACATACCTGATTTTCCTACGCCATCTTTTCCTAAAACAACGGAGCGAATGCTTTTCAAGTTGGTAGAGCTGTTTACATTCAGTGTCCGAGGTTTCGTTGGAATTTCATAATGTGCAGATTCTATCGGCCTTTCCTGGAAATCAAAGGACAAATAGTGTTAACTTCTTTTCAAACTTTTTATGTGCAACTAAAGGAAATGATGTAAAACAAACAAACTATGATTATGAAACTGATCAAAACGGCTTCGAAAAAAGGCAAAACATTGGCCATTAACAAAATACCCTCATCTGAAGACTTTAGAATGACCTTTCGCCGCTTAATAGAGAGTTTTTAAAAAGATATTTCTCCATACTGTGCTTTTGTTACTCTCCAGAACTAGAGTCAGCTTGGATCACCCCCGTAGATGGACTTGGTTGTCAGTTTAAGATTAGTTAGCTTTTCCGTCCAAGCGTCAGGAAAGGCCATGGCAAAAAACTCTTCAGTCTTGACTACAGTCACTTCTCTGTTTTAAGAGGCAATTTTTTAACTGTGACTACTAATTCATTTTGTATAACGTACGATATAATGATTTTGTGTACTGTGAGGCGCGCTCCGTTTTGATTCGCCGATAAGCTTCATTACGTATTAACAGACGACTTCTGAAAACGCTCACAAAAAGTTACTGCTCGACCTTTCTAAATTTCACTAATTCTCAGTTGTTGACACCTTGATTATCTATTAACCTTATTTATAGGCTTTTGACAAGATCATTTAGAACGGAAAAATGGACCAAGACGATCATCTAGCGAATTGCTAATCGAACAAACGAAGTCTGTAGTTGTGACTTGAAATGTTGGTGCCAATTGATGGTATTATTTCATTCACAGCAGAGAATAGAGAACCGGCTGAGGCTTCGAGATATTATCATGATTTTAAGTCTCTGACAGGCAGTTAAATTAATGTACAAAACTCATGAGAAATTATCATTGCATTTTAAGTCATAAGGAACAGTTTCCTACCATTTTTTAAAAGATTGTCTTGAGTCCTTGGAAGTGCGTTTGATTGATGATTTCCCTAGCTATACCTTCGGCAATCTAGTTATTTTTTTCATCGAATTATTCCTTATAATTTTCCTTCTGACAATTATTAACTTTTGTTTTACAATTTACGTCATTACTTACTGTCGA
The DNA here is from genome assembly GCA_038088405.1 of Porites divaricata. NCBI lineage: Eukaryota > Metazoa > Cnidaria > Anthozoa > Scleractinia > Poritidae > Porites > Porites divaricata. The sequence goes on from JBBMOI010000002.1 coordinate 48,647,500, forward strand.
TGTGGTGCGACATTTGATGACTCCATGTGACCGGCGAGCGATTTCATTGGATATTTGTCAAAATATATCATACATATGCGAATCGTGACCTACTCATCCAAAGATACGGCGTTGATAATACGCCCGCTAATATTTGCTTCGCGTATGTTTTCTCGGCAACCTCACGTACTTTTGTCTCTTATTACATTTCGTTGGCCGTCATAACAATATTTTTCACATGACTGATATAATTACTACAATACGGCTTGGTTAGAAAAACAGTTATTTATTGTTCTTTAAAATATTGGACGGCGTTGATGTGCCGGAACCTCCGTCTGACCTACGCTTATTAACCTGAATGGCGTGTTTTCAAAATCATGTTCTCATGTTCTCTTTCTTTTCGTTCATTTTACCCCACCTTTTGAAATAAGAAATACCTGAAATTTTTCTGATCGCTTTATTGGAAATTAGGAGCCTGCTTTAGAATAATAGACATTCTTTGTTTCAACCTGTTAGTTGCGAAACACAGCCCACATATAGTTACTATGAAAAATACACAAAAAAACAGTAAAAGCACTCCTTTAAATGCATAGGTTTTTAGCATGATTTGCATAGAAATTTGGCGTTTATATCACGAGTGATACAAAATTGCAGAAATTGAAATTGAGAAATAAAAAAAAAAAAAAACACACAAAATGGCGGCTAAAATATATATTTTCCTGCACCGTCTATCAGTTTCTGGCATCGTTATTAGCATGAACTAAATTCAACTGAATTCAAAAAAGATTGTCCAGTTCAAAGGAGGTCAAAGTCGACACTTTTGAAGAGAGCTGAAATGAGCCACGTACTTTCAACACACCTTTATACACTGATTAACCATTAGCAATGTTCAAAGTATTTAAGAAATTTGCTATATGGGTTGTGCCGTATCAGAGATAAAAGACAAGAGAGTGTGCATGTCTTCTTAATCTTTTTTTCAAGAGAGAATTTATTTAGCTTCTTTGGGGAACTGACTGACCCTAACGACGAAGTTTTTGGTATCTTGCAAGGACATTGTCGCCGTTAAACATTGCGGAAAATTGTCAAAACAACATGACTGATAGTCTGCGCAGTTTAACAAATACAGTTAAACCACGTCATACGGACACTAAGGGGGGTGGGGGGGGGGCGTTTAGGAAGTGTCTGCATTAGTAACAGGGTGTCGCGCGTATTATTGAATTTAGAGAAAATATAAGGGCTTTCTTTTTCCAGGGACAAAGCAAACTGTCCGTAATAATGACCCGTATTAAGCGGGTGTTCGTAAAGCTGGGTTTGACTGTACCTCTAGATCTACCGAGACTTTAGTATTAGCCGTTCCATCCTTGTAACATGCCTGTTCATAACGTAACTGCCAATCATTAATCCGTCAGTGTTTTAGCTGAATATGGCCGGTCAAACAAGGTCCGGCACTTACTTGAAATATAGAGGGTTTTTTTTGGTTAACAGAAGAGTTCACAGTTCACTTGGATATGACAGAATTCCCTTATTTGTGATCAAGGACTGTTTACCCCACGTGTTACCAACCTTAACCTCCGCATTCCCTAGGGCCTGGAAGAAGTCAGAGGTCGTACCTCAAGGATGGAGATCACGAGATTCCTGACAACAACCGTCCGATCTCGTTACTTCCCGTACTTTCCAAAGTGACCGAGAAGATTGTTTTGAATCAATTTTAATTAATGACTTTCTGACTCAACAAGGCAACCTCACCTGTCACCAGAGCGGGAATCGCAAATACCACTCTACAGAAACCCTGAGTCTGATGGTTACTACAGTAAATCCTCTATTAAGCCCCCCCCCCCCCCCCCTCTCTAATAAGCCCCCCTTTTCAGAGGAGGAAAGTTAATAAGCCCCCCCTCCCCCCTCCCCCAATCCTTATTCTTCACAAAAAAATTAACGATTAACGTAGACCGATCAGTTATGATTTATTCAGGCTGGAAGTTCATATTGTTTTTGGTCTTCGGCGGCAGGACCTCCAACTTCATATGGTTAACTTTCTCAATTTTGCGCTCTAGCTCTCTGTGGAGAATTGCCACCATTTTCTTGTCGTTAGACAAAGCAGTGTACGGCCCGGGAACCACAAGTCTGTCCTCGAGAAACCTTGCTCCTGTCGGTGAAGAGGAGTTTTCCAGAGATTTTCGTTTGTAACTTGTGTACGACAAATCAATACAGTATGACACTTTCAAGCAGAACATTCATAAATTGCAACTTGTACAAAATTTTTCTCCTCGTGCGTTAACTAATACTAGGCAGTTCGACCATATCTCACCAGTCCTTTGGGAACTGGGCTGGTTCTCTATTAAACATCTGCTGTTAGTACGTGATGTCACACAGTTGTACAAATAGTGAATGGACTTGCGCCCTCCTACCTAAATTGCTACATTAGTAAAAGAACAGGAATCCATAGTTATAACACCAGATTCAGGGAAAACCTTGACGTTCCTATGTGCAGGACAGCCACTGCACAAAGTTCATTTCACTATCGATCTATCATGCAACACTTGGAACTCGTTATGCGCAAGTACAAGAAATAGTAATACGCTCACTAGCTTTAAGCGTGGTGCAAAATTGGAGCTTTGTCACACCGAGAACCAGGTGACTGATTGCATGACTACAACAATTTTTATATGTCATTAGAGTATTTATAAGTCAATAATAAGTAAATGTATATATAGCATATACGTTAGGCGTAGCTATTTTTTTTCAATTTATTGTTAATAATTAGATTTGTAAATTAGTCTTTTTTTCCTTTCCTTTTCCAAATTTGTAAATTAAATCGGAAGGACCACATAGTGGAGATTTAATAAAGATACTGTACTGTACTAGTGTGGAATAAAGAGAGAGTTAATCACGGGAAGGGAATGGGAGAAGAGAAGAGAGGAACTGGGCACTAGCATGCAATGCCGGGTGTGTTCATTCCCAGTGCACAGCTCTTACTCACGGCTCTGGGGCACTCGCTTGGCCTCTCGGGGGCAGAAAAGAAGGTGTAAATTTCAAGACAGGCATAAATTCGCCCTCCTTTTATCTCGTCTTCTTTTGTGTCGAAGACAAGGCAACAAAGAGGATCGCTCGTTAAGAGCTTATTCATCCCAGAATGCATAAAATCCTTTCTCTCTGTCTTCGATCCGAGACGCATTGTAATGAGAACCTGTTTGCTGTGAAATGACATCATCCAGCTGAACTCAGTCTAACCGCTGTGTACGTCGTATACATATGTACGTATAGTTATCTCCTGTGCAAAATAGTGCTCAGTTTGGTCATTTTTAAAGGAAAGCCTTATTCATGATACTTGCGGTTATTAATTAAGAAGTGTCTCGATAGGAAGTTTTAATGCCCGAAAAGTGAATAAATGGTTTTCCTGGCGGAATGTCTTGCAATTGTTTTTGAAAGTTGGCAAGAAGTTGAACTTGGTCAGTTGTTTGAATAAGATGCCTCAATAACATGTTGCCAGGTCTTAGAATCATGCTTTATCATCTTAAACTACTGATATTTATAAAAACACTAACATAGCGGGACTGACGGTTCTTCAGCTAAGAAGAAGAAGGCCCTTGAAATATGCCAGGTATATGTCTTCGCGCGTGACGCCTAATTGAATCACGGTCTGCTTCAAGCTTCTTTCACATGGAGCGTGAGAATGTAAAACTCTGTCAAGAAATTTCTTGGGAGCGTCTCACCGGCAACTTCTTAGAAGTTCAGGATGTTTGGTAGTTCAAATACTGTTACTGTACTATTGTTTTCTAGGTCGGAGAAGAGTTCTGAAAGTAAAAAGATATGGGATCCGATCGAGAGCATCACCTAGGGTTGAAGATATCTTCGACACTGCGTTATAATTCCGTATGTAAGTCATTCGTTCGGATGTTGGTTGAAAAAGCTTGAAAAGTGCTCTTCGGGCAAACCTAAGTGTTTTTTTTTTTTTTTTTAACAGAAGTACACACGAAATAAATGATTCATTTAACGTATAAATGCGATGATATAAGAAAGTTAAGACGATTCGTTTCTTCCGCGATTGTTATAACATTATAGTTTTCTTGTTTTCATTGCATATGACAAGTGCATTGAATTGGGTAACCTCACGCGAGCAAATTAAACGGCTGCACACTTAACCAGCACATTGAGGGGGGCAAAATATATTGGTCTTGATTGCTAAAATAGAATCAAACCGGAAACCTTTTTGTTCATATCCCGTCGTATTTACACGACAATGGCTTTAACACTTCAGTAATTATCGCCTGAATAGTACTAAAGTCACGCTACCAATTTTTCTAATTAAAGTGAGGTACGTATCACAGCGGATCGGAACAAAGGGCCCTTGACTCATTGAACCTGACTGATTTTAGTTTTACGCCGCGGTTTCCTTTTGGGGTTTTACGCATCTGTAAATCTAACGCATAAATACATCTTTATTGGATATTCACAACACGTTTATTGTGAAACCACTGTTCAGAACATGGTTCATGTCCCTTGCAAACAGCCCTCACTAGGTTGGTTGCTTAGTCCTTAGATACGCTCTACATGAACCTCTGGGTGATACAATTCTTTTTAAGGACCTGTAAATCCCGGCTTTCCAAGTGTCTTGATTAACCCACATCTTAATCTTTTCATCTTGATATGCTTCTCGTGGTTAGTGAAAAAGAAATCGATTATCTAATTTTCTATTGTAGGTTTTCACATGACGTCACAAACATTCAAACTAAAAAACTATCCATCCTACCAAGATTTTACTTTCACGATGCATTAGAGCAGCTGAAAACTAATTGTCATACAAATTTTCGCTTCAAAAGGGTTCTTAGTTTTGTGATAGAGTACGCTTGAATTTCTAAGTTTTTGCGTGACGCGGCATTTACATGACGGCCGAGAGAGCTGCCATGTAGGTTAAAAAAATGACTTATTTCAGGAAATTTTGCCATCTAAACAGTTTATATACTGGAAAAAGTGTTATTTTAATGTCTATGAGTTTCTCAAAGAATAAATTCACGCTTTTGTAGCCAAACTCGGTAACAGATGTTTCTGTTGGTTTCCGTCCGCCATGTTGGAGCTCATCCAGGTGAGCACCAGCATGGCGTCTCCATACAAATCTCTATAAATTTGGGTAAAACATTTCTTCGGATATCTCGTATACGAAATATTCCTCTGACCTGAATCTTGGCGAGGGTCTTTGGATATGTACCTCCTTTCATTTCCCAGATTCTGGACTTTATCTATTGAAAGGTCTTTATTTTTATTTTCATCTATTTTGAATGGCGTGACACTGAAAACCAGCAATTAGGTCTACAGTGCTAGGACCCACAGTAGTTCAAAAATTTGAGTGCCAATTAAGGTTGTCATGTGATTGGAGGCGTGACAAATGGGCAACATGCTTGACTTGTAAGCTAGTGAGAGATTCCGCTATTTCTCGCTTTCATTTTGTTTGTTTTCAGTATATTTTTAACCAAGGTAACACTAATTGGCTTAAATGTTGTGGCGCCCCGACTTTTCGTCTTTTGAGTTGTGTTTTGTTGTAGCTAAGCGATTGCAAGGCCTTGTTTAATTAAGCCAATTACGTTTAATATCCTTATCTGCCTTATAGATAAACGGCCTTTTCCCGTTTGGTTCCAATTAGAAAACTCGAGGTTAATATATATTCCCAAGATAACTCGAATAAGTCAGTTTTGGGTAGATTGCGAAAAAAAACTTTTAATCTGTGTGCGACATTTTATTGTTTTGCTGGCTATTCAGCCTGATGAATCCGGCTTGTGCAGTTTGGTTCCTCATGCTACCACAATAAACTTTTTTTCAAAACGTTTATGTGGCACTTCTGGCTGAAAGTGTTCTTTATACCATAGAAGTATTTTGTCTGCTTTGTCTAGACTAATAAAGCACTCCCTACTTTTAGGAAACTGTGAATTTGGTTTCAGACAAAAAAATGTTCCTAGACAAATCATGATTTATACGTGGGTGTTAGACCCTGGGATGTGGCTTATAAACTACATTTTTGGAAAGAAATATTTTTTTCTTATCCGAGGGTAATAAGTAATCGTAAGGTTTTCATTTATCTAGATATTACAAGAAATCGCCGGATCAAAGCTCACTGAAAGCTCTTCCTATTCATTTCTTGTTGCTGTTATTTTAGCTCGTCACTCTTTCCTTTGTCCTTTCCTGATCACTTATGGGCTTTCCACTGATCATTATCATACTCTTTTAAATTGGTAGCCATAGTGGGTACGAGTGACCTATTTCACAGTTTTCGAACACAAGCTTACACACAAGTTTTTGTTCTGACAAGTGAGATCATCTTTCGACGTTGAAAGAGAAGAATCTTACCAAACTTTGTCCTCTTTCCTTCGTATTTTTCACCATCCAGCTCGGCATCTTGTCCACGGACTGCACCCGCAGTACAGCGACTTAATTCTAAATATTAGCGGTTCATCGCTCCTTCTTATATAGGGACCATGTCAACTGATTCAGATAATCCACCTACAATCACGTATTTACATTAAGATCCTAATACCCCGCTGGGTGACTTAAAAAGCAAACCCAAGAACCAACAAGTGTTTACAAAGGATGCGTTGCTTCGTCGGAAAAGATGTGGTTAAATTCCAAGGTAGCATCCTGCTGAAGTACCTTTAACACAAAAAGTAACTTACTCACGACACAGGAAATACAGCAAAGCAATAAATAGGCGCCGACGAATGACGGAACGCTTGTTCAAGCTAAAAGGGTCTTCTCGCCTGTCATAGCTCAGATCGGCAGCTTTCTATTGAGTGGTGCATGTGTTCACCTCTTTTTTTCTTACAACGGAATTCCGGAAGTTTTTCCAAACTAATGCTGAGCTTTGGAGTAAAAACTTAGTAACGATCCATTCAATTAGTAAACAGAAAGTTTCGAAAAGTTTTCCTGCTAGAGCCAGACCTGTGTGCTCGGTTCTACCCTGATAAAAGAAATTGCGGAAGTGAAGCTCATTTGGCAGCCACGGCGGCATAAGAGTGTTTTTATTCGTCGGGAAAATGTTGTCTTTGGCATGAAATTACATAACTATAGGCATTACTAAATAAAACATTTTGTTTCGCCCCACAAAAATGCCAAACTGTTCTTATCTGTCGTTATTTTTTCCCCTCAGTCTGAAACCGAGCGAGGGTGAGTTGTTTGAAACCTGACTTTCCCTTAGCTTGGGTCACCGTTTATAACAAATTTTCACCAGAAGAAAAGAAGTAAAAATAAAAGTCGGACAGTTAAAAAGCCGCGTTTTCTGCTCACGTTCAAATCCAAAAGCCACAATTTGCCGCGATTCGACGGTAGCGTGGCCTATTTGTTTTTATAACAAATTTTCACCAGAAGAAAAGAAGTAAAAATAAAAGTCGGACAGTTAAAAAGCCGCGTTTTCTGCTCATGTCCAAATCCAAAAGCCACAATTTGCCGCGATTCGACGGTAGCCTGGCCTATTCATGCATAGTCATCAAAATTTCCAGTGTGAAGTCGCCATCTTTGACTCGAAAGGAAAGGAAGACTGGGAAGAGTAGAGATTGCGATTAAGAGAGTGGGCCGGGTTCCTCCAGACCCCTCCCCTCCCTTCGATCTTTGGAATACATAACCCGAGTGGATCCTAGTGCGGCAGTTTGAAGCAGTTTGGGACGTGATGCGGGCGATCGTAAGTCGTAATTAGACTGCCCCGTTTTCAGTTTTTCTTCTACCATATTTTTTAATGATGAACTCAATTTTGTTCAATCAGTGCGCGCTCCAGAATCTTTACTTCCAGTGTTTGTATTAAATTGCCCTTTCTCTTAGCTCCCGGGGAGCTTATTGCAGGAACTTTAAAAAGCGCTTAGTTGAGTGTGAATGTATTTAGCACGAAAGTACTAAAACTGAGGATACTGTTTTTACGTCTCCTACTGGAGACGGAGCCGCTATTTTACGTGGTCATCCGAACTACGCGAAGATCTTGACGTTTGCTGGGCAATGGGAGTACCTTCATTTTTCTTTGTTTTGAGACCTCCCGCTCTTCGAGTCAAGCGCTCTACCGACTGAGTTAATCATGCCGCGGTCGGTTATTTATTTACACACTTGCTTTGTTTGCTTGCTTTTATTTTACAAACTTGATGGGCTTATACGAACAATTGCCTAACAAGTAATCAACAATGTGTCAATTTATTTCACATCGACTGTGTACTGTATTTATTAATAAATAATTAACAAATTAAAGTGTTTTTTCTTTTCAGTCTTCAGTCCTCCACTTTAAAACGACCTGTTTTGCAGTATTTACACAATCTTCGCGATTAAAACACAGGGTCCAGAGGAGATGTGTTTGTCGTTAGAACATCAAAACCCGTCGAAAACCTCTGAAAAAAAATGGGTTATTTTGACCGCGTTACAGTTTCCTCACAGATTCTATTTTCCGCAAACCAAGAGACTGAGGGCTCTTGAGGGCTCTTTCGTGCCTCGGTCGCTCTTTCGGGCGACGTGCCGTGCGCCAGCGAGGATATGGCTTGCGGTTATTGATTTTCAAAGTGGCTAATAACAAAGTCGATCTGGGTCAGATAAGAAGCGAAGAAATCGTTTACAGTAGATCCATAAAGGTCCCATTGGGTTAATTGATCGTGCTAAGCGACAGGTATAGACATTTTGCAAGGCGAGACTTTAAATATTAAGTAATTCATTTATTCATAAGAAACTCCTCTGGACCCTGTGTGCAAAATGGTCAGTGAAATTCTGCATCATTTGTATCGGATCTTCAAAGAAAAATAATTGATAGGTTTAATTGTTCGCGCTTTCCGCGTTATTTGTTTCATTAGGGCTGCAGGCTCATTTCTAGCCAGAGAAAACAGCCGACATTTCGTGACGCAAGCACTAGTTTCCCCGCGAAATTACGTTTGAGTAACGACCGCAGAAATTGATCTATCAATGATACGTCACATAACCCGCCAGATCTGGGTATTTACTAAAAAAACTTCTGATTAGATGGGTGGTGCCCCCGTAATCAGTATGGAAATTTTGCGCTCGATCGTTCCTCAAACATCATTTCGCAGGAAACCAGTGGTGGCGTCGCGAAATCTCGTTACGTTTTCTCAAGCTAAGTTATTTCCAAAAAAAAAAAAAAAAACATCTTAAGCAAACTGCGTCTCAGTTACCGATAACTCCCATATCATTTTGGTAACGCCACCAGTCGTGTACTTGATCCTATTATTTATAACACTCAATGTATCATTACTAACAGCTAACTACTCTGTTTTAGACAGCCAGCTTCTAACACGGCCTTAAAAACCAAATTAAACGAATGAACATGTTCTATAACATTCGTATGGGGAAATAAAAGTGACCGTTCCAGGCGGGGTGTGCTTGGTACTTGTTTCTTTGGGTCTCAGTCTCTAAAACTTTCTGTTGACTATGGAAGGTTGATTTATGGATTTTTTTTTTTTATTTTTGTAGTTCATAAAGATTAAAAGATAGAACGTTTGCGACAGTGTCGCGCTTAATTAAGATGAGCTGGATCAAGTCTATTCAGTGGCTGATCTTGACTTGCACTGTAGTTTGTAGGAAAAATAAGGTGTGAAGGAGGGCTTGGATGCAGTTAAAGCTCCTATAAACAATAACTTGAGTCATCGTGGGAAAACACCCCAAATCTGTCTGTCAAATCTGTCAACAAAGAGCGCATCTTTCCCCAGTTTTCGAGATTATTTCCGACGCCGCCATTTTCAGAAATGACTCAGTCAGGCATTCCATACACTGACTCGATTCCAGGCATCAACCTGTAATCATTTGCAAGAATTGGACACCTATGTTTGCGTCGTGACAGTAAAGCTGAGTCCTCATAATCATTTTCAGAGCTGAATGGCTCCAAAACTCCACACTACTGGGCCCTATATGTCTATCAACCAATTGCTGGAGGTAAAGACTTCTGCAGCGTCAAGCGCGATTTAAGTGCATGGAACTGGCTCTAAATTAAGTTCGGCATCTTTGAAAACATTTTAAAGGCTCCTGATTGTCAATCTGTTAACTTTTTGTATTTTACTATGAAACTGACTTCTTTCGGCTCAGCACATTGTCAATAAACACCCTAACTGAAGGCGATCCCTTTTTCTGTGCGTTCACAAACTGTCTAAGAGTGTTGTAAAGAACATTTTGAGAATCATCGAATCCTTCTGATGCAGAGAGCTGGTAGAAGCCACATTCCAATGCTTGTGCTAAAAGGCGACCCTCATACTCATGAACTTCTCGGAAGTGCTTCAGGTCAGTCTTGTTGCCAAGAAGAATGAGACAAGCCGGATTAACGTTCTTTGTTTTTAGAAGATATTGGCAGAGAAGTGACGCTTCTTCAAAAGATGAGCGATCTGTTGTTGAGTAGAGGACGAAGAACAAGTCTGATCCCGAGTGTACGCAGTTGTCGATCTTTTCCAAAGAGTTCTGCCAAGAAATGAAAATGCACTTTATTGTTTCAACATAGTGCACATTATAGTGGTCATTTTGGGCTCAGCTAATTAGTGCCGGAACGAAACAAATTCTCAGCTATTACCTGACCTCTAAATCTCTGACCTGGTATTGACATGTTCTATGCTTTTTTCTTTTGTGTAATTTTCTTTACATTTTTTCACGTAATCAAAAGATTTTTGGCAAGATTTGGTCCCTCACTAATTTAACCCCTGGCCTAGGACCGAGTTTCTCCCTGACTTCTTCCCTGAGTGCGGGATCGAAAAATCATCCCCCAAACAATAGTTTTCAGAAAAAAGTCACAACGTTTGATGGTAATACAATGTTCTAGCCCGTATGCCAGCTTGTATATTCGTCAAATTATCTCCACACAGTTTCTTTGGTATCAAATAAGGATATTTCTTTTAAACAACCAATGCCTTTTTATTTGATAAATAGTTCTTTTGACTGCAGCACCGAGAAAAAAATTATCGATACTGGCTCTTTATTTCTTAAGAAAGGCTGTACACCGAATATTTTTCATTTCCACTTATATTCGCTTAAATACACGAGGAAAAAAATCATTTTGCTGGCTTTGTGAGCACGAAACGTCCTTTACTCATGATCAGTTGGTTATTGTTGTTTTAACACGAGTGCTAACTATATTGTAAAACTATTATCCACGTCTTAGCTTCTTAAAGTCCTAAAAATTGACGGTTTGGCGCCAGATGTCTTTGTATAACAGAATTTTAGGTAAAATGCTGGCAGTTTTATGCCTCTTTACAAAAAGCAGCTTGCCTAACCAGTCTAAATATTTTGTTTTTGGATAAATAATTTCAGGAAATAAAGCTTTACTGTCATCTACAGCTTGCTTTGCATTTCTTTTTTACCGCTTAGTGGTTTACATTCCTGTTAGTTGGAATACTGACCTTTCCTGCTGTGTCTAACACATCCAGCGAGAGAAACTGTCCATCCAGCTCGACATGATGACGATATGTGCATTCTGTTGGATAAAGCATAAGATCAAGATAAACGTACGGGAATGTGTCAAACGTTTGCAGCAAAGGGACAAATTAAATGTTTCGGACTTAACCTGATTCACCATAGGTCACCATTTTAATAATAAAGGAATTGCAATTGGTTCGGCGTTTTATGGTAAATGGTGTACTGGTCGCGTTTTAAACAACTGGGACAACGTCTGAATGACTTGTCGTCACTAATCAAAATGTATTCGCTATTATTCCAACCAACTCGTCCATGTAATTTAAAGTCCACCCACTTGGTGATACCCAAAGGGTTACTTACAACACTCCTTCCGAACAACAAACAAAAGGATGAGAAATCCCCTCCTATGGGGGTGCGAGTGGGGAGAACTAACCTAAACAAAGTCTAGGATACAGTATTTAGTATTTCATTTCCAACTGCTGACGTAAGACGATGTGGTCTGAGCTTAAAAATCAGTAACCTTTTAAATGATTTCGAGGCAAGCTATGCGCAAGAGCCATAATGGCTGTTGTATGCGATATCATTAATTTTTAATGCCTTTCCTGCTTTGAGAGATTAGTGGGAGCAACATAAATACAAGCAAAGAAGCTAAAAGATGTTTTAGTTAGATTCAACGTCGCGTTTTTTGACAAACCGCTGTCACTTCGTCTTAGTTCCATGCACCCTAAGGACCAGGAGCCCATATATAAGGACTGAATTGACGGGAAGGGGATGGGAGTGGTTGTAATACACATCATAAGGTTTATACGGGATAAGATCAGCAGAATTATACACCTTTACACAGTTTCGTACCTCACAGTCCTTTTAATTCCCTCTCGTACTATTTTGGCATTTGTCGCAGGTTTGAGTGACTGTGCTTAAAGGAGCTGTGTCACGAAATTCAGCCAAATTAGGAAATTACAAAATGCCCCTTAAATTAAGGGAAACATAAAAACAACCGCTTAAAACGTTAAAGGAACATTAAAACAACACAACGGAAACAACGGATGCCACGGATGGGCAAAACTGAAGAAGATTGAATCGGATTGAAATTAGGGTTTTTGAAAACTGTGCAGCCTAACAGTTTTTCAAAGTTGATCCCTGCTGCTTGCAACTTCAAAGATAATGCTCGGTAGACATATTTGTTTGTCTTGGATCTCTGATTTTGTCATTTACGTGTAATTTCTTTGCTTACTTTAAGTTCCATAGCGATTGCATGGGGGCGAGTAATTAGCAAAATAAAAAAATGAACTGGACTGCCGTGACACAGCCCCTTTAAGTCCCTGAAAGCCCTTGTTCAACGACGAACAAGTTATCCCCACGTACAGGTTTTATAGAGACCTCATGGGCACTGTGGCTGGTGAGATCACCTTTGGGGATGTGTTTAGTGCCACTCTTGAATTATTTCCACAAGATCATAAGGGCGGAAATCAATTCGTACTCATGGCAGTAACAAAGACAGAAAGGTAACCCTCTGTTAATAGATTAAACAATCACCTTAAGCATGCCACTGTACAAAAAAAAGTTTATAAAGATATTTTACATTCTAACATTGGGTATTGCAAAAGAGATGTATCGAAGTAGGATCAAGGAATGAATGATGATATTTTTTTGCCTCGCAGTTGACTTAGTCGATGTCGAACTGAAAATATTGAGTTTAGACAGTTAAAAAAACTTTACAAACCACATTAATCTGGCTATTAGACTATATGAGGATTTGCGTGTAATCCAGCGAAATATTTCCGTGATAATAAGTGTTTATCTAAGCTGTGTTTATCTTAACGCTGCCTTCATTAAAAGGACTGATCATAATTAGTTGATAACTCTGCATGGGAGAGCCATTTGGCTTCGAATTAACTACACAGCAAGTAACATATCAGTTTTTTCTGCCCTGCCAGTCAAAATAACCAACTTACCTAACGTTTTGTCGTACTCTCCTATAAATCGCCTGGTTAAAGCTCTGACGGTGAATGCTAAAAAGGGGGATGAACAAAATATTTTAGAGACATCATCTAATCAATTTTTTTGTACGAAGTTATTTTGCCTGAATTCGGTGCAACTGCAAAGTACATGTACATTAACATTGACTGTAGATATAAATTTTGTTGGGAATTATATGGCCGCTAAGCGGGATATTAATTGACTGTCATATAATGTATGAATTCACACTGGACACCCGAGAATCGACGCAGCAAATACGATATGTACGGCCCCTGAGAGATCTAACAAGGGAGAATTGATTGATAGTTCCTAACTGCAGACATTACCGTTTCGGCCCTCTGGGCCTCATCAGTACAGTACTGATGTTGGCAGGGAGGTTGATAAGCTATAAAGCCACCCAAATGATCCCACGGATGTGGTTTCATCTAAGCCATGTCAGAGTGCTCTTACTAATATGGTGGGTAGGATAAGGCTATGTAGATTACCGGTATATTGAAACTATATAGTGAAAAGAAAAGCTTTAAAAAATAACAATCACGAGATTTCGAGATAGCTGTGACCCGCGCAATCACATGAGGAGAAATTGGTTTTTGATTCAAGAACATAATTGCGTCAAATTTTGAGATAAAGTCTTTTAGATAACAGCATCGTTTACCTTAAAACAGCTGGAAGTTGAACTATTTCAGTTGGGCGTGTATCTGCCTGCCGTCTTTGCGTGATTCTACCGGAATTACTTAGTATAATTTTACACTCTCGTGATCATTTGCGGTGATGAATAGTGATGAATGAACTTTAAAGTGTTGAGCGGAACTGGGAAGTAATCAAAACAATCTGCAGGTTCGATAAAGACTTCTTTCGCGTTCTTTTTCATTTAGAATCAATTTTGCGGGTTTTATTTTCTTTTTTCGGTGTGACAGGGATTATGCGTGCCTCCGCTCAGGACAAGAGTCCTAGGTGGCTGAAAAGTATCTTTTGCAGATAAATAATGTCTTTCGTGACTTGAATAATTGTCAGAGAAGGCGGGTCGGCGCGTTTGCTTATCGGCTACATATGGGTCAGTGGCAGAAAATAAATACATTGTGTGGTTTATACAATGCGACAAATTGAGTATTGTGGTGGGGCATAAGTGAAGCGTGCCAAGGTTAACTGGAATTTCAAAACAAGCAAAGGGAACAGTATCAAAAGATTTAAAACATCGCGTGTCTTATTTTTGATTTAAAGGTTGATTTGAATGAAAAATTGTCCATTCCTTGTACGCCACTTTAACAAGTTCCTACTAAAGTGAGGTCTTCAAAGTGCCTGCGGGGTTCTCTCAACGCTTTATGAACACGCCCTTAAAACGCTGAAAAGCCGACGGATCGTTATTCAGTTTGCCAAAGAGTTTTTTTGGGCGTTGATATATAATAAATCTATTCTTGGATAACAATCCGTTTATACAATTCTGTGAAAAGCATTTGTATTGCAGTATTGCAGTTTAATATTGCCGACGTGTTGGAATCGAGGGCGTAATGAAACGATAATTTGACATTGACATATGTGAACTGTGTTTGCCTTGTAAAGAACACTTGTAAACAAGTCTTAAACAACTTAAATGAACTTTTTTATTAACCGTTAATCCGAGGTCGTGGCAAACGAGTAATCCTGAAATAATCCAATCGTAACATACGGAAAAAAAATTATCAGTACTTGGAAAATGCTGGAAATAAAGCGAAAATGCGTTATTAGAAGTTCTGTGACAAAATGACTTCGAAACGGCTTAAGTAATTTTTTATTATTTATATAGCAAGAGAAATAAACAGTTGTGCCTCTACAAACAAACTGTGTCAATGATGGTGCAAAATGGATCTTATTGTAAAATGAATTGAGACAGCTTTCGTTTTCAAAAGATTCAATAATCGGCCTTTCAGTCGCATTTCGGAAATTGTCTAGCCATGAAGTCTTTACGTTAAAGGCCTTCGCACCGGGTCATAATTCGCCCACTGTTTGTAAAAACAGTTGCAAAATTCTTTCACGGCTTTTCCCGTCAAGAGAATAGTTTGTTTTATGTTAGTCACGTCATCAAACATATTTTAGTCACTTTATATCATACAAGACCGTAAATTCTCCGCCATTCAGTGCTGGCCCAATCTTTCTTGAACTCGAGTGGTTTGTTTAATATAAACAGTTCTGCTTCGGTTCTTTCTCAGTGTTAAGTCACGAACAGTAATCGCGGTTTGAAGACACTTATGCTTTAAGATTTTCCCTTTCCGTTTTGATTATTTAGACCTGTGTACGCAGCTTTAGAGAATTTCGCAAGGCTCTTTTGGTTAATGGGAAATAAAGTACTATACTCATCTTGATTAAGGTTAGGGATGATCATAAACTAGCCTATTTGTATGCACATCACTGACTTGCAAACTCTGTGAAGTGGATCATTATATATAGCTCTACTGACCTGATTTTCCAACGCCGTCTTTTCCAAGTACAGCTATTTGAACGTTTTTCACACTCGATGTTGTTCCGTTTTTTCGACTTCTTTTCACCATAGGGCTTTTAATCGATGGTCGCTCGTAAACTGATGGATACGTCGATTTATCCTAGTACAATAATTCAAAGAACCAATGCACAGTCGGTGGTTAAATACAAATTGTTTCGATTAGAAGGAAATTTTAAATGATCTCTTTGAACTCGTGGACAAAACTGAACCCGAAGACTAAAACGATGATTCACTGCTTACCATTATTAATATTGAGACGCCCAGGTTTGAATATCTCCTCCTACCAGTGACCTGAGGGTTTTATGAACTCCCAGGTCTACTAACAGACAGTTTTGAATATGTGAATTAAGCTGAATAAGGTACTTATCTACTATCCGGCTGGTCACTTCTAGGTCAAGATATGCGTGACGTAGCACGAGCCAATTGTGGTCTTTTAATAGCCGGACTGTTCTTAAAGCGATCACGAATCGAATGTTATCTTTACAAAGCTAGGTTACAAAACGAAACAAGTTTTTTCAGTAATTAATGCAAAGCAAAATGTAGCAATAACTATACCGATAGCAGCAATACTTAGGAATGAAATTCACCTACGCAGGTAAAACAGGTAAAATATTTTAATGAATGAAATTTGCGGTTGGGATGGGATTTTTGATATGACCTGGACAAGTGATGTAGATTTGTTTAAGTTATCAAAAATCGTAATGCCATAGAAGTCAGGGGTTATCTGAATCAAGAGTTTCGACTACGAAATCACAAGTTGCTGTGTGTACACATATGTTGACTGTATATTATGTTCTGTTATGTAACTTTGAAAAATTAATCAGGCTCAATTCTGGCTTGAAGGGATTTTAAAAGGAGGATACAAATTATTTGTATCATAGACTAGAAAAGGCTATTGACCTTTCCAATTATCATTAAATATGATTTACAAGACGAAGCAACTGAGAACAACCAGTTTTACAATGAAACTTTTTCCCCTAAGGATCAACCCGCTTAAGCTCACCTGCAATGGGTTTAGCGAGTGAAGCACTTGAATATGGTTCTGTTAAGCTGACCAGTTCTTTTTAATTTCAATTTGGGTCAAGGCAATAGTCACTCAAGAACTGCTCAGTCCGGGCAAATTCAAGTTCATAGTTCAAGTATACAGACCTTCAAATATAGTGTAGTTTCTTTGCCGTAATGTTCTCACGCTTAAGTTTCGACCGATCTCTATACTACCTTACTGGGCCATCTGTCGATATTCACACATTATAAATTTTATCTGTTATTTGTAGTACTGCATCATTTTCTTGCCTGAAAAAAAATTACGTCAGCCAAAGGGAAATTTTCAAAAAACTATAGCCTTGATGGCTACTCAGTGCCCAGACTAGTAAGGATAGCTACGCGAAGGAATATTTATCCTGAGTGAATCAAACACAATACTTTCGGTGTATTTTCACATGAGACCACTGAAGTCAAGAAAGCAAGTAAACGAGCTACACCAGGATATAAACTGAGACAATTATCGGCTAATTCTATAGTGGAACTTAATCAGTTTTGCCTTTGCCTGTAATGCGTAGTTAACTGGCTGAATAACATGCACTGAATGGTTACATTTAATACTGATTATAAGGATTTATTAATTGGCTGCGGCCGCACTCCGGGGCTTAACCGAGTTATTTCCAGTTAACTAATTAAAGTTAACTGGTTTAAAATATCAGCGAGTGCGGCCGGGTTGTTTTCAGTCTTAACCGAGTTTTAACCGGGTTATGCAAATTAAGCAAGAACAATAGATTTTCTTAACCAGGTTAGGTTTTTTTAAACCACCTCGCGAGGTAGTTTAACGCAAGTTAACGTTATCAATCAGTCAATTATCTCAGTCTACGCATGAGAATGTTCCAAATTTGGGCTTTATCATGCAAAAATTACTTCTTTTGCCCCAAGTTCAGCTTTTCTTTCTTATAAACAAAATTGAGTTAAAACTTTTAAGAAGTCAAACTCTTTTTATCAGAGATACGGGGTCAAATTTTGTCAGTCACTCTGAGGCGAGCGTTATGAGGGACCCAACCGAGTGAAAAAACAAAACCGCGCAACATTGACTAACTTTGTGAAAGTCTAAATTGAGTCCGGCCGGTGATAAAAATTAACCCGGTTAACCTCTTTTAACAAGGTTACGTTCCGAAGAACTTTTTACCGGGTTTTTCAAAAACTAACCCGCTTAAATTGCTGGTAGGCACTTAGCGGAGGTTAGGTATTGTCATAAAGGAAAAATATCATCTGTATCATACTGAGAACGAAAACGATTTAGCTACTAGGAGGGAGAGGGGGATAGGTGTCCTGAAGGCCTTCCTTACGTGTGTCGATGCATCAGTCTATCTTGGGTCGTAAACTCAGTTCAGTGAAGAACCGCTGTGATGAGTCTTACGGCAGTAGTGAGGAGGATGAGTCTTGCCATAATGAAAAAGCAACGGGAAGGAAGTATACGAAATCCTTTGCTAGACCCACTTTCCACACTTAACAACTTCCGGCTTACCACAGGATATCGCAATCCTTTGGCAAAATGCATTTGTCCTCTTGCTTGTTCCATCACTGAACCCACTGAACCTCTCACTGATAATCCGCTTAGGTGTTAAGAGGGCAATTCCTGGAGGCCTAACCCGCTTGAAAGTGGAAGAAAACGGAACTAAGATAGCAAAAAAGGTCAATAATGTTCACGAAAGAAGCTGGCGAAGTACATGTATGCATTTGTGTAACCCGGTATTGACTTTATAAGACAAGACATTTGTTACCTCAATGTTACGGCTTACAATTTCTTGGCACTCAGTTTGCCAAATTAAAAACGCGAGTCGTGGCGAGCCAAATTTTTTCAGTAAAAGAGTGCAAACAGCCTCACCTGTCGACAACGGCAAAGAAATGTACCAAAAGTGTGTTGCCCGTGCAAAGTCAGTGATTTTTTTTTTTGCCAATTAGAGCTATTGTTTGTTTGTTTTTTTGCTGTTCTCGCTGCCGTGCCATTTAGCATTACACAATTGTTGGCTTCACTCTAGAAGCGAAGTCAGTTTCAAGTAAGATCTTGATTCAAGTGCACTTGGAAATCGTGAGTCGTTCTGTAGGAAACGGCTTCACATTTGGCGAAGTAAATTACTTGAAGTAAAAGCTGTCAATCTCTCCGTCCATTAGAATCTTAGAACCGCTGGCTTCCATTTCTTATTGTTCAAGTGTGTTCTAAAGTGTGGTCTGGACAAAAACTTTAGGGTGAACTTCGGCCTCTTTGAGCCACGAACGTTTCCATGGTCACCAAGTTAAGTTGAAGTGATTACATTTTATCCCTTCACACTCGAAGTACATTTTACTTGAAGCTCTATCGTCAAAGCTAACAAGTAACAACGAGAGCTTCGTTTTTAGCTTTTGCTATAATATATTACGTAACTGAAAATCAACAGACATATTTTATGAGTAAAATAAGCTTACTCCATGTTAAAAAAAGCCCTGGTGATAACCACAGGGCATGATCGCAGGCCACTTGTTACATACTTGTTATATGACGTTACTTCCCGTTTCTCTCTCGCATTTTTAATTATCGCGGGCGCAAGTTTCAAATTGTTTGCCTCAGGCCCTCTCAAGCACGACTTGGGCACTTCTTTGAGGCAGAGTATATTTATTTATTGAGCAATTATGTCGTTTTGCTCATGGAACAGTGAAAAGTACAGAGATCACTTTGAAGCAGGTAAACCGTAAGCCATTGCTAGAAGCTATTATATAATCAGAATTTACCGCGAGTGCCGTTTTATATCTACGGTCCTCACATTACCAGCCTTCAATTTATAACTGGAGCTAAAATGCCCTCTCTCTTCTGAGCTCAAGATTCCTAGCCGGTAAACTAAATTAATATTTATTATGGCTGATATAGACTTCAGAGCTTTCCCTAACGCGATGTATCGAAAGTGGGGATCACATGGTGTTTTGCAGACTTCTCTTTACAACGAGAGCTGCTTGTTTTTACGCGAGTGATATGTCATTAGAATTGTGTGAGTGTCTTACTCTTAAAGCCCGATTTGCGTTTATCTTATGCACAGTACATCCCATATCACATAGTTTAATCTCTAAATAAGCCAAAGAGAAGATAAGAGTTATCGTCCATTTTACGAGAAAGAGTGATTTTTCTCACTCACTCTGTTCAAGAGTGCTGAGTCATAATGACATGTTGGAGAATTAAAAAAAGTCTGACATCACAAAGAAAGTTGGGAAAATGTTTACAACTCGTAGTGGGTATTAATAGTTTATTTCCCAAAAACCTGGGAGATTTTAGGCTTTAAGCATTTTTGATTTGGCTTGTTAAATGATAGTTATGTGTGGCAAGTCAGTGTTGGAAAGAAGTGAGAATGTCATCATTTAGCTTTGTGATTAGATGCTCCTAAGGAGCTTTTCTTGGTAGTCTAAGACTGGCACATTTTTGTGATCACTTAAGCCACTTTTTGCAGCAATGAGAAATGTTAATGCAGTGTTTTAATACCTCCAATTTGGTAATGTTTAGCACATCTGCACAAAGTCTATCCTTCTGTATGTACAGTATGTCCCTTACTTGTCTGCTAGTGACTTGAAAATGACTCAGTCTTAATAATGGTCTTATTAAATGACAGTCTTGAATGAGAAAAATTGTGTTTAGTTTACCCCTTCTCCCGTAACCGGGAGCACTGGTCATAGTCTTTGTCCATGCCTAGCTCATGCCTTTTAATTTTTGCAGGAATTTATGTCTGTCCCAAGTGTGGTCATGAGTTGTTTAGTGCTAAAGCAAAGTACAAGCATAACACACCATGGCCTGCATTTACAGAGACAGTCCATGATGATAGTGTGTCTAAAGAAAATGAAACTGAGCCTCAACAGAGCAGCAAAGCCAAAGCTTTGAAGGTTCGTGGATAATTTGAAAGTTTGATACAGTGTACCTGCATGTTAGAAAAAAACTACTTAAAAGCTCAGACACACACCATGGTTGACTTTAGCAGTCAGTCAATGATTAATTTTGGTGGAATTCTCTATTGTGGACACTGAACCAGCGAAACATAACCAACACAATCCAACAATTTTTGTTGTTGTTTGTTTGTAATAGGAGAAGTCAGGGTTGTTGAGCAGTTAGAGTCACTGCCTTAATTGCAATCCAGTGGCCTTGAGTTGAAGACCCGCCCTAATGGCTAGCTGGATTTTTCAACAGTTAGCTCATTTAATTTGATATGATCAATTGTTAAGGCAATTTGCTGGTTTTGTACTGCAGATCTTTCAGTACATTTAACAAGATGGCACCCATGAAAAAAAAAAAAAAGCCTCTAGAGAAACATTACTAAAATGATGGCGGGGATGAGTCTGTAAGAGTTTGACTTGTACTAAAACACTACAAATGGCATTAAAGCTCTGTCTGTAGTACATTGGGTGCTAATTGGGAATATCGTGATTGATACAGTATTTTTCAATGCTTATCTTCCACCTTTCAGTTGTACATGCTGTTTTGAAATTTGCCCCAGCCCTCAGTCAATAGTCAATACTTTCCACAGCTCTACCCAGGATAATGACCCCTATTGTTCATTTTGTTATAAAACTTAACGCTAAAAGGTCACGACGTTTCGACCTCTCCGAGGCCATTTTCAAGTGTGAGTAAAATATGAAATTAGCATAAATATATTAAAATAGTAAAAATAGGAAAAAATGTCACGAACGCTAAAATGCGATAAAATATGTAAATGTGTAAAAATAAGTGACAAAATATTCTCAGTTTAAAAAGACTTGTTCATTTCATGATTTTATTAATAAGATTGTTTCATGTTATAGAATAGGAAGAAACAGAATTTTACAACAATGAACTGTGTACCATTTCATCCTGATATGTACTTTCTGGCTGGTTACTCTTTGACCAGAAACCTTTCAATATCTTTTTGCCTTTGTTCGCAACTAGGTCCGGTGTGGAAAATGTGCCAATGGTTTGGGACATGAGTTCTTAAGGGATGGTCCAGATGGTATTTCCTCACGTTTTTGAATATTCTCAGACTCACTAAAGTTCATCCCAAGGAAGGATGAAAAAGTCAGTGAGTCAACCTCAGATCAGAATGGAGCAAAATAAGTAGCCAGATTACATGTTTGCTTGAAGTTGATTTAATGAAGTAACCTGTAAATTAATTATTTATTATAAGCAGGAGATTGTTTTTATGTTACTGACCAGAGATGGTTGAGATGGGAGGGGGGTGGAAGGGGGGTCTTTTCTACATTTATATGGGCTATTTTGGAAGTTCTTCTTTAAGGAGACTTTTCTTGTTTTTGACAGTGTGAAAAAGTATAGAATAGCATTAAAAGCACATAGAATGTAATTTAAAGCATGAGGGGTATCCACCAAGTTTGACTGATTTATTTTTGTCACTGAATAGTTAACTATATTGGTAGAGAAATCTCTGTGTACGAAAATATGAATACTTCTAAATTTGTCTATAACAGGTCTAGTAAAGGGTTGAAGACATTTTCTTCACCTTTCCAAGGAGCTGTTAAAAAAATTTTAACTTCAGAACAGAGCTGTCTTGAGGAAATTTACTGATTACTGAGTAACAAAGATGGCAAGGCTTAATATATTTCAATTCATGCCTTTCTCTTTGCAAACTAGATTACCAAAAGGGTAAGGAACTAAAAACTGATGTGTGGCTTCAGAAATTACTCACCCCACCCCCTTGACAATCCAAAAGTCCCTGAACATTCTTCAGTAGAGAAGGAAGCATGTAACCATCACAGCCATCAACCTTCCGTTTTTCACGGCTGGTAGGATGTTTTCTAGAACAACGCACCGACAAAACTTTATCTAGCTCGTCTGTTAGGGATTGCCCTTCTTGCTGTTGCACAAAGTCAACAGAAGATGACTTTTGCTTTCTGAAAAAGGCAGCTGTAAGATTTTTAGAGTAGTTTCAGTCAAGAAAGCAAAGAGCCATGTTGTGTTCTGTTTGAATATATGAAATGTCTAGTTTTGAAACCCCATAAGAAATAGGGTATCTAGATGTGGAAACTTACCGTCAAACAAAATGTCAATAAACTCTAGATCTTGATTAAGATTCTTGTTGTAATATTGGTTTTGAGCTGGAATAAAAAAAATCCCTCAAGCAAAAATAAAAAGCCATATTATTTCTATCAGATAACTTGCTCTTGAAATCCACTGCCTAGCGGAACAAGCCAAGACCGAAATATACATTACAAACGGCTTCAAATAATAGCCTTGTACATTGTAATAACTGTTCTTTACCTTGGTGATTTCAACGTGGTGAAAGGAGGGAGAAGGATCGTCCTGTTTCCCTTCCCCACCGAACCCTTGAAGTATTAGATAGATTTAGTAAGGACAGAGCATCGTCAAATGATAACGCGAAAGCGTACGGAAAGGACCAAATGCGACTTGCGGTGGTTCGAGTCGTTTCAGAGATATACAAAAAACCGGTAAAAGTCCAAATTTTGAATGAAGTTGCACTTAGGCAGGTGGTGATCGCAAGAACGAAAATACACCAAAATTTCTTAGCATCGAAATTTGATATTAAGCAGCATTCTGACAATACTTAAGAATAATTTGAGTCATTTATTATTGTAACGTTTTTATT
Source organism: Porites divaricata (assembly GCA_038088405.1). NCBI lineage: Eukaryota > Metazoa > Cnidaria > Anthozoa > Scleractinia > Poritidae > Porites > Porites divaricata. The sequence goes on from JBBMOI010000002.1 coordinate 48,670,885, forward strand.
AAATAATCTATCACGGCTATTGAAAATTTAAGGTTTGGAATATGTTTTCGTTTTAGTCAAATTCAAACACACATAATTTTTTTTACTTCTTATGGAGGTTGTTTGCTAAACACCAAACTTTAAGTTCCTAGTGTTGGATTTTCATTAGCTGGTCTAGATCGCGCAAAATTCAAAGTCTTTTGTTTTTTGTTGTCATAGTAATATCGATTATACTAATACCTACATTTTGACAAATTTCAATCTATAGTCGATCACTGGTGATAATTTTATAGCGATCACACAAGGATAAAATCACTTTTAAAGCGATTGAAAAATATCGGTATGGCCTCTGAAAAACTTCATCGAAACACCTTAAAACTCATCGCTCTTGATCGGCACGTCGGTCAATTTCTTAAAATGTTGGTGAATTTTTCTGAAGTTGAATTGTAAGGGACCGTATCCAAGTAAAGAACGGTTGTCTTGTGTAGGCATTTCAAATCGTTTTCGTGTATGGACAGCAAACGGAAAAGTACAGAAATTTGTGCAGCGCTTGCTTGCTTTGTTTTACTAGAAGGTTACTTTCAAACGGCACCAGACGAATTTTCGACCGGCTGATCGGTGAAAATTCGCGCATTTGGGTGTCCGTTCGCACGGAACCACCTTGACTGTAAGAAAATTTAGACCATTGACGTGTGAACGCCAAACGGTCGAAAATTTTCCGGCGGCTCGGTTGAACACCTCATATTAAACGTCTAAATTTTTGTACGGTAAAGGCGTGGCTGCGTAAATGCGTGGTAACCTGTGGTAACCCGTGTTGGATTTGCTAATGTACCGCTCTGCGCATGGGCTGATGGTAAAACCTCTGACAAAAGTTAAATTCGACCTGGTTTGTCAGTTCCTTGTCAACAGAGCTAAAATATTAAAACGGTGAATAATTTTCAGCGGGCAGAAATTTGTCCGTTACCTTCTGAACGTAGCCCAATTAAACCTATTGCTTTTTTACCGTTCTCGCTGCCGTCGTCTTTGCAGTTACTATTAATAATAAGCTCCCTGTTACCTTTGCCGGAAACTCTGCGTAGTGCTTTAAGCCGCCACTGAGAACAGTTCGAAGCTGCCCTTTTCAGCACTGAGCTCTAGCAAAAGGAGAGGGTTCTGTTTGTAGAAGATGTTCTCTGTAATAATCAGCAACCTAAAACCTGAAATCTGACTTGGTATCAAACTCTATTTATTGCTCGCTTGGTAATAATTGTATTTCAACGAAGCACGTGAATAGAGCGATCTCATTTCTACTAAATGAGTACATTTTACGTGGGTAGATGCCCGGGTAACTAGAGATAAACCGCGCACTGACGTAAATTAGCTTTATTAAGTTGCGTAATTGCTATGATTATGTGGTGTTAAGTGTATGAAAAAAAAAGAAAGGAAAGAAATCTTAAGCAATAGAAAAAGAACCAAGAGAATGTTTTTAAGGTCTAACGTTTCGTAAGTGATGTAAATGGGTTGTGCGGTCCGTCTGTCATCATTCGACATCGACCGATGAAACATCTTCTGCATAACGAATACTACTTCGAGGCCAAGAAAATGAATATTTCGCCATCATTAATATTTCATTCAACTGAAAAATCAAGTCGTTTACGATTGAGTTCAATATTTACAATAGAAACTTCCCTTCCTGACACACTAGCCCCTCACTTAATTTCCTTTCGACGAGAGGAGTAAACGGTTATTATGGAAGTTGTAATACTTCTTTCACCTCCCGCATCGAGGTAAACGTCTCAAAGCTTCGTCGGTAATTGACTGAATCGGGGTATTTGATGGCGCCTTTAGGTTCAATATGAACAATCTCAGTAATATAAATAATACTGTTGTTGTTGCTGATCCTAATCTCCAAGTCTTTTTATTTCAGTGCGGATTTATTGAGTTTTGTAAGTGTTTACTGAAATCTCTTTTGGCGTGACTTGGCCAACTGTATTTCGAAGACTGTGACGCTACTACACGTACTCCAAAGAGCGATTGCAATTTGTGAAAATGATCGCGCTTAATCTATTGTGTGTCGACGGAAACAATTGAAATTTCGCGGAAGTATGGGCCGTTTACGTGTCGGGAGAGAGACAAACACAATTAAGACTATGACAGGGTATATAACACCAATCGTACATTTTAATAATTTTCATCGAGCTCTTTTTAATTGGCTCAATAGGTCGTTCATAAAAAACTGCGTGCGGAACTTAATGAACAGTTAATTTTTCTCTGGATCTACCGAAGTAAACTTCTCTGCTTAGAGGTGAGTTTTTGTATGGGAATATTCGCCCTTATTTATCCATTCAATGGTTTACCTCACGAAACTCATTATATATTTCCCCGGCAATCGGGCTAAAATTTTTGCGCCTTTTTTTGGTTTTATTTTTGACTAAATTTTTAAGCAATATTAATGAGCGCAATTTCGGAAGCAATGTCAACCTTGTCTGCAGTTTTTGTTTTCAAATTTAAAACTTTTTTGAAATCGGAAGGGAAGCTTGAAATCGTTGAAGATGAGACGCCTATACGGCAGTTACTACACGGAGCTACTGGTAAATTGCATAGTGGCAAATCAAAACGAAATTCAGTTTAAGTGAGAACTTACATTTCCTTTTTAGAAAAGTTTATTAGAAAATGCAACACTGAACGAAAAAAGTTGTTATGTAGAAACTCATTACTGTTTTGAATAGACGCTCTCATCTATCAGACAAACCTCCTTTTAGTGTAGCGTCGTATCAAAATTATAGTACATAATTTTTTTATAAAGTATAGTACTTTTTACCTGAACGGTTTGTAAAGGCTGGGTTATAAGGGGCATGTTACCCTTTGAATTGGATAAGACATCAAGCAATTTTCGAGTTCGTGATCGTCTTTCAAAATCTTGTAATCTTTTGTTTACATTTGAGAGAGCGGCAGACTTTGGCAAACTTGTCTTTTAAAAGAATACTAAGCTTCTGCAAACGTTTGTATCTCTACGTCAATCTACCATGCGATCACATCTTTCCATTTCTCTGGGAAATCGATTCTTAGAATTCGAGGGGGCACTATGATTTTCGGCAGTGAAAGTCTGCCACTACAAAAAAAATGTGACAATTGAAAGCATTTCAGCTAGTAAAGCCGTTGCTGAAAGAAAAATCAAAAGAAAAGAATCCATGTGCGGTTTATTCATGTCTTTCTCTCAAATATTCTACGAAATCATGATTTTATACGAGTTTTTTTTCTTTCGCAAAAGTAAAGACGCCTGTCCTCCGCCGTCCGCTTGACGCCTCCGTTTCCCGAACAACTGCGCAGGTGTACGTTATAAAAGAACGGTAGACGATTTCTAGATTAAATTGAGATTGACGCTTCTATCATCGGATAGCTCGAAGATCATTGGTCATTTGACAGTTATTCTACAGTTATTGGGTTTGTAGATCGAGAAAATGAGCACTTCGTATACACATAGTGCACATGGGTGTGTGGGAGTGCCATAGGGTAGGGAGAAATGGAGGTGGGAAGTTACAAAGAGATATAGGTGTGCGAGGTAAGAGACACAAAGTTGGATTCACATGAAGTAGTTCATCATCTCCACTACCTCGATTTCTCTTGATCAGTTGGCGCCATTACTCGCTGAACAAACCTATTATCATAACCGTACAAATTTTGCCGTTTATTAAACCTGCCTGTACTCTGTTACAAATACCTGAAATCACCAATTCGAAAGTGTCCGTATTAACGGGGGTGGGGGGGGGGGGGGGGGGGGAGATTTAATAACCACTGATTGAGATAGAAAACAAACATCCTGGCCAACTGGCATTATACCACTGATATTATAAAACTAGACTAATAATGCAAGTCTCAATAATTTTTAGAAACTAAAGGTTTTCATATAAACATTCTAAAAAATGGATTTACAAAATCCGTATATCTTTTCTCCTTACTCAATTGCGCGATTTAGAGATAACTGCTGTTTGCTGTTGTTCGTTTCTCTATAATACATGTATCATGAACTCGGGTTTTGTTTTTGTTTGTTTTTGGTGGGACGGAGAAGACTGAGTTTCTTTTCCTTGCCCTATATTTTGTATTAAAAATGCAATCTGATTTTTATTATATTAATCATGATTGGTGCTTTATGGCTATAATTATTGGAAACAGACATATCAGTTTAAATGTCTTTTGGCATCCAATAGGAATCCTTTGAAAAACAGCTGAGTAGTTATGTTTTTTTTTCACTTGCGACTGATATTGTTTGACTTTTTCTAAAAGGTTATAACTTTAGATTCAAGAGAGAGGTTTTAAGACTGACTAAGAAATCACGCCATTAGCACCCGACTGGAGATGAATTTGACCATTGCAAACGGTAAATATATTCCATATTTTTATTTTATTCCAAACAATATGATGAACTAACAAAAAGTTTTAAATAGTGACATGACTTTTGGATCTACGTAGAGATATACTAATCAAGTTATTTCACTGACCTCGCTTTAACATGGACCACTCTTTAAAACAAGGCTAGCTTACGCAAAATCTCTTATATCAGACGAGTCAACTAATATGAAAAAATGTTTGCTTTTTTTCTTGAATTTTTGTTAGTGTCAAACTGTGAGTGTGAGGCGCAGCTGCAATGCCTGTAATCTTGAAAGGCAGCGTAGGTTTGGGCGCCATGATTTGATCAAAAAGCCCTTTATGTAGATAACTTTCTGTATCTAAAATCAACATAACAACTGATCAGTTGAGGCCTGCAGCTTCTAAGCACACTGAGTTTATCAGACGACAAAGGGTAATAAACTGAGTACAATATTACATCAGTTATAGCTCACTCGCCAACCCAGTTTAACGCTAAAGGCCTCGGAGAATGTTCTTTGTTTGTCGACACTGTGTGGAACAAGTTTTTTTTTACGACTATTATCATTAACTGATGTGAAATGAAGAATTATTCCTAGACCTCAGAAAAAACTGCATTTTTTTGCTCTTGGTCGTCTAGCTACAGCTCAAGGACTAGCCATTTTATACCATGGAAAAAGGCTTGTCTTGCCCTCAGGGAGTTCGATCTTGAGCAGTTTTTTTAGTCGCAACTGTTTGAATGTGTAAGGTTAAACGCACTGTAGATCGAGCTCCGCCGGGGTCCCTCCGCTAGTACCTGTTCATTTAAATGCCCGAGGAACCTAAGATGGCACTTGCATTCTAAATGTAGGAAGTGCTCAGACGACGATCTTCTGGCAAATTGCGGGCTCTGTATATTGATTAGTCAATCTAGAGTGAAATGTCCGTTTTCCCGGTCATTAATTCATAAAATTGTCACTTTTTCAGATTCCATGAACTCCACTGATAAGTTGGTCGACCCACTTCAGCTACCGTCAATTATTCACCAAGTTACCATTATCGTAGTGTACAGTATAATGCTTCTATTCTCTCTAAGTGGTAACACAATCATCATCTTCATCGTGTTTACAAGGCCTTTTATGAGATCAGTCACAAACTGCTTAATTGCCAACATGGCCGCCGCAGACCTCCTTATGACATTCAGTGCCATGCCCTACTCGGTCGCCTACACGTACATTGCAAGCCGCTGGTTCGGTGGAATTATGGGCATGATCACGTGCAAGTTACTACACTTTGCAATTGCTCTGTCCATTGCAGCATCCATATTGACGCTGACAGTGATAGCGCTGGATCGCTTCTTCGCCGTCGCATATCCATTTAAACGTGTAAGCGCCATTCGTAACATTCCCACAACAAACATGCTTATTTGGCTGGTATCCGTAATTTGTATGTCACCCTACCTCTACTGCTACAAAAGCGATCTACTCGAAGACAACAATTACCACTGCTTTGTATTGTGGGAGCCCTTGGCTGATTCTTTTACAGCGTCAAGGATTTATTTTTCGTTTATTTTCATCGCCCTATATCTGGTGCCTTTGCTTATCATTTGCATATTCTACAGTATCATTTCTTTCAAGCTATGGGCTCGACGAATTCCTGGCAATCCAACAGAAGTTATTCTCAGAAATGTAGAAATTAGCAAGCGCAGGACTATAAAGATGCTCATCATTATTGTGGTGGTTTTCGCGCTGTGCTGGCTACCTGCGCATTTAATGCACTTTTTCATATTCTTTGAAGATAAAACATTTAGCAACCTGTCTTTGTTAATCATTTTTGGTATCTCGCACGCAAACTCCGCAATAAACCCTTACCTTTACATTGTACTGAACAGAAATTTTCGCCGCGCTTTTCTCAAAGTCCTCAGGAGTTGCTTTGGACCGGCCGGGAACTTGAGATCCCGTGGAAGTCATACGACTTCCAACACCGTATTGGCCCGATGCATGTCTCAGGAGTACGTCGAAGATACAGCACTTGGCCACGGAAGGAAACGGCTGTATGAATTATCCAACAGAACAGAGCAAAACGGTGATTTGCCAATTATTAGACAGATTAGTCTTTTAAAGATGAGAGAAACCGATTTCCCGGTGGATCCCGCGAGTAATGTGAAGAAGCGAGCAACAGTCAGTCCATGGCAAGACAAGGAGAGCTCAGTTGCAGAGGCAAGAGTAAGCACGACAACTCATGAAAAAACTTTTGCTGAGAACATTTTAATTGCCTGAATCTGGCCTTGAGACAGTGCATACATGCTGGTTCG
>JBBMOI010000002.1:48682500-48750000 GCA_038088405.1 Porites divaricata
GCCGCTGTTTGTATAGATCCTCTGATGTTTTCCATTTAGTTATCGTCAACCGAAACTGGGACGGTAGTAGACGTACTTCATAAACGCGCTATATAAACTTTTCCTTATGGTTCGCTCATCGATCTACATAGAAAGGTTTCGTGGAGGTGTTGATTGCTGTATGGCTACTTTGCAGCTTCGTCGTGTTCCGCAAAGTTAGCATCAGTGATTGATAGTTTGAGAAGCCGGAGCATAAGTTGCAACCCCGCCACATTTAACTTTATACCGAAGCTTAACTGATCTTATCTGGTTTCAGCTGCGAATTTGCTTTGTGTATTAAAGTTGAGTATTTGAGATTGTTTGTTGCTGTTTTCCGAGGCAGAGTGTGGAGACTCTTACATGTAAATTCGAAGTTTTTCCGTCTGAATAGTATGGTCGGTAGTCATGCAAACGACTAGCCTGCGAACACAGGCGTATTTTCAGTCGTCGCTTCTCAAATACGTCTCTGTTCGCAGGCTAACAAACGAAACGGCTGAACTAGCTTGCGTGGCAGAAGTTCGAAAGGGAGCGGGCGTCTGAAACGGCTGAGCCAAAAATTGATCGACGGAAATATTTGAAAAAGAGAAAAATTAAGTTAAGCAACAAGAAGTCAAATAAACAGCATACTTACCAAAGCTTGCAAAACAGGCCTTTTCTTTTGCGTTTTTTAGGGAATCGACGGCAAGCACAAAGCGTGCGCGGAGCGCGAGAGACACGTGATCGAGGATGCGGCGAGATCGTCTCTCTTCGTAACACAAGTTCCACAGTTAGGATTAAATCGCAATTTTTTTTCCTTAATCAGTGGTTCACGAAAAATAATGTTTTGTTTATTTTCATTTGTTCGTTTGTTTGTTTGTCGTTTTTTTTATTTTCGCTTTTCTTTTTTCATTCAAAACTTTACATTTTAAAAGTGAGTCTTTGTCAAATTGCTACCAGCGCGAACGACTCGCAGAAAAACGTCTTAACCTTTCAGCTGACAAAATTTCTTTTATATTTGCTGTTTCTTAACAACAAATATGCTAGTTCGTAACAAAGCAGTCAGTCTACGTCATTTTATTTTATTTACTATGATCATTAGGAGAGATCCTTTCAATAATTTATTTAGTTTCACCTAGATGATCAATCGGCACAGGAATCTACGCGAGCAAAAATAGTTGCAAGACGACTTTTTTAGTTAAAATTATTTGCTCACCATGTCTGCAAACTACACCAGGCAAAATGTCAGTCAGATATATCAAAATACCAATGTTGCGGCGAAAGCTTGCAAGGTCGCCAAAAAAAGTTCAGTGCAACTCCAATGCGGTCACCAATGGACCAAAAAAAAGTAGCCGTATAAACGAGGTGACCGTATTACGGAGGTGGCCGTAAGGCGGAGTTTCACTGTATAACACACAGTTTGAGTGAAAAAGTTCTTAATAAATTAAAGGAACGACCATTAATCTTTTTTGTGGGGGAGTGTTTTCGCTGGGTGACTTACATGATTTAGTTTGAGCGAGATAATTTATTCTAAGCCTATCATCTGTTATCATTTTTTGGTTAAAATAACTTGATGCAAGATTTTGTCTTTTTTCCAGGGCGGTTTCGAGGTTTCTTGGTGATAAAAACAGCCCACTCATAAGATCGCCACTCATAAGATTTATAAGAGGGCCTTAATGGGCTTAACCGTTTGCGAAAAAAGCCAAAAATTTATTCAGCGAAGCGTATTCTTGCAAGGATCATTTGCACAAACAGCAGCGAAAAATGAGCAAATCTTTAAATAAACGGCAGTTAAAAGCCAGTGATTTTACAAGTTGGTCTACATCTACTATACCTACTGAATATCCTTTGTTAGGGGCGGGAAATGGATGGGAGAACACTTACTCGAAGGGGGCATTAATCGTGTTTACCTTAAGGGGGGCATAAATTCCGACCGGATTAAAATAATGTTAAATCTTGTTCCCTAAAACCTTCAGCAGATACGAAAATAAACGTAGAACTGGAGGCCACGATAAAAGACCAACAAATACAGAAACACATAGGAAGGCATTTAAAAGTGCAATGCTTTATTTTCAAATAACCTACAGGGGTATCAGAGTGTTTCCACTGTAACCCCCAACAAAGATCCAACTCCAGATTACAAGCTCACAGCCGCCATCCAGGAAAACGGATATACAAGAGTGGAGTTTAACAGAGTTGCTACAACTGATGAAGAAGATGATCCGCATGATGTACAGTTTACGGTAAAAATTATTCGTGTTATGATGTTCAAAGAAGTAACGTAGCGGTTTCTACATGACAGAAAATTTATTAATTAAATATTATCCAAGTTTATATATCGTTTCTAATCCATTTTAATCTCATCCACCCTCAACTACCCTAGCCTGCGCGCAGACGAAATTAACCCTGGTTAACTCCGAAACAGTGCCGAAATCCTCGTTCTAGACTTCCAGCTGTGCACCCAGATTTGAGTACGCGCCACGATTGGCCAGTTAAAAAAGGCCTTTATTTTGTTTGTCGTGATCGCCAATCAGGTTGAAGGGAAATTCGAAACGCACTTCCGGTAATTCGTTGAGTCCGTTGGTGGTTCAGAACAAAGATCTCTGCGCTACTTCGGAGACGGTACTAATCAGAGTATTTTTATCGTCTGCACGCAGGCTACAACTACCCTTAATCCTTTTAATTTATAATTCTCTATTGCCTCTTTGCTTTCTTTCTATTTTTATGACCACACTGTCATTTCTGTGTTCCTAATTCAACTTTAAGTTAATTTTGGAAATTGCAAAATAATAGTGCTGCGTCACTCTCGTTTTCACTGGCTTCTACTTAGAAATTTATACCGCAATCGATGAGCGTTAAGTATGTTCCGATTCAAGAAAATGAGGGAAGACAAAAAGTCTCAATAAAAATGTTTTACAAGATTTTCATGGGAAAATGTTGTGTTACTTTCCTCTCGTGTGGATATTTTTCTCATCTAATCAGTTTCCTCTCGTGGGGATATTTTTTCTGATCTAATCAGCCTATAAGTGATTTCGTCATGAGTGTAAAAGGGGAAAACAACTGAAGAAATCGCTTATAAATCCCTTACAAATCATATGATATTATATTTGCAACCATGTTGACATTATAATCAAATGACTTACGGTACATACACAGGTAACTGATTCTCACTCTGAGCTTGTAGTGCCTGTGTTTGTTAAGATAGGTCTCAAGATGTGGGAGGATAAAAATAGCAATAGTTAAGCGGTGAAATTGCCCGGACCGTGGCTTGATCCCTTTAAGAAAGTTTCCTTTAGTAAAAGCTCGCCGAGTGTATCATATTTAGGGTACATTTACCTCTGTTCTACCTTTATTGCTTTATGGAGCTACGTAACGGCAAATATTGCTGTTTTAGGCCAGTTCTGTGCTTGAGTTATTACGTAGTACCTTAAACCACGCACAAAATAAGTTATGAAGAAGATATGAAACAAGCCTCATCAGGGATATGGTACAATTATTTCAAGTTTCAATGCATGTCCATCCTTGTGATCAGGAGAAACAGACGGCAACAGAAAACAGTTTCAATAGCTATAGAGGATATTACATGGCCGTGCGGAGATACGAAATTTCTCTTCGAGTGTTGAAATATTTTTTCAACACGAGAAGAGAAATTTCGTATCTCCAAGCGGCCATGTAATATTCTGTTTTTAAAATAATTATTATATAGTCTTAAATAACAAAACCCGGACCATTCATATTACTTTGGGAATTCAAGTGATACGAAGGCACGTTTAAGCTTTTTGAAAATATTGTAAATAGCGTGACATTTAGACCCTTAAATTACTTTGTTAAACTTGCAGAAAAATACTGAGGTTTGGATTGTGTGGGCATGGCGAGTTGACGACGACGCGAGTTCAGGTCTTACCTCTGCTTTGGTACACACCAAAAATGGGGTATCATCTAAAAAATACAACCTGATAATGGAGCCTGTGTCCAACGGGCCAACATCTACTCCCTACAATGAAGCAAGTAAAGAGAGGCTGCAAAGTTTGACATGTGCTGCCTCCTTGTCTGTTTTGATCATGTTTGTAACTTCTTTTTAACAGATTTTTTGGCGGCTGTCTATAGTGCAACTTTAATTACTTTTAATTTTAACCGATAAGCAGATGTATAGGTTGACAAGATTTACACCAAAATAATAGGTCAAAATAAATACGCAATGTATGGATTCTGTTTTGTCTTAAATTCAGTAATATCTAATCATCTACCTGTTAGAGCGATTTTCGTATGACCTTGAAATGAAAACGCGCGAACAAAACAGAAACAACAAACGAACGGAAATAGAGCGATTTGATTGGTGTATCGAACGGATACAAACGCACCTGGCTTTTGGTTGGCTAAGCGAACGCTCGGGTAAACAAACTTCATGCCCGAAGAACTTTCTAGAAATTGCTTTGAAGTCATACTGCAACACGATTGGTCAATCGAACAATGCCTTCTCCATATTAGGGTTTGCTTTGGCTGGAAAACGAAGAGTCCATGTTTTGTTCTTTCCATCCATTGGCTGATGAAACAAAGAACGAACAATTACCGAAACCTTTTTTCAAGGTCATACGAAAATCGCTTTATAACTTGTTAGTTGTTTTTCGGTGTATGTGAAGGACGCATTTTTTTCTTGGAACCGGATACTAAGTTCATTTTACTTTATCTTTTCGTCCTCAGTTAAAATAAGAATTTTTTGGCCTGGTAGAGTCACAGAGTACGGAAATTGAAACCGGCAAGGACTGGGGGCGAGAAAAAAAAGAGCTTTGGTAGATTTGAGATTCTTTTTTGAAGAACGTTTTCCTCCCCCACCCCCTCCCCCAGAAACCCTCCCCAGCATGTTCGCTTTCATTGCTGACGGAGGTTATACACTGGTTATTTAGTTACTACTTCCTTCCTCTCACCTTATTTCTCCTGACACATATTTGGAGTTTCAAAGCTCCGAGTAGTTTACTCTCACCATGGTATTGCAAAAATCCGTACCCTTCATCTCTAGCTTTCACACACACTGGAAGATAGTTGATTTTCGTCCAGCCTCCAGCTGAAGGATCTGAGGTTACGAGATACATGCAACGTGATCATTTCAATTCTTTGATTCATTAATTGTGTTAATTGTTTTTTTTTTAAAGGAATATTGCCCAGTTCATTCATTCGTTTATACTGAAATGTTTTCCTTGAAGGTAAAGTAGCTATGGCGAATACAAGTCTCCGTAGATTTCCCAAGGAGAAAAACATTTACACGTTATTCATGTTATATTAGACTTAAAGTGTGACCTTAAACGGAAGAAGACGTTTCCAAATAATATAGTATAAAGCATAATAGTCTGAGAACTGAACGTATCTGGTTAAGATTTTAAAGAACATCATTCTCATACAATGTGCTGGAATTGCTTGATACGTGCCTAAATTGTCTATATAGTTTGATTGGGGTCAAACGAGAGAAAATTTGTCGGTAACGTAAAGATTATTTTCACTATTCTATACATCCTTGGTCTTTTCCAGAGTTCCTCTTAGAAATAAAACCCAATGCCTCAAAATAAACGTGACGCCACAGGCAGCCCAAGCGCACTATGTGTGGGTTCGGGCTTCAGAGGTCATTTGGTCGGAATACACTAGATTACTGTATTATCTGATGCCAAATAAATGCAAAATCTTACAGATATGAAGTCCTCTTGTTTGTCTATCTGTACTAGTAGCCTTTTAAGATAACGAAGGTTGATATTTCTTGCATTATTACTTGTGATTCGGGCCCTTACTGTTCGAATTTTATAATTTTATCACATGTATTCGAATGTACAACGCTAAGAAAAAAATAATCATGATGATCACGCGAAATATTGATTCAAAGTGTTCAGTACTCAGTGGAAAGAAAGTCGACTAAACGGCGTTTAAACCGGTCGTAGGACACTGAGTGGCTATGAAATAAAGGTAAGGGAACTTTTTGAATCAATATTTCGCGTGATCATGATTATTTTTTTCTTAGCGTTGTACATTCGAATACATGTGATAAAATTATAAAATTCGAAAGTAAGGGCCCGAATCACAAGTAATAATGCAAGAAATATCGACCCTCGTTATCTGAAAAGGCTACTAGTACAGATAGACAAACAAGAGGAGTTCATATCTGTAAGATTTTGCATTTATTTGGCATCAGATATTACAGTAATAATTCTAGTATATTCCGACCAAATGACCTCTGAAGCCCGAACCCACACATAGTGCGCTCGGGCTGCCTGTAGTGGCGCTGGCTTGTTTGCAAGCAAACGTGTTTCCAAGACAGACATGTGGTAGCCACATCACTGACTACCTCCATATAAACAGCCTCCTAAAGTAAAGAAGCTCTCAGAAGACATGAACAACCCCCTTTGGCGGAAGCTTACGAGAGGTTCAAATTATTAAATAGTGTTTTCTGCTCACTTGTGTAACTTTTACTGAGAAAAATCCCGCCGCTTAAAGCTAGATACATCTTTGTGGTTGACAGGTTTACGGTTCATCTATGTATCCAATAAACGAACATTACCATAACAGCCCAGATTTACTGAATGCTTCCCGGTTTTGTCTTTTTGAAGATGTCAAAAATCATGTTAGTTAAGTCGTATAGTCCTAAAATAATTTATGAAAGTCAGTTTACAATCTACCTTGTCCTTCAACCATGGGAAGACCAATAAAAGCCAGCAGAATGATGTAAAAAATCATTCTGTGAAAAGCTTAGCGGTCAATGAAGTGTGAAGTCAGAACGGGAGTGACCCTCAGCTCTGCTTCTATAATTCTATCGCACCAACAGATGTAACCAACCTCTCGAGAAGTTATTAGAAAGATTAACCAACATCACGACATCAAGCTTTAGTGTGTCAAAATCTTTTCTTTCTAATTAAAAAATAAAACAAAAGCTGGAATGTGTATGCTGTGAAACAAAAACATTAGACAATAACCTATTGGTTTTCAAATTAAAGCGTCATCAAACACCTTTTTACAATTTCCACATTTGTGTTACCATGGATTTTTTTTTGCAAATCGTTTAAAAGTTGCCCCCAAAATTATTCATAATAGAGAAAAAAACAAAAAAAGCTTCCATGAGCTGTGCGTTTATTGCAAGGAGCCACCACAGGAAGCCGGGAAAAGTGGCTTTGCCTGTCTGGCGGTATTATTCTCACCTTTGTTAATTACTAATTATTGGATTCGACTTTCGCATGATATGAAGAATTATGCAGATCGAGGAGGGTGTTATCCACCGAGGCTACTGAACACCCTCCTAATCTGCAAAATTCTTTCAGTACATTATACGAACCCGACCAATAACTGCTTTATTATTTATCTAAAACTTTTCCAACCTTAACACATTCTAATCCCCCTTCCCGTCTTCAAAACATTAATTTGTCTCAGTGTAACTGTTCTCTTCAAAACAGCTGTGCAACCGCGCCTACGGTTGCCCCTTTTTCTGTCAACAATTTACGTCAAAGTCCCAAATTTGGAAACAATATTACAATTATTGGTTCTAGGTTTTGGTGTGTTCTCTGATTTGCGTTCACAATTTACCAGAAATTGCTGAGAAGTAGGAAAATGACATGCTGGCCGAGGTTGACATGTATTGAAAATATTTTAAATGTATAATAAAACAGTAAATGAATGTGCTCATGGTAACGAAAATGAAACCGGTTTCAGGAAATGAGGACGCAGCGTGGCCGTGCGCTTAGAGCCTTGGAATTTGAAGTCAAGTCCCGCGCTGACCCGCCAGCTGGCTTTCTTCTCGGTAGTCGCGAGTCGCGAGTTTAACTCCTCTGCCACTCATTTTTTTTTTTTATTATAAAAACCGCAGATTTTATTTACAGATAAAACAAAAATACAGAAAAGAATCCAGGAAAAACATAAATAAGAAGTGAAAAACGAGAAAGTCATTCCGGATAGAGCAGAAGCCTGGGTCTACCTAGGTGCGCAAAAAACTCTCCCTAGGGAGACCGTGAAAGTCTAGTTTCACTCTCCCCTTGATGGAGTGAAGCGAATACTTGATGAGTGCCGAGGCCTCTTCTCGTCCGTTATGGAAGGTGCTCTTATTCCGGAAAGACCAAATAGAATAGGTAACATTCTTTATGATGAAGCGCGCGATAAAGCTCTTTTTAGCGTCAGATTGGAAACAAAAAAAAGAAAACCGTAAGAAGATTAACAAAAAATTGAGTGCTAAGTACAGCAGAAAGAAGGGGACAAAAATGGGCCCAAACTCGTTTGACCCGAGGACAATTAAGGAAGCAATGGTCGATAGTCTCCTTTCTACCGCATACCGCACATTGGTCAGAACGAATGTAGCCCCATCTGTATAGTGAATCGCGAACTTTCACGCCGCGAAGGGTTATAAGCCAAAAAAGATCATTTAGACGATTATCACACAGGGGGTCTCTCACCTTAGCCCAGTGATCGCTTAGCGAGAAACCGGGGCCAAGGAAGGGGACCCACGCGCGATGAAGGGAAGGCGGGGTAAAGTTTTTACTCAAGGCAGTGTAAATGGACTTAGTTGAAAGTGAAACAAAGGTTAAATCTAAGTGTGATAACGTCGATATGCAGGAGGAATAAAACTTAGTAGGGGTGAAAGTGTGAGGGGAGGAGTTATCCCTCAGAGTCGCCTTGTCCTTGTTTGTGGGCTACGATGAAAACTACTACGGGGCATGCGCAGTACCAGTAAATGCCATGTACTACGTAGCCACCCACTAAGCTTAGCTATAGACTTCGCTGTTGTGTAACACCGTTTTACTCCTAGCATTATCCAAAGTTGAACATGTTTAGAATTTCATCTTCTACACAAAAGTCTTCATAATCAATAGTACTACTAAAAGTGCAACTGAAGAAATTAGGGTAGGGTTTTGCCCACATACTACAAAGTTAAAACTGCTGGGCTCCTGACTGCATAAATTATTGTTACGCGGGTAATCTTTTAGAGGACGGGTAGCTTGCAAACTAAAGTGAACGCAGGGTTGTCGGAACAGCAACAAGAAGATTTATTCCAAAATTGAACGTAGCTTCCACGAAGTAAAACTCCACAACAGCACTTAACTCGATAAACTTACACGGCCTCTGCCAACTTCAATAAACACTGCGTCCGTCACACTTGACTAAACACGACCAACGTCAAACTCTCTTCGCTTGTGGTAAACTAGTTAAAACTCCACTCGAATTCGCTTACTTATATACGTTTACAATAATATTCTAGAAGTTTCTAAATAGTCTAATTATAGAAAGATTACAAAAAGATTGCAAAATATCCCACTTTAGAAACACTGACACAAGATCCTAAAATAAACAAACTATGAACTCTCGCGAAGCTTCTAGAAAGTCACGCTAGTCACGCGATACAGTTTTTCGTAACAATTATATTGATTACAGTCAACTCAAAGACAACTCAGTGGCGGATCCAGGGGAGGGGCCCGGGGGCCCCGGGGGCCTCGGACCCTCCAAACTGAGACCCGAAGGGCCGGAAAAAATTATTTTGGAGACTGCCCCCCCCCCCCCCCCCCCCCCCCCCATCTAAGGGTCTGGGTGACCGGTCCCCACCTTATCTTAAGGTCTGGATCCGGCATGCACTGCAACTCCAGTTATTGCCGACATCTTCGGCCTCGGGACAGCGGTTTTATGTCCGTAACGGCGAGAGTCCGTAATAACGAGGTCCGAGAAAAAAGTGCTGTTAACATGCAATAATCTTAAAAATAACATCTACTACACTCGTAAGGTTAATTAATGTGCTACTTATGCTATATGGCGACCCAAAATATCTTTCAAGACTAGGCAAACTTAACAACAGTACCGAAACAGTTTACTGCTAAGCAGTTTTAAAGTTTAAGAATGGAACGCGAGGGCTTGAACTCTCCTAAAGAGCCGGGAAGAAAAAAGCGCAAGCTCAAGTGACGAAGTGAGGACGATTCTACAGACAATTTAAGGAATCGATGTAAAAATAACATTCCGATGATGAACAGCAGACTGTAATTTTACATAATAATGCTATATGAGAAGTACAGGGTGTCCGCTTTATCGAGAGTCGAAACAACAAAATTGTCACTTTGGTACCAAGAAAGTGTCCGTATCTCCGTAATAGCGCGGGAGTCATTTCCAGTCAAATCCCTGTTGCTTTTGCCGGGGATCTGGATTTTGTCCGTAATAACGAGCGTCCGAAATAGAGGCGTGTCCGCAAGGCGAGAGTTGACTTTACATTGCACTTCTACACTGGGCTCTGTCTCAGTTTTATACTATTATTGCATCTGCCGTTGATTAATAGTTTTCTTGCTTGGACATTGTTTTCGTTTGTCGAGCTTTCGGAGATTCCAGATCATTTCACAACATGCTTTTCGATACAATCCATTGAGTGACGTCACCAGTATTGGGTTTATTGCGCTATGAGAATGACACGCCCAAAATGACAGTAGTGTTCCAACAACCTGCACAGCAATGCCACTCCAGAAGAGCATTAACAAATGCATGATATGAGCGGGAAGCCAACAAAAGGCAAATGCCATTACAAGAATGATGAGCATTTTGACAGTTTTCTTATTTTGAGCTTCTCGTTTTAGTGTTGCCATGCGCGAACGACTACCTGGAGCATTGTTTCTCCACAGTTTTCGACAAATAAACGCGTACAATGTCCCAACAAAGACCAGAGGAACAACATAAAGAAGTAGGAAGACAAGAGCAAAGAACACCTGAAGAAATTTGAAATACTCTCCTTTTACAACACAGTAGCTTGGACCGTCGGGACCAATGTGTTTTACTTCGTACACAACGAAGTACGGACTCATTAGTAAACAGGAGGTACACCAAATGAATGAATAGCTAAGTCTTGGATTTTTAATAAAGGTTACGCGCTTGAAGGGAAACAATATGCTAAAGAAGCGATCCAGGGAGACAAGAGCGTGCGTAAGTATGGATGCCGAAATGGAGAGGGCAAGGACATATTGTATGATTTTACAAGTTACATCTCCGAATATTCCAGAAACCCAAATGTTCTCCAAATATAGGAACACTACAGAGTATGGCATAGCAAAAAAGGTGATCACGAGATCTGCTATCGCCATGTTCGCCAACAGAAGGTTGGTTGTTTTCCTCAGGTGCGGCTTCTTGAAAATGACATAAACCATCATCAGGTTACCCACAAGAGATATGATAAAGATGACGACGTACGCTAACGTCATTCCAGCCTGCAATTTCAGAGGAAGGCGATTGGCTTGGTCCACAATGCTTCCATTAGAACCTTGTAAAAGAAAATGAAAATGTCACGCAGTTGACACTAACAACATACAATTAGTAATTATTGTATGAGACTGAATATAATCAATTAGGTAGGTTGCTGTCCGAGATCTGCCTAATTCTTCATATCAGACGAATAGCCCTATTCAAGGGAGTCTAAGAAACACTAAATGGATTTTGGATTCCAGGCCGTGGTCTCCGGATTACAGATACTGGCTTCTGTAATCTTTGTCACAGGAACTTGGATTAAGGGTTCCAAATTTCGCCACTGAGATTCCGGATTCCAAAGCCAGGAATTCCGGATTCCACAAGCAAAAATTTAACGGATTCCGGAATTAGAATTCCCCTACATGGGGCGACGACACGAAAGCCATATTTTTCATTAAAAATATTCAAACTTTCAAATACGCTTCTATACTTTTATCGATAAAGAGTTCCTGTCTTCATTTGATGTTATTCCTCGGCAAATTTAGCAGATTCTTCAAACAGCAGTTTTCAATTGTCGAGTGGTAAATTTGCTATTCTTGTAAAAACTTGTTAGGCATTAGGCCAGCTATTTCTTCCTCGCCAAACCAAAGTGGAAGGGTTATCGTCGGAAGCCTGTCAGACATCTTTGTTATATGTATTTGCTAGCATTTTTTGACTTCACAGTGTTTAAGTTACATTTCTAAGGAGCCCTGACCAATAAAAACGTCGTATTAAGTATTTCAGTCTTAATTTGTGAACATTGAACAAGCAAAAGATTGTGCACCGTCAAAGAGCTCCATAGACTGTGGCCTTTTTTTGTTTGATGTTTTCCGACTTTCGTAACCAATCTCCTCCGTTATTTCATACCATGCCATAGAAAATACAGACAATAGTACGGTGGCCCACAACTGTCACATCAAATACAAATTGCTCACATCAAATACAAATTGCTCACATCAAATACAAATTGCTCACATCAAATACAAATTGCTCACATCAAATACAAATTGCTCACATCAAATACAAATTGCTCACATCAAATACAAATTGCTCACATCAAATACAAATCGCTCACATCAAATACAAATTGCTCACATCAAATACAAGATTAAAAGGTCAGCGGTTGGAGAACGAAAACTATGTCCAGTTTTCACTCGGCCTTGACCCGACCGCCATTTTGTTCCTGCACATGGTATTGTCGTCGGGATGTGTTTATGAAAGTATGGTCAACCCAGAAACTGACTTTAAGAGCTTGAATGTAGAGCACATTACGGCAGAGGAGAAGAAGATGCTCGAAAATATCCAACATGACTTGGATAACCATCGTGACACCATTGTAGATCATGGTTACACTGGTGTTATCGACAAAGAGCACATCAATGATATCACGGGATCCATTCTGATTAGTCTCGTGACGAGACTAATCAGAATGGATCCCGTGATATCATTGATGTGCTCTTTGTCGATAACACCAGTGTAACCATGATCTACAATGGTGTCACGATGGTTATCCAAGTCATGTTGGATATTTTCGAGCATCTTCTTCTCCTCTGCCGTAATGTGCTCTACATTCAAGCTCTTAAAGTCAGTTTCTGGGTTGCCCATACTTTCATAAACACATCCCGACGACAATACCATGTGCAGGAACAAAATGGCGGTCGGGTCAAGGCCGAGTGAAAACTGGACATAGTTTTCGTTCTCCAACCGCTGACCTTTTAATCTTGTATTTGATGTGAGCAATTTGTATTTGATGTGAGCGATTTGTATTTGATGTGAGCGATTTGTATTTGATGTGAGCAATTTGTATTTGATGTGAGCAATTTGTATTTGATGTGAGCAATTTATATTTGATGTGAGCAATTTATATTTGATGTGAGCAATTTGTATTTGATGTGAGCAATTTATATTTGATGTGAGCAATTTATATTTGATGTGAGCAATTTGTATTTGACGTGACAGTTGTGGGCCACCGTACAATAGGGCCATTTATACGAAAAAAAATAAGACGCGTCTTACATAAGACGCGTCTTAAATAAGACGTGAACTTTCCGTATAAACGGCACATTTCGTCTAAAATATGACGCGCCTTAGCTAAGTCGCGTCTTATTTTAGACGAAATGTGCCGTTTATACGGAAAGTTCGCGTCTTATTTTTTCTCGTATAAATAGCCCTATTAATATATCAGTATACAGGAAAGCCGTTGTATATTCGACGGTATTACATGTACACCCGATCTTCCCATCGTGTTCAGCTATCTTATTCCCGCCAAAATGAAGTAAGCGGCAACATTTCTCAGATTTCTAGTTTATTATAGTCAAGTATTGCCAAATTTCTACCTCGGCAGTAATTTTGAGGTCGAAAACTCAGCAGTAAATGAATACTTCTGCGACAAAACACAGCTGTCGGATCAAGAAGTTGGTATTTTCGTTGAAGAACAAAGAAACCCAAGAACAGCAAAGAAACTAATTCGGGTGATAGCAAGTTTGTCAATAGGGACCTTACGATCCGACAACGGCGACGTCCATGAAAATGTCGCTGAAAAACAGACTTCGCATCATTTTAAACTTTTTCGCGATTATCCCAATTCGCCCTGCTACTTACAAAAAGGGGATTTTCGCTGGAGCTGAAAAAAGGGGAACGCGCTCAAGTTCGGACAGAGATGGTAGAATTTATCGCCTTGCCGTTCCCGTTCCCAAGTAAACTTAAAATTTGGTCATTTCACGTCGTAGTTGTGCAGTGAAGGCAAAGAAATGTACAAAAAAGCGTGATGCACGTGCAGAGTTGTTGTTTTGCTCATTAAACCTATTGCTTTTTTGACGTTCCCGTTGCCGTCGTCGTCGTGGTTTCGTAAGGTCTCTAATATCATTCCGGAGACACCCCATTCAGTCTCGGGTTTAATGTTGAAAACTCAGTTCAAATTTTGCAACCCTTTAACTTTTCGAAGTACAATTTTTGCTTTTTCTTTCATGAATTTCAATCAACTAACATTTTGAGAGAGTTTTTACGTTTTCTGTTCTTTTGCTTTGTGTGCTTAGAGTTTTAAACTCATTACGAATTTGGCAAGCATTTGTCTCAAATACTTCATTTGACATGCATTTTGTCTAATCTGTATTATGAATTTTAATAAATAAACATTTTGTTATGAATATTTCTTATTAAAGTTTTAGAAACGTTGTCATATTAGACAATAGGAAGCCAGTCCAAAGCCAACATTCAAAATGATGTTTGCGCGCATGTCGAATTTATTGTGCTGCCTACTGTATTTTCTATGGAATGGTATAAAATGAGAAAATACAAGTAACTCATGGGATATTCCACGATATACTACTCGAAAACATTGCATAACTAGTATTTCTCCAGCTCTACCAAAACGGCTGAACCACCGCGCCCTCGATTCTGCCACTTCTGAAAGGAGAAAGTTTCTTACTACCTTGTAAGTTTTCCATTGCCGTCCTAGCACAATGTTCAGCTCAGTGGGATCTGTAAGTCAAGACGAAATCAACGAAAAGTAAAAACAAGACAAAAATTTTAGATCTAGATGAATTGATCATTAACTAAATACTGAGCAATGAATGAAAAAGACTTTTGCGCTTGGCGCTTAGGAAAAGAAAGTGGTTTAACGGTTGTCAAAAAGCGCAAACTGGTCTGTTTTTAGGTGTATATCTCCTCTTTCATTTACAACGTTATATGTAAGTTGTTTTCTATATAGATATATAGGATTCATCGTCATGAAAACAGCAGTAATTAAAGAAAAAAAAACTCACAATTATCCAACAGACTGCAACCTGGTCCCTGTTAGTTATACAGCTTCTTAACTGAAAGCGCTGTTTATATCGTAAAACCTCTATCTTTAAAATGAAGAAAGAAATGATCTGACAACCAACGAATCGGTTTACGTATAGCGTTACGGATATTTGCGCGACACTTTTAGCCACCTTGCGTAGGCACGGAAGCAAACGACTGCTACGGATGAGTGAACGGGCTTAATTAACTAAAAGATAGACGTTTTGCATGTAAGTTGTTTTGTTTTTTGTTTTTCTGCGGGAACAGAACAGCTCCTAACCATCTTGCTCGTTATGGTCAACCAATCATAGCAAAGCCCACTTGCTGAGCCAGCCGCCTTGCAATTAAAAACCATACAAACATTCTAGAAGGCTAAAAAATAGCATTTTTTTTCTTCACTTTTCTTATAAATCTCCGCTATTTACATTATCAGTAGAAGTCAAATGGGTTATTACTTTTCCATTTTAAATGGCCATGCCGCTTGTCTATTTATAATTACGATGATTGGATTTATTTGATTAATTTATTTTGCAGCTAAAATGTGATACACTGTGAAACTTGCCCCACGAGCCAAGAAACATTTTCCCACGCATTTAAAAAAGACCACAATTATCTTGGCCACCTTTAAGAGATAAATGAAAGTTTGCATTTTTAAATTCCCGTATCATCACCTATAGTTACGTGTGATAGGCCTTTTTAGTTCACGAAATAAAGAGGGTGAGCGCCAGGAACGCCACTCAAAAAGGGACTTTGAGTTCTTTCCTCCCAGCCGCTTGTCCATCTTTTTTAAAAGTTTGGAGATTTATAATATTACATGCAAACTGAGGGGACAGTCACCACCGCACACAAAGATTTCACTTTGTCTCTTTTCAACTAAAATTTAGTGGTCCTTTTCAGATCGTAGCTGTGCAGACAACACAGGTCAGAAATTTTAACGCACAGAAAAGGGCGATCGTTGCTCTTTCTTTTACTGGCCAAGTCGCCATATTCGTGAAATTTTAGGAATTTCATGTGACACAACTGATACTTAAACTCATATCACATCGTCATTTTTTCATTTCCAAACAAGATAAGCAGTGGAGTGGTAACCTGGCTTGACTGCATCGTCAACAGCTTGTGCAAGGTCCTCATACATCTCATATTATAGGTTTTGCGGTCAAAATAAATTACTCTCAAACGTATACAGTTTGTTTTGTCTATAGTTAGTTTTTCTCGTAAGACTAAGAATACAGCAAGATCGCAAATAAAGAAAGTCGCGTAATGTACAAAGCACAAACAAACATAATTTTCTTAAACGATGATTTTCCTCAGACATACAGACTTAAATTTGTCAGGACGTATTTTAGTCGACTTGATTCATCTTCTTACGGCAACAGTCTCCGATCTTTTCGCTTGCTCAAAGTAAACCTGATTCACTACCTAAAAGAAGGCAAAGGTTCAATACCTTCATGAACTTCGTGGCAGTCGTTTTGAGATGAAGCTCCCTTTGCAATTACGCTTGCCTCTGTCTCTATAGGTCTCTCATTGTTCATGTAAAGGGCCATTAATTCTATAGGCGCGGAAAATAATGCTTGCTTTTATTTAGAAAGTGGTCGCAGCCTTTGAGAATCTAAGACCAAAATGTTACGGATTGTTATAAAAACAAAGCGCAACAAGGTCGCTCTTCTTTAGTACTGTATAGGAAACCAATTATTAGAATTTATGAACTTTTACGCCCGTTTCGCTGTGATTACAGAACGAGAAGAACGAAAGAAAGAAAAGGAAAGGAGGAAAATTAAATAATATTACTGGTCTGGATGTTGATCATGATTTGCGTAAAAAAAGGAGAGAGAGAGAGAGACAGAGAGAGAAAGAGGAAGAAAAAAATACAGAAAAAGTTAAAGATTTTGGAAGTCGAAGGCAAGTCATTTTCCCGAAATTAAAATTAAACTTTGCTGACAATCGCATTTGGTTGTTGTTCTTATTTTCGTATGAAAATATGGAAACCGTAAACCATTTTGAATTTTAGACTGAGTTTGGTTTATTTACTTCCTTTTCACTTGTTTCCACATCCTCAGTCGATATTTTAATGAGTACAATTCTATAGCGATTAATATTGCTTGCCTTAGTTTGTATGAATACATTATTAGCGGATTTTCCCTGGAGTGCGTTTAAGATTAATAAACTGATCAGACGTGACCAATATGACGCACTCGGAGGCTGATACAAAAACATTGTTATATCTGGAGTCATTTTAAACTGGCCGATTTTTTTATCCTGTTTCTATTGCCGTAAAACCACATTACAAATATGAAAAACTTGAAAAACTCTTGCTTGTAGGTCAATACGAAAAGAATTTTAAAAAAAAGCATTAAATTCAGTTTCTGACTTAATCGCACTTTTATATCTATTTATTAATGATGTCTATCTGATTATTTGCTGGTTGGCTTTTACAATGGCTGTTTCTTTGTCTTTTGCCGCCTTTGAAGGTCATAGAAACTGAGACAAAAAGATACTTGTTTTTTCATATATTTATTTTCATATGTATACTTCCCGAAGACCACACACTCAGACAAAGTCGATAGACTCGGCGGAATAATTATGCGAATGAATCAAATCATTGAGATAAAAGTTTTATCTAAAAGGGACCATGTGTGTTTCTGATATTTCATTACGGGTTTTTGACTTATAGAAATATGTATGATGATGACGGCGCCTAGCCACTTACATATCGCAAGAATTCTGATATAAAAATGTGAATTACCCTTACCGGATTAAAAGCCACAGATCTCTCTGGTACTTGGCGACTGTTGAAATAGTGGTATTAATCTACATTCTGAAACATCCGGAAGCATCAATTCCTTTTTCTCTTCAGTGCTTCCGAGTATCGGTTCATGGCAAATGTTGGTTGTTTACCATTTACAAAAAGTTTCCGGAAAATCCGGGTGGAAAGTAAATGACTCATTGAGTCGTTCCAGAGGTAAATTTCCGGGAGCAACGGAACTTCTGAAAAGGCAGTCGCTGCCTCGTCCCCAGTCGCTCGCGATCACTGGGGGATATTTGAGTTAATTATTAAGGAAAGCGGGGACGAAGGGAGTGATGGGAAGGGGAGAAAAAGCGAAACGACAGGCAAATCCTGATTCCAAGATGGCGGAGCAAGTAATGGCGGATTTCCTGGATCTTTTCCTTCCCATCACTCCCCGCTCGCGCTCTACGCTCGTTCCCATCATCCCTCCCTCGCGCTTCTCGCGTACTCGCGAGTTCCCCAATCCCCACTTAGCCCTGGGAAGCCTGTGGAGGAGGCAGAGGCAGTCCTGTTTCCCGGATGGATTATTCCAAACGGAAATTCGTATTCCATTTCTTCAAAGCCATCTTTGATATCAGTTTCAGGCCTTCGCAGCCATTTTTTCGGTAACTGAAACTGATTTGTACAAACGCGATTCCAGGACGACATTTACCAGTTCTGATTTTTTTTTATCATTATATACCCACTGAACTGTGAATCGACCGGTTTGCCCAAGTAAATGGTAAACAACCTTTGTATCCGCGTCCACGTCCAGCCGGAGCTGCTTCCGGCCGACATGGCCGCAGACTATGGGTACTGCAGGCCCGTGTTGATACTGATACTGATAGTTTCGGTACAGTGTCGTCTACAGACACCAAGCCGGGCCCACCATTGTCAGCCGAATATTACCGGAAAAATCATGGCAGGTCGATATAACTATTCGGCTTGAGAATCTGCTGAGCGCTTGGCAGTATTGGTGAAGAACCGCAGCGCAAACGCTTGCAAAACGCATGCGTGCAGCCATGGCTGCCACTGCCTGGGTGATATAGCTGTGCGCGTACGTAAGGTTTTGGCCTCACCGTGGAGTTAAGAGTGTGTGCTGAAATTGGTATTGAAATAAAATACACTTATATGCGCTTTGTTTTGTGATCATCGTTTGAAGTGATTTGGGCTGGGTTTGCGATACTTTTGAAACCGTCAATAGAAAGACTTATAAAGGTTAAGACAGTATCGCAAAACTCTCCTAGCTCGCTCCAAAACGCCACCTTCCTTCTCCGATCCCCATTCTTGCTATCAATATTGGCGTCTCTCGGCACAGCTACCTCCAAGGTTTTTGTACTGCTATCATTGCGCTATCGACTCTGTCGACCACTACAAGACCGTATGTGTATGTGTCCGTATGTGTCACAGTACCGGGAAATTTTAGTTGATCTATTTTTCCAGAAATGTTTCCACCTCATGTTCCCACCAGTTTATCTGAGCTCTCAAATCCGTATTTTGCCAAAGAGTCCAGTACAGTGGATCCCATCAGTCAATTATGACATTTGGGGTATTTACTGTTCATAAGCATCTCACATCATCATCATCATCATCATTATCTTTGTTATTACTATTATTAATTATTATTGATACTATTATTATCGTGTGTTATTAAATTATTTTAGTGTTTTGATTAAGAAGATGCGATACACTCTGAAGCTCTTGGCGGAAGAGCGCGTCAAAAGCCATAGTGAAACCAAAAGATGAAGTCCATGTGCTTGCCTGAAATAAAAGGACTAAAATCAAATCGACCCTGTGTAGGCGTTATTTTGATATCACATCGATCACAACCAAACATTTTAAACAAATAAAAGCATCCAAAGTATCGACAGGTGAATAACACTCTCCTCTTTATGATTATGATTATCTTTTTCTTCTTTCGCAGTTTGCACTGTGTCCAGGGCTCCGAGAAGCAACTTTGGGAGCGACGGGGGGAAGTCATTTTTTAATTAAAATAATAATAATAATAATAATAATAATAATAATAATGGAAACTTTATTTGTGTTTTTGAATGTACAATTGTAAATCTCGCTACGTATAGGCAATATACAAGTGCTGTTTGAGATTGAATTATTAAAAAGAAAAAAAAGAAAAACAAATAAACAAACAAACAACAAAAACAAATAAAACAAAATAAAAACGAAAAACAACAAAACGAAATCAAAATTGCATTAAGTCTGGGCTATCCCACTTCCTGTTTCTACAACAAATGATGTAATATGTTGCTCTAATGGCTATATTTATCACTTTCTTGATTATATAACGTTGCTGCTTTTTGACAATGCCAATATCATCCATCATGTCTAAGAACGTGGAGCATTCATCATCATCATCATCATCATCATCATCATCATCATAATAATAATAATAATAATAATTATTATTATTATATATTACTCTCTGCGTATAATACATGTATGTGTGTCCGCTAATTTCAGAAAGTCGATAATGGTGAGAGCTTGTAAATTAGTGTTTAGTGGAGTGTAAATTGGTCAGATTTTTGCTTATTGTTATTATTATTATTATTATTGTAGATACCACCGGACTACAGGAGCTAAAATTTTTTCCAACAAATCCAGCTGATGTCGCTGTCCTGGTATAAACTCTTCTCAGGGCAGTTTCTTGTTTGTTCAATTTTATTTAGTCAAAATATATTTATAAACAAGCATCACATTATTTATAAATCTCACAAAGAGAAAACTTCAAAAACTATACTTCCTGTAATCAAGAGCCATAGTGGCTCTTGCTGTAATCCAAAGGTTTCTGATATAGCAAAACATTAACCAATGATTGCTGTTGCTATCCTGCCGTTTAGTTCACTATTCCTTTGGTGGCAGGATTAGAGCGTTTGACTGCAGAGTGGAAGGTCGCGGGTTCGATTCTCGGGACCGGACCAATACTCAGGGTCTTAAAATAACTGACAAATGAATGTACACTCTTTGCACTGCAAGCGGTTAAACCTTCGCATGCGTCGGATGACCACGTAAAATGGCGGTCCCGTCTTCAGTTGGAGACGTAAAAATAGTGTCCCCAATTAGTACTTTTGTGCGAAATACATTGACACTAAAATAAAGTGCATTTTTTGTTACCACTGTGAATAAAGCAATGCCATGTTAGATATTGTGGCATGTCTTCACCTTCAGCTGATCGAGAGGCAACTGATCATGACTGTTGACATTTCCGAGTGCGTTCTGAGAATTTTTTCGTACCAACTAAGCTTAATAACTCAATGACCAGCACCATTCGAATAACCTAGATTGTAGCCACTGCATCTTTTCTTGTCTTTTTAATTTTTAATCTTTAATGTATTTGTATTATAAAGCACATTCCATCGAGCCGGAACCCTTATAATTCAAGAACCAGGTTTCTGCTTATAGTTACAGGTGCATTCGGAGCGACCACTAAGATGGAAAGGGCTGTCAGCCGAGCATCAGTGTTCATCACTAAATCATGTTGTTTTAACAAGCATATGTTCATTTACACATTCATAGACAAAAAATGAAGGAATTGATAATGGCGAGAACATAAATATTTACTTAGTTTTATCTTGTACAATGAAGCACCTTTCTCGTGTTTGCCGTTATAACACGCTGTAACAAACTATACATTGTGTTATGAGTGCCATTCTTTAGCGAGAAAGATCAGCTTTTAAAATTTATTGATATCTTAAAGAGCAGATTGTACGATAATCTAATATGCAAATGACATCAGTAACCTGTCACATTGCCAGTGATAAAATGTTCATTTTTCACTTTCAGGACCCTGTACTTACGACTAAGTGCATGTTGGACCAGTCGGTTAAGAGATTTAAAAATTGGTGAAAAATTACATTACAATAAATTGGCTCTATTCGACCTTACATTTAAATATATTTTTTATTGATAATGACATGAAAAAGTGAGCCAAATATTTAGGATAAATTAGGCCGGGGAAATTTGCTACCACGGTGACCAACCGGTTGGAGCAGTACGCATTCAGCTTTGAGAACAAAGAAACGAAAGGTTTTGTTTGTTTTCCTACTCAAAAAAGCTATTATAGACATTTCATCAAACGATAAACGAAGTAGAGAAAATTATCAGAAATGTTCGACTTTTGATTACAGGTAATCCGGAAACATTTTCTGTGAATAATATTCAATCCTCAATTGCTAAACTTACTGACCATAGAGGGGACTGCCTTTGTTTTAATATGGTTGTTTTAAAAGCCCTTCTCATTGATATATTTTGCATATGAATGTGGGTGTTGTTACTAAAGAGTTTTTAAGACAGTGAATAACGACGTTTAGGGAAAACACTAATTGAAATGAAACAATGGTTAAATTATTTTTCATTTGTACTTTAAGTTAATGTCGAATGAAGTTCCTTCAGTCATTTTGTCAATAATAAAAAAAACCCAGTGCATCAAGCCATATCGCGTTTCTTGGTGTATCATCAGTCTTCAAGTTTTTCTATTTAGCAACAATCGACAAGAAAGGAAAATTATAACACTCAGTTTTCGGTTGGTGAGCGACCATGCACGTTTGATTGGCAGCACGTCACATGCAGGGCATACTAGCTGAAATTTCTATGACACCTTATCAGCGTCAATTGGTATCAGCAACTTTGATGTAAGTCGCCTTCATAGACATATAGCCATCGTTTTCATCCATTTAAGCATAATTACGGACAGCAGCTCTGACTACCTGTACTGTGTGATATCTCCAGTCAGTTTTTTCACTTCGTCAAGATGCAACCAACAGATCACACAACAACAAGCCCTTGGTCTTCCCTATCACAGAACTGGTTCCGTCCTGCTATGAATTCCTCATTTTACGCCGTCCAGGGAATGTCTCCTGACTCAACAAGAAATATCAATCGGTTAACAGAGCACATGATACACAGCCCCACTGCCGGCGAGAGACCCACTTCTCGAATGCCCCAGCATCTAAACGCCTTGCCCCACACATTCTCTTCAAGCTACTACCCCTCGGTCAACAGCTACTATTCTATAAGCCCAGGATGCCAAGACGTGGGAACCCGGACAAACCCTTATCATGTCCTTGAACATGGCGGGGCTGGCGCGGCAGATGTGGAACGTTTGAATCAACTTTTTGAGAAAACCAAGACCGGCGGTGTAGTGGGAACCTCAGGTGAGACAGATAATCTTGGGCGACGGAACTACAAATTTTATTGATAGCCTATTGATTCACATGTAGTTAATCTAATATTTTTGTGTAGAAATCTATTTATTCACCGACCATTTGTCTATAATGCACCAATTACATAACAAAGCAATGCGAGGAAATGAGATAATTTTCAGTAGACCCCCAAAACTTGAACTTCGGACACGAAAAATCACTCCCTAAAACTCAGATATAGAAGGAAGAAGTGAAAAGGAAAGTGTAAATCAGTTTTGGTTCATTTTTCTTTATGAACAGTTGACAAAGTTGTTTGGGAGTTCCGCATATAGTTCACACTGAAAGCTACTAAGAGACCAAAATATAGTGTATACTATGGCTTTTTTCATTATCATAAGAAGACATCTTCATTGCGCCACATTAGCAGTTTTGTGCTGCGACATGTAATTTGCAAATGTAACGTCGTAGTTTCCATGCTATGGCGAATAAGCCCATTTTAAGCGATGACTAAGTTGATGTTTTTAATAATTCTACGCTGATCGTCAATAATCCTTTATATCACTGAGCATGTGAAGTTTCAGGCTTGAACCGTGTTACCGTTTAAAGATCAGTCGAGTCCCCCAAAGTAAAGAATTATTGTATTCAATGGTGCACGAGGCACTTAATAATTTTTTCATCTTCTTGCCGAACAGTTCGCTGATAAAAATTCCGGCTCGTTATTTTAGAGCTAAGCGTATTCGCTTTTCTGCAGAGTTGAAAATGCCAGAAAGAGGTCGCTTACAAGAGATGCCGCTAAAATGATGAGGTTTGGTTCCACTTATTTCATTCGGAATTGGTTCCTCTTTCGTGTTCGATGCTTTTAATTTTGAGAGGTGTGGGTAGGAATGGTGAAAATTAAAGGAGATCTAGCCCAAATTTCAATTGGGGAAATTCGGTAATTACTTTTTGGTGTGTGTTGACGCATACAGGGCGTGATTAACTAAGGATGGTTCGGGAACACTTATATGTCATGCATGGCGCGCATAGTCTTGGCCAAGTATAGATTGGCTGGCTACAGTGATTTTTATTAAAATTTAAAAAGTGCTATCTGCAGGAATATAATAGCACATCACTTAGGGCACGTACGTCACCATTTGTGCACATCAGGGACACTAAGTGCGCCATACTTATCAAATAGGTTTTGGCACTTGGAAATACTTGACAAGACAAAAACTTTTTTCAAAGCATAAAGCAAAAGGACAGGTCATGCATAGCAATCTTCTTATGATGGCAACTTGGCATTCAGATCTCGTACGCGTACCTACGGTCTTCGAAAAGCTCCTATGCGCTGAAACTTTCAGGTAAAATGTTTTAATAGAATTTTTTGAGTCCTTGTTTTCGCTTTTATAAGAAAATTCTTATCGAGCAACGGTCATCTCTAGTCATGATCACGTTCTCTAGAGTTTACAATCGGGGCGAACAAGAATGGACTGAAAAGGAACAAAAACACACATACACAAGGAAAGTAACAATACCTTACTTCCCTTTGTAGTTTATTGGTTCACTAGACATAAGTTTAGTTATTTTTTAAAAAAGGAAGTCGATAGAATTACCTGTTAACTATGCTATCTCTTTCTTGGAAAATGTTTTTAGAAAAGTGACTTATAACCGAGCCCCAATTTATAAGGGCAAGAAAGCGGTGAGCATACACTCTTACCGTAAATCCTCTATTAAGCTCCCCGGGGGGCTTATTTTTTCAAGCACTTCTGAGGGGGGGGGGGGGGGGGGCTTAATAGAGAGGGGGGGCTTATTTAATTTAGCGAAACCCATCACCTGTAGCAAAAATACCGTGGTATGAGACAGAGTAGACTTACGCGTTGTACAGATAGCTAGAGCGCAAAATTGAGAAAGTTAAGCATAAGAAGTTGGAGGTCATGCCGCCGAAGACCAAAAACAATATGAACTTCCAGCCTGAATAAATCATAACTGATCAGTCCACGTTAATCGTTAAATCGTTAATTTTTTTGTGAAGAATAAGGATTGGGGGAGGGGGAGGGGGGGGGGGGCTTATTAACTTTCCTCCTCTGAAAAGGGGGGGGGGCTTATTAGAGAGGGGGGGGGGGCTTAATAGAGGATTTACGGTATGTTTTGTTTGACTCGTGTCATCGGCGGAGACTGCAGCGCGCCCTAACAAAACAATATAATATGAAATATTCAGTATTCCATTCGATTCGATGCTTGTGAAGGTGGTTATCATGTATTGTTTTCTTTCTGTGCAGACCTTTCCCCTCGAGTGGAAGACAGAAATGGGCTCCGCTATATAAACGACAAGATTATCAGGCCTCAGCGAGGACGCACCGTATTTTCGGCCAAACAACTGCACGAGCTGGAGAAAGTTTTTGTCAACGATCAGTACATTTCTGGCCAACAGAGAAGACGACTGTCCAGTCAGCTGGGATTGACAGAGACACAGGTTCGCGTCTGGTTTCAGAATCGGCGGATAAAGTGGAGGAAACAAAAATTAGAACGAAAAGTAAAAGCGTGAACAGGAAAGAGTTTAAGAATCAGCCTTGGCATGATTCATAAAGGCGCCTTAATATCATTAATATATTCTGTTTCGGAATAAGGATCATTCACTGATTAACAGCAGTTTCAAGATAGTTTTGTCCGTTTCTTTTAAAACTTTATAAGCCTCTGTTTTAACTAAGACAGTTCATTTTCAGGTCAATTTAAAAATAACCCTGCTAATTAAGAAATATTTAATATTTTTCAGAAATTATCATCAGACAAATCCTTAATAAAATAGCAATCAATAGGTTCAAGATTCACCGATTCGGATCAGCATTATTGACTTACTCTTCCTTGCCCGTTATATATCGGTTGTGAAGCTGATAAGCAAGCAGTTAGTTTATGAGCTTTTTAGCATAATATTCGCCCTGTGTATCTACTTACTCGAGAGGAACTAATTACAAGTTTTGGGAGAAAACTGCGGTTTTCAGGATATAAGGCATACCGATAATTGTGGGTATACAACGTCAACCTCCACCAGGCGAAGTGGGAGGGGCAAAACTTCGAAATCACTAATTCCAAATCTCGTTGAAGTGGCCAAGAGACGGGCAAAAAACGTATAATTTGAAACTAGGGCCGCGATCTATCATGTCGCCAGCGGTCCAGGCTCGAAACGGCGGATTCTGCCAATATTATGCATGCATTGAGGATATAGCCTAAAGTTACTGTCTATCATGAAGTAAGCAATAGGGGAAATGGTCAAAACAAGTGTATATGACACAGCTTGGACCCACCACTTCACACAGATACTGTTAGTGTCTCGAGATCTATGATTCCCCGTTTCCCATATCGTAATCGCATTTGCATAGCTTTTTTTTTCTTGCCACTTGTGGTAGACCTAGTACAAGAAGAAAAATAAGACTAGTATAAGATTGTCAAGATTTGAAAGCCTCCGGGCAGTTTGTCTGAAAATATTTCAGTCTTATCTCAGATTTTCACGCCAAACATTCATGTCCATCAGACAGAAGTTGTCTCAGTATATACGTCCTAGACACCCTGGCCTTTGTCAAGGTGAGACCTCGTCGCGTTTGCACTTGTTTTGATCACTTCCTAACTCACTGAAATTGACTCAGACGCGAGTGTGACTGCGAAACTTAACCGCTAGTTTATAATAACCTATAAAATTGTCTGTATCACTGAGAAAACTAAATCATGCTTTTATAGCGCGTATGAGCTTTTTGTCTTGTATGAACTTATTGTCTCTAGATTTCAGGTATTGCAATAATAAATGAACACTATTCAGGCAACCATCTGTGATCTTGCTGCATTCTGACTCACTAAATTCAAGAACCCTGTGTAAGGTGATCAAGTATGGGACAAAATTAGGCAGCGTAAAATTATGAGGTTTGTCCTCAACAATCCCCGTTAAAAAAATGCTATTGATTTTACTTCGTATAACACTTGAGAGAGTGATGTGAAAGACATAAGTGAGGACTGCATCTTATGCTGCGTGCAAACGGACGCAACAACTCCCAACATTGTTCCGCCAACAATGTTGGGAGTTGTTGCGTACGTGTTGGCAGTGGTGTGCAAACGGATGCAACAACTCCCAACAATGTTGCGACCTGCAGTGCATCGTGGGAAGGATACAACCCATAAGTCTTTGTAAACAATGCGTAATGAGGGTGGTGGCCCCAACAATGTTGGAAGAGCTGTGCAAACGGATCCAGCAATGTTGCGCTACGCTTCGGCGATCACGGAACAAAAGAAATGTTGGGAGTTGTTGGCTGAAAAGTTTGACCGGTTTCAAACTTTGTACAACAACACGCAACAACATCCAACAACATGCAACAGGGTGTGCAAACGGACGCAACATGTAACATCCAACAATGTTGCGTCCGTTTGCACGGGGCTTTAGGCCTTTCTCATCACCCTTACCGGCGTTGGACTGGGGTTGAATCAAGACCCTCATGTTCTGCAGACCGCCAAGGAACTCCTTACACTTTTGCTCATTGTTTAACACACTTAAAATTTTCTCGTTCTCTTATAACATCTGCACCCCTTTAAACACAATATTACGAAAAAACGAGCGCTGTATACATTCTCTTGAAGAAGAATCGATGGATACTGATGTCGTAGAACTATTCTGCAATTCTTTTAACCGTTAAAATTCCTCCTCGGTAACAAATGGAAAAAAAATCTTTTCGAATGACTTCAGTCTAAGCTATGATCTTAAGAGTCTTTTTAAATTTTTCTTCATTCGTAAAATACATGTAGTCATGATCAGTACATGTTAGTAAAAGGCCCTTGTTTAACTGAAAAAGAATTACCGATTTTAATTCTTTTTAGCGGCCTCCAGTAGCTAAGTATTTTTCTGATTTAGATTTTTGGGCACAGGCTTTAGCCTGACACCATCTTTATTGATATTTAGGCCGAACTGGCTGTCGAGCATGGTTTTCTGTAAAGCTGTTGACGTCTTCTGTCTGTGTGGGTGCTACGGATGGCATAATTAAATAATGGTAGATCCTGAGGGCTGGCACACGGTTTCGTTTATGTCCCTTAATCTTAGTTCAATTTTTCAGGCTAATATCTCTAGCTAATGAGGTATAGGAGCCACCATCACGGTACAACAAGAATCCCAGCTTTTCCATCTGCAGCACCTTACTTGATCATGCTGCCTTGTAAATTATAGGCTCTAACCATTAACAATTTCATCATAGTTATTTTTTTTTCAACAGATGTCTTTTTACATAGCCATGACTCATTCCTGTTCAAAAGGGACCCTGAGGTTAGTTGGCTTGGCAGTTTTTAGTCAAAATTAAAGCCGAGAGTTGTCACTGAAATTTCTTTTACAAAAAAACACTTTAAATGCCCTTCCTTTTTGCAGTGGTAGGACAAGAGGGGTATTTTAGGTCACGAATTTAATTTACAGCGAATTTTCCCCAGAATTTGACCAGCAAAAACACACGTTTTATTTTAAAAGTCGGACTATAGCTGCTAGTGTCATAATATATTAATTACGAACTCAGACAACCTAAGGGTTGCTTTTCAGTGCTATACAATAATAACTTTTAACTTAAGACAAAATGAATTCATATATGCAATCACATACACAAGAGAGGTTTTGCTGCACTAGTCTGTATATAGGAAGTTAACTTAACTCTCTCAATAAAATAAACTATTGCATTTAGTTGTCTTTTTCATCTGCCTACTAAAATAGAGGTGTTTGCGCTCACACATTTTAAATGCCTTATTAAAACAATTAACAAGTAAACATAACGTCGAAATTATAGTCATTTTCGTTTTCAAAGAAAGCTAATTTACATCCGTTGGAAATATGCCGTCACTTTCTAAAGACGGGTACCCGTAGGTTTTAATAAGTACAAGTGACTAAGAAAAATGCCTGCAGATAAGAATAATAGAATAAGAAATTAGACCAGTGAATTGATTTAACTAGGGGAAAGTAACTACCATCGCGTGCTCGTTTTGTAATAAAGAGTACATTGTCTTTTTGACGGGTTTACTCGTAATTTGGTGCTGGTTGCTAGACGATCGCGAAGATACGTGCAAAAACGCGGCATAAAGTTGACAAGAATGAAAAAGACAATGAACAATATTAAAACAGCTCATTTCGTCGTTGACACGATAAGAAGAATCATTGATCTCAGCGCGTTTCATCATGCAAAACGCGGAGACTCGGGCTTTAACTTTGAAAGTCGGAAAGAACGAGGAACTGGAGCCTTGCCGTTGCGAAGCCTGTTTTTCAAGAAGAGATCTAGATCAGTTTCACAGTGTATGCTCAGTGCCTCGTCCCAGAGGACTCTACACCAATCCAAGACTTGGTTCATCGCAGATCCCCATCGAGTCGTATCCGCTAGTCGAGTATCATCCCTCTCGGACTTCCTTTTACCCAGCGCCTTACAATCCGCTGCACAGACCTGCAAGCTATTCAAGAGCTTTTTACTTCCCGGCTGGCCCAGAAAGCCGAATTTACGATTTACCGAGAATGAAAGATATGCACCGCGAAGAAAGGGCAGCTCACGAGACTCATTTGGTTCAAAGCCAACCTCCACAAATGCGACTAAACTTGGAAACGTCTATCCAGGGTATGTATAAGTTTGCGATAAAAGCTCTCATTGAACAGTTCTAACATTAATTTGGAGG
Organism: Porites divaricata; assembly: GCA_038088405.1. Classification (NCBI taxonomy): domain Eukaryota; kingdom Metazoa; phylum Cnidaria; class Anthozoa; order Scleractinia; family Poritidae; genus Porites; species Porites divaricata. The sequence continues at coordinate 48,712,060 of JBBMOI010000002.1, forward strand.
AGTTATAAGAAAAAGCTGGAACACAATCAAGATTGGATTAGAATTGGTGGACTACCTCTAACAGTGAAAGTGGTCACGATTTGTTTAAAAAAGTCACGTTTTTTCATAACACAAATGGATTTTGTGGAAAGGTTGTCTTTGGTAAGCAGATAATGATGCGAAAATAACAAACTGTAGGTTATAATCCAGCAGAGTAAGCACCATTTGATTATAATCTGTCGAGAGCAACCATCTTTAGTTAATTAATCATATCGTTGACAGACGGGAAAGACTAGTTTTTATGATGATATAAACGATTGTTAGGTTTGTGGCTCATATGGCGGGTATTTAAAATTATTGGCGACAGGCATTCTTCTGTAAATAAAAACCCCCAAATGAGTCACATGCAAAGGTACAGGTAAGATTTGCGGAGTGTGCGTACTGACTCCACAGCAAATAAATACCGATCATTCAATATATATCTACCGGGTATAACGCCCAAAGAATATGCAAACTTTTATCTTGTAAGAAAAAAATAATAAAACCAAAACTTTTAAGAAAGCAAAAAAAAAAAATCTGTTTGAAGAAGCGTTGTTGGAGAAAAAGGATAGACAACTCGAGGTTAATAGAAGAAACTGTTGATTTTCACCAAATAATAATATTCACTCAAACAATTGCTGAGTGTTGGTATAATTAAGGTCTTAAATTAATTATTAAATGTGATTTTAAAAAGCGGCCATTCCCGTTGAATGAACTTCTCAGTGTTTTGTTCGGGTTAAAGAACAAATGAAAATCACAACGTTTTTGTTCATGAAAAGTCTCCTTTGCAATCGGGAATGGATAACCGTAATTTTAACTAATTGTTTTAATTTCAATCACCCTTGAAAGTGAAATTGAATGGAAATGACTTTTCACATTCCTGAAAGAAATGATGGTTACTACGCTTACGTTTATAATAATTTTTCATTTTCATTTGTCATTGTCATGTATTAAGAGAAAATAAAGAAAAACACTCAGGTCTCCTTATGTCACCGATCCGGCTTTTTGTAAACGCTCTTTAATTTCTGTGTGAGTGTATTTGAGCTTTGTTGTTAGCAGAAAGAGTTATAAAGTACTTTTTTACTAAATCCATATACAACAGTTAAAAAAACCCTGGGCACTCAGTGATATATATCTATACGGTGCAGTGGGCTGATGCCTGGTTAAAAAACTTGGGGACAATTTTATTACAAGTAATAACCGAGCAATTTGAGGAAAAATGTCACTTTTTACTACCATTTGGCGTGGTCTTTGTTGCAAAGCAGGCGCACGTGCACAAGAGTATAGTAGATTTGTTTCGACGGAAAAAGAAAAATATATATTACCTACCACATACAGAAGTATATTCTTTCATTTGTAAAATATGTCTCACATATACTATGCGACATATATGACAACTAAGACGCGACTTCGGAAAATGTTAATTAAACTATGAAAATTTAATCCAAATAAAAGCCTTATAGCAGATGTTCATAGAGACTAAAGTAGACGTATGCAATCACACGGGGTCTATATAGTCTTCATTCATTCGCCACTTATTGGTTGAGCTAATCATCCCTTTTAATCTATTCATTTCTTAGCTTCTGGATCAAGTGAAAAACCACGACGCATGCGCACTGTGTTCACTCCTCAACAACTTGAAAGACTGGAGCTACACTTTACGTGCCAGCAGTATGTCGGAGGGGCTCAGCGGTTGTACATCGCTAAGCAGTTGGGTCTTTCGGAAACTCAAGTGAAAGTGTGGTTCCAGAACCGAAGAATTAGGTGGCGAAAACAAGTGCTCAGCACTGCAGTGACATCATCCCAGTCATAAATCAGCTAATAAAGTCGTTCCTTCACAATAGAAAGCAGTATTTTGTATGTTTCGTCACCAAAGTGACACCAAAATTAGAGATACATTATAGATATCCCAAGTAAAAATCCAGACTGAGATTAGCTTTACTCTCAATTGTATATAAGACTGTAAGCGTTGTGTGTGTGTGTGTTTTTTTTGGCCCAGGCTAGGGCTAAATATCAGTGTATTATTGTTAAATTACAGCTTACTGAATTTTTCGCTTTAGGATGTGTTTTGGTTTCAGCGGGGCGCATTGTGAGACAGTCTGAGGATGTACGCACGCGGTCTGAGGATGTACTCACGCAGGGAAGAAAAGTTGAGCACTGAAAGCGGCCTATTAAACCTAGGGAGAATTGGGGGCATGCTCCCCCAGAAAATTTTCATTTTAGGGTTTCGAAAATGCCATTTTAAGCCCAAATTTATGCGCAGGAAAATGCAGACGCTAGTTGTTTATTTTACCCATCTCTAGTGTTGTCGGTTAAGGTTGATTTCCACCGTCGCGTTAGTTTTACGCGCGTACGCACGGAAATTTTTAGGCGCGAAAAATGTATCAGTCATCTGATGAAAAAGGGCCTTTTCGGGCAATAAAAAGTATATATTTTTCCCATATTTCAGCTTTACATGTACGCACGGGCGTATGTGCCTAGATGGATGCTACGCTCCTGGGTTTTAATTGCAGTTAATGCAGGTTTCCTGGTTTTGTCGGCTTCGGCTAGTTTTACCGTTAAGAGAAAGGGCTAATTTACCCGGTTAAGTTAACAATATAAAATTGTATTTATAGTTTTTTAACGTACAAAATTATATCCTTCTCAAAATCTCAGCCTGGCCGGGTTTATTCTTACCATATTCTTAAAATTTTTCAAATTTCAGCCTCGATATTCCCATAAAGCATATTACTACTAAAAACAAGAGAGTGCAACTCAGTGGTTGCAAGAGCTACGTGTCACCCGCTTGAAAGATTACATGATTTATATTAAAATGAGGCAAAGCCTTATCAGTTAGCTAGGTTTGCTAATTCCAGATACATTGCCACAACATTTTCTATAGGCGAAAGTTATGACGTAACTGACCAAATAAACTTGTCTTTATGCAAAATTTTAATTCTTTAAGGAGGGTCCACAATAGGGGTTCTCAACTCCCGCTTTTCCGCCTTTTTTTCTTCTCAATCTCGCCATCCCGCCCCTTTTTACGCCCGGATCCCGATCCCGCCCGATTTTTTTTACGAGATTTTTGACATTTTTTGCTTGATCATTGAAATAGGCGTTATGAGTTACCTTCTAACAACTATCAGTTTTGATGGTCCAGGTTCTCAACATCACAATTAGCGACCATAACTTTATTTTCTGTTTTGCTTAATTATTTTTTTGTTCTCGCATTGGTACATGAAGCCAATAACTGTCAATTGTGGAGTTTAGGACATGGAAACTGTATATAAACACACTGGTCTCCTTTAAGAAAACATAAACCTGCTATTAAATCTAACAGCACGACCAAATGCGGACACCCTTCCAAGCAGGAAGATTGCTTCACCATCCAAAGTGGCGACCCTTACAACACAATCAACACAAGGATAATGAGGTCATTGAAAACAATAAATAATGGATAGCAGTAAACTCAGGTCGATTCACCTGACTGTTTCTTTTAAGGCTTTCAAGGTCTTCACTTGCCTTGAGACAGGAGCTCTAAATTTTTCTTTCCGAAGAAACGCATTACCACTGGCACCTTTCTCGTAATATAAAGCCACACGCAATTTATGATGTCTACCACATTGTCCACTTCTATCAGCTCTGGTGTGGCCATACTGTCGCCAGACTTACTTTAATAGCAAACGCTCAGTCCAAAGGATCGTCCAGGTCCGACAGGTCCGTCCAGGCAGAAGCAGAAAAGGTCAAATCCGTCAACAAAACTGGAATGAGTGCAGGATCTTAACGAACATGACTTCTAACCTCAGTGATTTGATATCTCTTTCTGAGTGACGAAAACGACGAAAATAGTAAAACCGGAAAAGACGAACAACACAAAAAAGTGATAATGGGTTAAGTGGAAAATGAGGAGTGCGGAGTGCGGGGTGCGGAGTGTGGAAAATGCGGAGTGTGGAAAATGCGGAGTGTGGAAAACGAGGAGTGTGGAAAATGCGGAGTGTGGAAAATGCGGAGTGTGGAAAACGCAGAGTGTGGAAAATAAAAGTTTACAAAACGGAAAGTTGAATAATGATTTTTCTCCTTTATTTTTCGATATAAGTTCATTGATCAGACACATACAGCGAATTGGTTTGAACGATGATGCTTTTTTACTTGGACGTTTAGCAAAAAGTTAGAACACGTAAATTTCGCGCAAAGACAACAGTGTATACCTACGAAATGGTTATCACAAAGCCATGGGGAATAATTCGAGCAATCCTGATAAAATTGGATACGATATTCAAACCAAGTTTTCACGAATTTTCACAAATCACATCCACAGTACTTCCTACTTTTAAAAGGCAAGCTTTTATCAAAGTATGAAAATAGCTAGCGGGAAGGAAACGTTATTAAATTTATGAAGGTGTTGCCGACATGCTATACCAATTTGTTTGAGTTACCCCATAGAGTAGTTGCGCCCAGCCATGTTTTGCATCGGGTGTGACGTAAAAAAACGATATTGGTAGGGGAAGATTTCAATTTCAGTCGGTTTTGAAAAGCAGTTTCCATTAACTACACACAATTGCTTTTTAAAAAGCAAACATCACGTACGCAGTACTTCACCCCTTCATTAATACCCAAGTGTGAAAATACCTAGCATAAACAGCCAGGAAGGAGTCTATCTTTTTGTCGAGGGTCGAGGGCCGAGGGTAACATTTTTTTCCAATTTTTTCTTTTGGGGAAAGGTAATAATCGATGCAATCAATGTCATTGAGAAGAATTTAAAAAACAAATGGCGTGTGAACATACGGGAGTCTTCTGAGTATGCCCAATACAGCTATTTCTCACAAAAATATAGGTGGAAGGTGTTGACAGGCCAAACACGACTTATAAGCTCGTGATAGTGTGATACTTGCCCTTATAGTTTTGCTCTAACGAGGATATTTGAAATGATGGGAGGCTTGTTGAATATTTCTCACTTAATTCAAGATAAACCACTACATAGAGAAATATCGTTTTTTTACGTCACACCCGATGCAAAACATGGCTGGGCGCAACCACTCTATGGGGTAACTCAAACAAATTGGTATAGCATGTCGGCAACACCTTCACAAATTTAATAACGTTTCCTTCCCGCTAGCTATTTTCATACTTTGATAAAAGCTTGCCTTTTAAAAGTAGGAAGTACTGTGGATGTGATTTGTGAAAATTCATGAAAACTTGGTTTGAATATCGTATCCAATTTTATCAGGATTGCTCGAATTATTCCCCATGGCTTTGTGATAACCATTTCGTAGGTATACACTGTTGTCTTTGCGCGAAATTTACGTGTTCTAACTTTTTGCTAAACGTCCAAGTAAAAAAGCATCATCGTTCAAACCAATTCGCTGTATGTGTCTGATCAATGAACTTATATCGAAAAATAAAGGAGAAAAATCATTATTCAACTTTCCGTTTTGTAAACTTTTATTTTCCACACTCCGCGTTTTCCACACTCCACATTTTCCACACTCCGCATTTCCCACACTCCGCACCCCGCACTCCGCACTCCTCATTTTCCACTTAACCGTGATAATGGGCAAAATTTGACAGGCTTCACTTCCTTTGACACTCATAGCTAGACTACAAAGGCGGTATACACGCTTAAGAACCTTTTTTTTTTTCAGTTAACGCTAATCAATTTTTAGTCAAGACAAAACTAAATTCCCGTATCCCGCTATTTTTTCATTACGATTCCCGAATCCCATCCCCATAAAAATAGGAAATCCCGCTCCCGCTGGTTGTTAAAATTCCCGCATCCCGCTTCTGTTTTCAGCTCATATCCCGAATATCACCACGAAAAATAGCCAAATCCCTCATCCCGCCAAACCTATTGTGGACCCTCTTTAAGCCTTTACTCTCCGTTCGTCTCGATTTCGTCACTATCATGATTTCATTATTCGCAAAGTTTCAAGGTGTTTTTCTTTTTACCATATCTGATTGAAATGGAAGTAAAAGCTAAGCGGTAGCGATGAACCCTTCTATAAGAAGTACCGGCTCCTCCATTCTTTTTGTCTTCTACCAAATTTGAATTGTTAGTGATGACTAAGAAAGGGTCCACACCTTCTTCGTTTTGTACAAAAAGCAGGATCAAACTACACCAAGACCCTACCTATTTCATGTATTTCGGCGCCTTACAAAGCATTTTAGTTAAGGGTCTTCCATGCATTTTCTACAATAAAAAGTAGCGAGCGATATCGTCTATTTCGGGGCCTTACAATGCGTTTTAGTTAAGAGACTTCGTTTTGTAGTATAACCCTGCTTTTTCTACCAGACCCTACCTATTCTTTTTCGGGTCTTCGTTTTTAATTTGTCCTTTTTATGGTCTTCGCTTTTCTTAGACATCCGTTTTACCTGGGTGACGATTAGCACGCTCCTCGTTCTCCATGTTCTAAATCCCTTGGCGAGAAAGGACTCCTCTTGCCCTCATCCCCTTTTCAGGACTCAATAGGCCACTTTCGAGTTGTTGGGAATTATTGCATCATGCTTAGCTCCGAGGGGAATACTGAACAACTAGTGGAACTCAACGGTAAAAGACTGAGTACCAGGCAGTAAGATACACTTTATGACTCATTACATGAAATATCTTGCAATGAAGAGCTTTTGTATTATGGCGGACACAGCTGACAAGAATGAAGCATGCATTTCTTGCTGCAAATGTTCTCTGGAATACCTCAGTGCTGCATGTAACAGGACCCCGTTGTGTGTGGATTGGGGAAGGAACGGATGGGTAGCTTACGGTGCTTGTCATTCCATTGCTTTGTGGCTTCCAAAGGTTCGTTCCTTAAACACTGTTCTAATTTTTGTATGTTGTCTCCTTGCATTGTTCCACGTGCATTGATGGAGATGAACTCATTGCGTTAGTTTCTGTTCTAATAGTTACCTCAATATTATTTAGAAATCAATTTCTCTTGGTTAACCTGTCTTCAGATTTTACACATTGATTTTACACACCGCTGTTATTATTAAAATAATAAACATGTTATTATTAAAATAATAAACATGTAGCAAATCGTCCAAAAGTAATCTCGCTTAAAGTTATGTCGCGCATAATTTAGTGAGCTATTAACCTACATAGTGATGCAGTCACTGTTTCAGAGATGCCAACCTCTGGAGACCTAAAATCGGGGGACTGTCTTTTTTGACTTCTCGATCTCCCCGGAATTTCAACGACTCCCCCCCCCCCCCCAAAAAAAAATTGACCCAGCCCCCAATGGGAATGACTTAGGACATTATATGACGTCTTACATGATGTACATACTGTCAAAATTCGATTGCTAGAAATAATCTTTGTCAATGACAAAAATGCCCCAGAAACCGTACTGCGAATAAGGAAAATTCAAGTTTTGAGCTAAAAATGGGCTAAATCTCAAACTAAGTCTGTTTTATTTTTTACTAAGTATTCAATATTTATAGTGAACGTAAAAAGCGGGAGATTCATGTACCAAAGCGGCAGAGTGGGAGACGAGGCAAAAAAGCGTAAGTCTCCCGCCAAAAGCGGGAGAGTTGGCATCACTGCTGTTTTTCCAGGCTTATTCCATTTTCAGGGTCAAAGGATGGCATAGGTAACTTGTGGCTATGTGCAAATTAACTGTGGGGTTTGGGCCAGATGTCTTGTGGGCAACTTGCTTGCCAGACAGATTGCCAACTGCAGATCAGCCTGCCAAGGTTGCAATCTGCAGATAAGTGTTTAGTTGGTTTTAAATCACTGTTTTCATGACGGATGACAGCCAAGTTTGTTCTTTCACTTTCTTTAGAGAGCCTTCCCACATGGGAGTGTAAAGTATATTCTAAATGGACATAAAGATAGGGTTAACTGTGTCAAGTGGATTCCCCATACAGCATCAGGTAAGATGTTACCTAAGACATTATACAATCATGTTTAAGCTCAAGGTATACAGTAGCACCCAAGTAGCCTCATGAACCCATCCCCCACACCCCACCCCAGCCAGCCAAGGTCTGGAAAGAAGGTCTTTATCCCCCATTTCCATTCCTTCTTAAGAAAAATCCTGCATCACGCTCTTTCTTTTATTGCTTTCCAAAATCCTGGTTTTTCTACATGGTGTACATAAGTTCAAAAAGTCTAATTTCTTCAAAAACCACAAGTACTGTTTTGTTATCCAGTTGAAACTGTCTGTTCTTCTGTTGATTACTTGATAGCCTAGGTCAATCTATTGTTTGCTTTGATAGGAGACACCACTGAGCGCTCACCTGGCTGATTTGCATTTGCTGCTAAAACGTCTTACGATTTTCCAAATTCCTGAAAACCGCGTCCTGGGTCACAGCCAAATCTCATTTCCTGTCAAGATATTTTGCCTTGTCCTGAATCCCGCACCATATTGTGGTCAAATTCCAGATCCTGAAAATACCCTTCCACACCCTGGCCAGTTCGCACTTGTGCAGATTTTGTGTGGGAAATTAATATCAGCTTTGTTCCCAGGCTACATTCTCACTTTCCTAGAAACCTGGTAACAAGGTAATATTGCACTGGTTTCTAATTAAGTTTTAAAGTAAACAGCTACATGTAGGATGAAAAAGTAGACCATGGCTTGGTAACTGAGTGCTTTAGGCAATTTCAGGCTTTCAGGCTCTCACTTAACCCTATTTCCCCCAAAAGTAGACGGCTCAAACCTTCAAGTAACTGATTTTTTGCTAGTTGCTGCCACTAATGAGAACCTTGATTGCAGATGATGTCATCTTTAATAGGATATTTTTGGTGTCATTCAATTTAAAGTTTGCAGACTACAGTCTGGCATCTTCAATTCAGTCTGCAGTCTGCAGGTTGCAGATGTCATACACTGAATTAGTGCCAACCTTTGCAGTAATCAACTTTCCATCACCTGTCTTAATGTTACAGTTGTACATCTGTACTATCAGTTCATCAAAGAAGAGGTTTCACTACTTTCACTCTGGTATTTTGTTTTCAGAGATCACTGCAATGAACTCAAAGTAATGATCTTTCTCATATCCTCGTTTGTTTTCTTTTCACTTTCAGATGATGAATATGAGTTAATTTCAGGTTCAACAGATAAAACAGTGATTGTTTGGCAGAGGAAAACTACTGAAGACCATCAAGTATGCAGAGCATAATATTCTTATTTCAATACTATTATTAAAAATATCTATATTATATATGTTTTAGATCACTTTATTGATTTTTTTGTTAAATGGCATTTTATTGGATAATTTACAAATGTATGTCTAAGGGAAATGCTAATACTGTCAACATTACAAGCAGACACTTGTAATCTGTACTCTGGACTAGACAGACCTTACATAATACCCTTAAAAATGGTATACACTTGTACAATGTACATGTATTCACTTGACACTCATGAACATGTATGTTTGTGTCACAGGTCAAAATTAAATTCAGGTTAAAATTTTTTAACCTACATGCAGGTTGATTCTCCATTTTCTTTGTCTTCTAGCCCTAATTCATGAATAATTATGACTAGGAGACAAAGGGAATTGGGAATCAACCTACATGTAGATTTAATTTTGACCTTTAACGTAAATTAGATATCCTATTAACCAAGCATGAAGGTCCCACTGGCAGAGTATTGGCCCAAGGTCTTGAAATTCATTATTTTGTAAGGGACCAAGCTAATTTTCTGAGTAAAGCTGACTTACTTCTATTTAATTTGTGTTGTGTCTTATTGCTATTTGACTTTTTCTACTGGAGAACTAGTTGCCAACATAGCTTTCAAATGTTCCCGGAAGACAATTAATGTTTTTGACTTAGTGTTTACTTAGAGCTTTTATTCTGTTAGTGAAAAAAATAAACTTGATTTACACTAGACAGCAGCAAGCAAACAACAGATGACACAAGGTAACACTATACTGCAGCTGTAATCTCAATACAAGTACATTCCCTTATAATAAATTCAATGGCTCTTGGACAGTCAGGGATGCTTGTGACCTAAGATGCATGAAAACATAATGGTCATCAGAGTGTTTGGCATGAGAGATTACTGCAATGTGTAACCCTACACGTACCTCTATGTGCTTTTGCTTTCATAGTGGAAAGTGTGTGCTATTCTGGAAGGCCATGAGGGAGCTGTGAGCTCTGTGGCTGCTCTGACTATACAAGTATCCAACAACGATGCTGATATAAAAACCATCATAGTTTCAGCATCTGCTGACTCATCTGTTAGGATATGGGAAAGAAGAGGATCTGGAGGTACGATCACAATGAAAGTGAGATCTAGCCTGTAAATAAAAACAGGCACTATTTTTTTGATTGTTTTTTTTTTTTTGCAGGGAAGGCCCTTCTCTTTTCACCCATGGTCCTTCTGTTCCCTGCCTGCTTCTTCCTTTGCAAAAAAACTCCAAAAAGCCTCTGTTCTGCAGGCTAGGTTAATAGATCTTGCTTGGTTGAAGTTGCTTATTAACCGATTCGCCCCTGAACCGCCCGTGTGGATCCATGTCCTTTCTAACCCTCGTGACGTCATCAGTTTTAACGGTCAAGGCCAACTTTGTCCACTGACTTGTGCAGAGTGATGAGATCTTTCAAACCACACCAGAATGAGCACAATTCAGTCAAGGACACCGGAGAAAACGGCAAAAAACCATGCAAGATTGACCTGTAAATCTCCATGAAAATCTTGTTCCATTACCCACCTACCTTTCCTTTCACCTAATCCTAAGATCCTAAAAGCTTTCCTAAAAACTCTTCCCATCAAAATGAAGCCTACTAAATGCCCAGCAAGAGAAAAAAAAAATGAGCAAGAAAAGCAAAAAAAGAGGGGAGGAGAGAAAGGGGAAAAAAAGTAAAAGTCAAGACTATGTTGAAATTTTGCTTTCTGCGCATGCCCGAACTTCGCTAGCTGATGTTTTGCATCTGGATCAGAAGGCTGTGAAGAGTACGACCGGTAAACGGGTTTGTTTTAAATTTCAGCTCTTTATAGTGTGGCAGTGACCAGAAAACCACTCAACTAGCTTCAAAACACGTTTTTCGGCAAAATCTCCAGGAGTGAATGGGTTAATTATTAGAATAAACATAGTGTACAGTGTACATACATGTATGTTCATACTCTTTCTGCTCTGTTTAACTTCCTTACGATTATTGTATTTTGCAGATATGTTTACTTGTTTACAGACACTCTGTTTTGGAAAAGGATTTATACTAGCAGTGGCAGTTTGCATTCTTCCTGGAACAGTTGGTATGACGGTACACAATCGTGTACTTGCACTCTGTAATATCATCAATCATTCTTTCGGTTATAAAACAATTTTAAACAAAATTAAACAAATTTTTCTCTCTTCTACATGTACATTATTACAGGTCAAATTTGATTTCAGGTCAATTAATTTTTGATTTAACCTACACTAGTCTAGGTTGATTCTCATTTCCACTGTTTTCTAGCCCTAAAAGACAAAGGAAATTGTGAATCAACCCAGCTTAAATCAAAATTAACCTGAAATCAAGTTTGACCCGCAACATACACAACATGTAGTTAACATTATTGTTATTTTTTTGTTGTTGTTTTTTAGCTCCAGTAATTGCATGTGGGGGAGAAGACAGCAAAGTTCACCTATTCACACAAAAAGATGACAAGGTGACTGTTTTGTGAACCTATGATAGGAAATTACACGTAATGTTCATTGTAACTGTAAGTACCTGATACAATTAATGATGGCCCTTGTTGACTGCTCACAAAGACAATCTGGTGCATGTTTACTGGCGTGATCAGTTAGCAATTTAATATGTATTAAATTTTGTTAAAAGCTGCTACCCTTTGAAAAATTATGGCCATCTGATTTAATATTGTCTGTATTAGTAAAGGTGTGAAGTATTAATAATCATGCCATAAAAATTTAATGATGATATCACAGTAACAAGAAGAAGTAAAATGTTCTGCTTTACAACCCTCAAACCCGGGCCACTTTATGAACAACTCATTATTACAGACAGTTTGCTTTGTCCCCGAGAAAAAAAACGGCCTTGCATCCTCTAGAAACTCAACCTGTTTGAAACAGACACCCTGGCCCTTTAATACAGATGCTTTCTATGTTCCCTTTAGTGTCCATGTTAACGGGTTTGACTGTTTTTGCGGTTCCCAACCAACAGCTACACACTGTACCAGCTTGTCTGCAGTGGAGCTGGCGCTTAAAGGAGTGTTTTTGCACATGCCTTGCTAGTAACTGGCAGGGTCAATGATCGCAAGTGAGACCTCTCGCCTGGGGCTATGCCATGCTGATGAGTCCTAATGAGGACGAAACGGCTGTCTATGACAGCCCTACAGGGGTGATAATTATGGTTGTGTGCATGCATAAGGTACTGGCCATACTGCAGAGTTGGTACGTGTGCTTCAGTACTTAAATTCGTATTTTTTGACTGTACATCACAGTTCAAATTTAATAATTATTAATAATAATGATAATGATAATAATAATGATGATTATAATGATAATGACAATGACAATGATAATTGATAATGATAAGAATAAAAATGTGATCACTATTACAGGCCATATAAGTCAGAATGTGTTATTTAGTGCACTGGAAAATCTATAATATTACTTCTGTTTTAACTTAGTACCTGTACAATAATTTTCTTTCCCTGTCATTTTGGTGTAGTTTGTAAAAGTTCAGAGCTTATTGGGACATGAAGACTGGATAAGAGGTGTTGAGTTTACAAAAGAAGGTTAGTGACATGGCTGCTGGAAACTAAAATTTTGGAGCACTTGCCAACTGAGCGAGTGTCATTCAAATTACACTTGCTTAGTTTCCTCCGTAAAAAAATAAAATAATAATAATAATAATAATAATAATGATAGCCCCCTCCTCACTGCATAGAAGTTCACTCATCATTGTGCCCTGAAACAGACCTTACAGTAATTCCAAACAAAAAGGAAACAACAGCAAACTTACCTCAAGCAAAAGTGTCAAAAATAAAGCTACATAGCTACATTGTATACTGTTGCTTTGTTAGATGCACTGTTTGTTGACAACTCCCAGAAGTGTCAAATCCCCCAGCCACCCTCCTAGATCTATACCTGCCACCTTAAAAATTAGCAGTAGCCCTGCAGTGCCTTTATTGGGTTGCATTGCAATCCTTGGTTATGTACACGTACTACAGATGGAAAGACTTCTTTTTCTCATTTTTTTCAGATCATGGTGACCTTCTTCTTGCAAGCTGTGCTCAGGATACATTCATACGAATCTGGAGAGTTTCTTCTGATAGCAAAGTACAAGAAACTAGACCTGAAATCTTTTGTGATAAGATGCCTGAACTGAAACTGACATCTAATATTTTCTCTGTTGCTGATAAAGGTGTGATAACTAATACTAGTTAATTTAGCACATAAATTACAGTGTACATATATTCAACAATTATGTTTATAACAATTTTTCATTATTGTTAGTTGTCACACTTGATAACTTATATTTTGAAGCAGTTTTATCAAAATAATGAACTTTTAATAATATTATTGATAGGATTAGAAAAAGAATTTTCTGTAGTGTTGGAATCAGTATTAACAGGACACGAAGCCTGGATTTATGGTGTTCATTGGCATCCTTTTGTTAGGAAAGGTAACTAAAACTTCTGATATACTGATTATTATTTATTGGAAATTGCCACTTGATCAAAATTTTTTGAAATTGTTTTGCCCCTTTTTTCTACAAATTGTTTCCAATGGGTTTCAGACATAGAACCAATCAGAATGCAAGGTGTTTTGAAATTAAATGGCATCACGCAATTTTATCTCTATCACAAGTATACATGATACTTTTCAAATTCATTACTCCCATAAAATGACTTTTACATTTTGGTTCAATTCTATGGAATAGTCCCATCAATGTTTTATTTTTTAATAACACATATCACACATTACGTAATATTAGTTGTCAAAAATACGTTATTGATTTACAACAGTAGCAGGATCTAAATGGTTTAAGTTTCCTGACATATTATTATTACTACTACTTCTAAGAGTTTCTTCATTCTTCACCTTCTTTGCTTGGCATTTGTTTTAGTCTGTTTTCTAACTAATCCTTCATGTGGTACATGTACATGTATATTGAAATTTGTCTTTGGTTATTATTAACATAATTATTTTGATATCAGATGATGGATCCATCACACAGCCAATGTCACTGCTCACGGCATCAATGGATAAAACATTAATAGTCTGGACTCCAGAAGAGGACTCTGGTGTGTGGTTAGAAAAGGTACAATTTTTGTCTAATTCTAGAGCATGATGAGGGAAGCATATTATATTAACCCACTGAAAGCTGAAAAACACATGTACATGTACAGTTTTAAAATAAAACCAAATTTCTGCTCTTCAAAATGTGAGTTTTGTCATTGCCACCTTATCTAAGTGCCCCAATATTGCTTACATGTACATGTGTTTGGAGGCTGTCCTGCAATTTAAAGGTGCCATTAGTATTTTTACTGACCAAGATAATTGGCAATAAAGACGTACATATGTGGCTGAATCCACAAGTGGGCAAAGATAAGAAAATCCCATGTTCTGATTGGCTATGTACCCAAGTGGGAAAGATGGACCCATCGTGTCAGGATTTCCCGCATTGGTCCTGGAAGAAAAGTTCTCTTTCTCACCATGATTTTATGATGAACTCTTTATTTACCAAGCTCTTTTTGGTCAAGGTGGCTGACCTTGGCCTCAATCTTTTGGTTCATAAAAATGCAAAAAACCAATCAATCAATCAATGAATAAATAATTAATTAATTATGCAAAAATGTAACTTGGCTAGCCATCTTGACCAAAAAAAGCTTGCTCAATAAGCCACATATGGTAACTCATCACCAGACATAAGAAAGAAAGCAGATTTATTAAATAAAGGGGACAATGTGAAAAACCTTCCCAGCAAGGAATGTCCACTGATTTAATAAAAAGATGATGCTAGTAGATTGTCAAAAAATAATTAACAAACACTACAGTGTAGTTTCAACAATGTTCATGTATAGATTTTGATTCCCTGTAGGTTCGTGTTGGTGAGGTTGGTGGTACCATGCTTGGTTTTTATGGTGGTGTGTTTAGTCCTGATGGTCACTCTATCTTGGGTCATGGTTACCAAGGAGCATTTCATTTATGGAACAATGTCACTCATGAGGTGCAGTACAGTGGACTTGTATGTTGATTAATCTATTAGCATGGTAATAGTGTTAGTGGAGTGAAGAAATATTTATCAGAAGTGACTTTAAATTTTTCAAAGTTTTGTCTGTATTTGAATTCAGTTCTAGTTAATGCATCAGTGTACTTGTATAAAGTGGTGCGAGACTGATTGTAATTTTTCAAATTTGTTGCTAATTGTTAGAGTGGAAGCAGATGGGAGCCGGGAGTGGCTGTCAGTGGACACTTTGGGCCTGTTCAGGTGTGGTGATGACAATCTCAGTTAAATAATATAATATTTTGTTATTTTTGAATTGTAAACAAGTTTAAGCGGAACAATTTGTTTATATTAACAACAGGGTAAGAGTAAGAGTAGAAAATAATATTGGATTTTCTGTCAGCTTTTTGTCCCCAGACCTCTCAATTACACCTGTGTATCAATCTTTTGGCATGATTGTATAGGTGCTGAAAAAGATTAAAAAAAAAAAAATAAGGAAAAAAATGTGTACAATGTTCGTACACCTACGTGTTCGTAATTCCCTACTCTTTGTCCAATCTAAACCTCTGTAACCTTTTCACTTTTTATAAATTCACAGAAAGTCCAAATTATTTTTTTGAGAAATCCTTTGAAATAAATAATAACACCATGCAAAAAATTCTGCCAAAGAGGTCTCGTTTGAGTAGTTAAACCAAAGGATTTTTTCCACTAGTAAGTGTTACATAATTATTGTCATCGTGCCATACTTGGTCTGGGTGAAAAAGGGATAATCGTTAGTGCTCAAGTCAGTCTATATTTATTAATTTTATTGTAGGATATTGACTGGGATCCTGTTGATGGACAGTTTCTTGTGAGTGTTAGCAGTGATCAGACTACACGATTACACGCTGCTTGGAAACAAGATGGATTACAGGTACATGTAACTACAGTGGTACTTTCCAAATGACCACTCTTCCAGTCCAAACAAATGTCCCAGATCTTACGTGCCAGTAGCCAGTTGTTTCTCCTATTGGCAGATGTACTTCTAACAGACAAGACATTGTCCCTTTGAGACATATATATGCTATAGGTCTAGCTACAAACACCCCGCCCGAACCAACAACCAGGGTGTTTAAAAAACTGGTAAGACCATGCTGGCTTTGATTTAAAATCTTGTCTCAGTTCAGAGGATCACAACATTGAGCGGTGACTTTAAGACGTTGACCTTGGCTCCTTCATACCCCTTCGGTTCCTTTGGTCAAATCAAAGGGGACGTAAAAGAACCCATACTACTCTTCGAAAAGAGTAGGGACGTTTCCCTGGTGGAGTGGTCCACCTCGCACATGTCATTCGTATTAGGGGTTGGGTGGGTTACAATAAGCTCACAAATGAACTGATAGAGGCTGCCAGTGGCGCCCTTGTCTGCTGACGTCCGAGCTCACTTTTAACATGTAAACATAATTATATTGTCAAGAGGACATGCCTGTTGCCTTCTCATTCATGACATATCATTTATTCAAAATACGTACTTGCTCATTACTGGAAGTGATACATCATTAGTCATGTCCCACTTTCCAACCAAACACAGTAGTCAGAGCGTTCATGCGTATTGGGATGATTTGTGGTCAGAGCTTCTTTCCAAGTATACCACAACTCTTCGGTCTTACTTAATACGACCGAAAGACGCCCTAGAACCAGGCAAACAAGAAGGTGTTGTATACAGAATTCCATGTGAATGCGGCAAAGTATATATAGGCGAAACAGGGAGAGCAATGCAAGACAGAATAAAAGAACGTGACAGAGATATACGGCTTGCTCATACACAAACCTCCGCAGTTTCGGAGCACGCAAACGAAACGGGGCATCTTCCTTTATGGAATCAAGTCAAGTTTATCGATCGTTGACCCTCACCGATACACACGTAGGGTCAAAGAGGCTATCCACATAAGACTTCATTCTAATAACATCAATAGAGACAACGGAATCGAAATTCCTGAAGCATGGATGCCTACGATCAGAAAGCATAACAGCCGTTCAACTACAAAGCGGACCCCTGAGGGAACATCCTCTGCTAGTCGGAATAATGAGGATCGAAATACACCAATCACAGCGAACCAACGTGCATAAATAGCTACACGTAAACAATCGACCTCATCGCCTGATGAAGAGTAGCAGTATTGCAGTCGAAACGTCGCGATCAATATCTCAAAGCGATTCTATCGTGAGACAAACGAATAAACGTTCATTCCTATCTGACACCACGATGAACAATCTTCATATCTTTAATGACAACACTAACCTGCTATTAATGTTGTCGGTTTTTTATGGTATTGTTCTCTGCAGTCCGTGTGGTGTGAAATAGCTCGTCCACAAGTTCATGGTTATGATATGCAATGTCTGAGCATGCTCAGCAGGTACAGATTGGCTTCTGGTGCAGATGAAAAGGTAAGTGTATTAGAGATGGCTGCATTGGTTTTGTTCTTTGAATTGTTTACACTTTTCCTTTTGTCATTAGCGAGTCTGATTGTTGTTCACTTGGAATCGAACTGAAAAACAACTATTCTAAAACTTAAAAACATGTTACATCTGTTTCTTACTAGTAACGTTTCAATAAAGCGTGAATGCATTTTGCCACGAAGTCATTAAATTATACACCTGACTCTTTAATTATAGACACCTTTATCTCGCATCACCTTTTTCCCACATTGCTATTTTGTTTTTCTTCTGAGTATTTTTTTTTAGCCAAAAACCCCTTCTCTTCAATCCCCATTCCCCGAAAATAAGGTCAAATTTAAGGTTCAATTTCATCGTTGGATAAAAGTTTATTTTTGCTTGTTTCAAGCTCATTGAATCATACATCACAAGTACTATACTCAAAAACAGAAAGATTAAATTTTGAATATGTGACAATCATATATGTGAACTGCGGAGTGAACTTATGCAGTTGTGAAAAGAAAGCCTGAAAAAAAATTCAGGCTTGTACGGGATTCGAACCCTTGACCTCTGCGATACCGGTGCAGCGCTCTACCAATTAAGCTAACAAGCCAACTGGGAGCAGGTCGTTGAATTGGTTCGTTATAAACCCTTGAAAGGATGATGATGAAATTGTGAATGTATGAAAATCATATATGTGAACTGCGGAGTGAAGAGTTATTTGAAGGAAGATCATCGCAGTTATACACGCAACTTATGCAGTTGCGAAAAGAAAGCCTGAACTTAAACTTAAAATCAAGCATAAATATTCATTGTCTCAATTGTTTGTTTGTTTGTTTGTTTGTTTTTTTTTTTGTCATTGGTGCAACTGAATGTGTATAGTTTGGGTTCATTGCAGGTATTAAGAATATTCACCGCTCCTCGCCAGTTTATGGAGACGTTTCAAGGACTTTGTAAAGTTCAAGAAAATAACAAGGCATGTTCTGGTCGATTGTCATATCACCTACATCCCATCGGGCGGGCAGTGAGGTCGAGTGTTTAGCGTGCGCGTGGGACTTGCAATCTGGCGATACCGGGTTCCAGTCCCTTTCTGAGCGTTGGCTTGCGTGGTTTCTCGGTAGTCCCGAGTTAGACCCTTTGGTCGTACTTGCAAATAGACACCTGGTTGCCTCTTGCCAGATGGTTTTTTTTTTAACATTTTGTGTTTTGGTTATATTGTTTTTTGTGCGTGATGTCTTGGGTAGGTGCCCCAAAACTTGCTAACACAGCTCAATTGGCAGATTGATGAAATTCGCCTTGCTTTGGTAAAAATAAATCAGTAATTAGTTGGATGGCCGTCGCAGATTGTGATAGTATGTTCTTAAAAGTTGACCTCTCACTCAAGAAATAGATTTGATGAAGTTGGCTGAACAACAGATTAAGATCCAATTTTGCTCCATGTAGATTCAAAATAGTTTACCTATTGGAGCCAGTGTGCCTGCTCTTGGACTTTCAAACAAAGCCGTTTTTGACGGTGAGTATTATTTTACATCTTAGTTGTTAAGGGTTTCCACCGGCTACTGTAGTTTTTTCCTCTTCTTAAAAAGCAATTCTTGCAAGTTACAACTCGATCGTGAATGAGCGTTTTTAAAAATAGCTCTTTAATGTTGGCAAACAAATATACTTTACTTTACTTTTTTGCTGTTGCACATTTTTTTTTGTAGGTGACTTGAATAGCTTGAGAAGAGACCTTGAAGATCCAGCCAGACCGATGAAGTCTTCAGCGTTTGCAAGTGAAGAACCTGCCCCCTTTACACCTGTCTCATTAAAAGGTTTGGCCGGAGTTCCTGTGGCGTGAGCATGTAGTAGTGGCGATACTCCCACAGAAGGGATATGAGGTCGTCGAACTAACCACGACGACAAATGAACTGAAAACATCACAAAAAATTGAATTTGTGTTTTTTCAAACGTCATTCTGTTTATTTAGGCTACGGTTCACACGGCACAAACCAAATTTTCGAGTGCTTTCCTTTCAACCCCAAATTCCGGAAATTTCGGCTAGTACATCAAATGGAACGGACCATTTCGGCTTGGTTTGACCGGAATATTCGAGACCAGCTTTGAAGGTGGTCCACTTTGACTGGTCTGATCATTTCGGTCGGTCGGACTGGAATGTCCCTTTCCATTTGACAAAACTGTTGTTCCCAGTGGCGGTTTTTTGCATCCTGATTTCATTACAAGAACAATAACCAAACGCGCGGTTGCTTGGGTCGGGTCTGTGCAACCGGAATGTACCGTTCCATTGGGCATGTGAAATTTCCGAAATTTCAAACTGGAATTTTTGTTGAATGAAAAGCTCCCGCGTTCAGGGAAGTGCATGTATGCAGCGGCTAGGCGTCTACATCTTCGTACTGTTAAGGTGGTTCCGTATGAAGGAAACACCCAAACGCACGAATTTTCAACCGGCAGAAAATCCGTTCGGTGCCGTATGAACGAAGTCTCAGCCTCGCTTAATATCTCTAATGTAGGCGATTTTTCGCGGAGTTGAATTTTTTAGGGACTGTGTCCAAGTTCAAAAGGTGGAAGTTAAAAGGTTACAGGCACTTACCTACATTCTCTTTAAAGTTGTTTTAGCAGCCTCCGAAATTAGAGGCCCTCTTGAGGCTTCTCAGTTTAATACCTTAGAGGTAAGGTAATTATTGCTGATACTTCTTTTCTTGATCGTCAAACAGAGCCCCCAACTGAAGACATCTTGCTCCAGAATACTCTATGGCCTGAAGTGCAAAAGCTGTGAGTTAAAATTCTGTTTTTGTATAATGATCTTTAGGAAAAGAAATGAATCAAACAACGGTGAACAGCAACAACAACAGCAACATTAACAACAAAACTTTATCGCTTGATTATGTAAATCTAACGAGGGAATTTTTCTCCAAGTGTATTATTCCTTTGTAGCTCCTTAAGCAATTGGAATAGCGTTGTTGGCATTAAAGATTTTCTATTTCTTTCACATGTAGTTTTTTTTCCCTTTTCGGCTGCACAGATATGGCCACGGGTACGAAATATTTTGTGTTGCGTCAAGTCCGGATGGCAAATTACTAGCTTCCGCTTGTAAGGTTTGTTTTTTTCCTTCTTTTTCTCTGCTACTGAAATTTGAACAGTGAAAGCAGAATCTTGCTCGAACATATTAGCAGTAAAATCGTCATGAATTGATTTTTTTACATTACCCCACACTCAGCTGGACTCAGTGTAAGTCCTTCCCCACGCTATATGTAGGGATCTATTGCTGGTATGGTAACGTGCTCGATACCTTTTGCGTGTTTTCACGCCCCTACTTTTGGTTGCATGCGTTTGTATCATTTTTTCTTCAAATTTCGGATTGTTTTATATGGACCGGTTACCTTCGGTGGTACAATGCATATTAACCCTTAATTCTTGACATGATTCAATCAATGAGTCAAGTTCAACAGCACGATAAATTAAAAGCTGTTTCTATTTCTCTCTCTAGGCATCAAAACCGGAACATGCAGCGTTAATATTATGGGATACAGCAACTTGGAGGCAGCTATGTTCACTTTCCTCTCACACACTCACAGTTACACAGATAGCTTTCGATCACAGTGGTCATAGGCTCCTCTCTGTATCACGTGATCGATGTTGGTCTGTTTTCAAAAGAAAGGATGAATCTGAGAAAGGTCTGTAATCGCTTTTAATCAGTTTGATATATGTTTAGGGCGAAGTAAGATTTAAATTTCAAATGAAAATCTTGACAAGGACTCAAATGTTTTTTGTCTGTTATAGGCAATAAAACTGTGTATTAGGTAGAGGAATGAAAGAAAGGGCCAACCGCAGGGTGCAAAGAAAATCAGTTTTACAACTTACCATTCGGGCAAGCTGTAGCTAGCATGTACTAGCCCCAAAGTCATTTCAACTAGCCCTAAAAACGTTTTGATCAGTAAGATTGATTACACAGTTTTTATGTAATTAGAATTTCTCAAAAAACTTCACTTGCCCATCGGGCGAGTTAAGAACAAAATTCACCAACCCGATAGCAAAATCCCGCACTATCCCCAGGCTATCGGACTCTACTTTCTTTGCACGCTGAACCGAATAACGCTTGCGCTATAGAAAGAACATGGCAACAACATGCTAACCTCTATGTAAAGATCTCGCCTTCAAAACATTTGCCACTTCCTCGGAAGTTTCAGGATGTGATGGGAAGTTCATTATTGCAGACAATTTTCATGTTATATTTGTCATCTACTGTTGCTATGTTTTGAGACGGTAGTACGGCTTTTTTATGCATGTTTTGCGCTTGGCGATATTTTGACTGATGAAATAATATTTGGCCGGTCGGCTTTCGTTTGACAATGAAAATTCAAGCAAATGGAGGAGGGTAGGCCTTGGAGGATAATACTGTCCTCGATTAGCCTTAGACTAGGCTCCTTGGTTGCGAAAAAAGGCGAAAAAGTGGGCGTGAAAAAAGTGGCGAATGAAGCTATTCGAGCAAGGGATACCGAGCCAAATACAATAATTGCGAAATATACACATGATGATCTATTATTTTCCAGGACCCCTCTTTAGACTAGTGGCGCGGAGTGACAAAAAGAACCAGCATGCGAGAATAATCTGGTCATGTGCCTGGAGTACAGATGACAAATACTTTGCTACTGCGTCAAGAGACAAAAAGGTAACCGTGAAAATTTCGAGGGGTCTTTCCATCTAACATTCTGACAAGTGAGTAGGTTATGACTTCCGCCTTCGCTGTAGTGATTTTGTTTTTTGTATCAATTAGGTTATTATATGGGGCGATGTTAACCTTCCCAAGGACAACTGGCAAGCTGTTTCCAGTTCTTTAGACGTGGGCGAACCGGCCACCGCAGTGGATATCTCGCCTGTAGTTACCAATAACTGTAGGCAAGTCTTAAACACCTATGAGATGAGAAATGGAGAAGAATTCATAATTATGTTGTTGTTGTTGTCTTTTTTTTCTTTTCACCGGTAAACAAAGACACCCTTAGAAAACCTATTCTGTTTTAATGCTAGCGTGCTTAATTTTTGCTCTTCAGATGTCTTTTATTTTGCTGGTTTTTGGCAAGTTGTCCTAATTGATATACTAACTGAATGCTTTGCGAGAGGCCAGTCGAACGAAATGGCCTCCCTAATTTTTGTGTGTATTTTAATGACTTGTGTGTTCTTGTGTTCTTTACGTTAGGTATACTGTTGCTGTTGGTACCGAGTCTGGTCGTATCACTCTTTATTCTTGGCATCCAAATGAAGATGGTAGTCGGTCTGGAGGCTGGAATCTGTTGCATGCTGTGGACCAATCGTATCCTCTATACACTGAAGAGAATTTCAGCCACTTTGTGATTCTATGCAGCCCGCTTTGTAGGATTCAAGTGATTTTATTACTTTAAAAAGTGAAGTGAAATTGGGAATTCGGGATTCGGTACTTTAAGCTCGATTAGCTTAGGCTTCTGTTTCAGATGACTACTATCAGAGTGTCGCATCCCCCTCTCTCCCTCTTCTTCGCCCAGCCCTGAGTGGGATGCAGGTCCATCGCTGTGTACTCTGACACTATGTCACCCGCGTCATTTATCCTACTGGGGATAGATGTTCCTTGTCAGGACAACCCGAAAAGAAAATAGGCCAGATTTCATACCTGGCTCCGAGGCTGTAGGGTAGAAAACAAAAGAAATCGCATTGAGATTTAGGGCTTAATAATTCATATCTATTGTTTTATTCCCCAGGGGAAATTTTGATAAATCGATTCTGGCGTAACAGTGAATGACTCGGAAATAGCAGCCTTATGAAGTAATACGGTGGTACCGCTATGTCAGTCTCGCTCCACTTGTTGCAGGCCTGGCTTTTATTTTAGTTGTCAACATGATTGTTTTCCTTACATCGAGGGGTTTATAATGTACAGGATTTGTCATGTGCTCACAGTACGTCGGTTGCGATGGAGAAGAACTAGTGAATATGAACATAGGTCTTGTTTACAGTTGGCAAGTTGCAGCTTGGATCACAGCGTTCGAATATACAATATCGACATTACTAGTTGACGAACTGTGTTCATGGAACTGTCTGTGTGCAATTCCCCAGTTCGGACTTAGTCCAGGGAGAATGGGCGCAAGTTTTGGGTTTAATGATTTCTGGGATCGTATAGATCGTTTTCACGTGACGTCACAGAATTATTGTCCGCCATGTTGGTGCACATCTAGGTCACGTGTTTCAGCTAATTCTTCACTCCAAAGTTATAAATGGTCATAAATCCCTTCAGTTTTCGATCGAAAAAATGGCTTCCGACGATAAAAATTCCTTTCCCTCGTCTGATCCAGGCGATGTCAGCCAAATTCCATTATCTGACTATGCTAAAAAGCTGGATGTTAAAGTCAGAGAGCGCTATGTGAGGAAAATCTCTTGTATTGGAATCGATCCTGCCTTGTTGGAGGGGAAACGCTTCGAGCCCGACTGCCTTCCGCCGGTTGAATCGACTGATTTGCTTTGTTATTTGGTTCTGGAGAGCAGCTTTTACACGCAAAAGCAATTTAAAGCCTTCCTCAGTCTCGAGGCCTACAATCAAATGGCGTCGGGTTTTGTTTGCAATGTGCAAGGCCATATGATCGCAAACAAGTTCGTGGTTTTGGCAAAAGTACGGCACTCTCAGCGTATGAACGATGCCTTGATCCAGATCTGGATTATTACCGAGAAGGATGGGACATTAAACTGCGCTCATTGTTTGAGGCATGGTTCGCCATAGATCCTCACGCTCAGGCCACCTTATCAAGGGCGCTAATCGAACATCGAGAACCACCATCCAAGCCAAAAAAATTCTTGAAACTGTGGGAAGTGAAATTCCAAAGCGGTAGGCAAGATCCTGCATTGGCATGTTCAATTTAAGTTTCATTAGCGTGAGAACAAATTCTTGAAACTTCGATAAAGTTGGAGACTTCCTTACAACAAATGGCAGAACATACTTGTACACTGTTTGCAGTACGTCGTAGGCAGGCAATCCTGTGTAAAATCGCACCTTCTCGTTGTCATTGGCGGAGTAAGTTTCATCAAATGGTTGGCTCACACTGAAGTTGCGAAATAAATAATCAAACTCCTCTGTTTGAGTCGCTGTCCCCGTTTCACTATCAGTCCCCACTTCCATCGCTGAGTCAAAATCAAAGGAAATTTCCATAACCTTTGCTCCTGGTTCATTAACTTTTTGTTTTTTGGCCTCGATTTCTTCCCGAAGCCGTCTTTCTTCTTCCGCGACACGTTTACGCTCACGATCTCTGGCTCTCTCGTCTCGCTTCACAGCAACTTTTGAGTCGGCTTAAAGCTTCTCGGCAGAATCATATTTATCATGACCTAGATTTTGGGTTGGAACCCAATCTGGATCGTACCTGTCCCAGAGTTTTGCCGCTTTTCCATTGATAAAATGTTTACCACATACACGGCCATGATCCAAAATGCTGTCTGTGAGGTCTTTTCTACTGATCGCAGAAATCCATTTTTTTCGCCTTTCTTCAGAAAGTTTCAATATTTCTTCACCTTGATTAGTCACAACTGTAGGTATTCTTGCCATGTAAATTCCTTTATCACGGACACTTCGGGTCCCACAGCCAAAAATCGCGCATAAAACCATTTTTTTTACGATAACAGGCCTCGCGTGTTTACATTTGATGTGCACCAATATGGCGGCCAATTGAAAAGGGGTCACGTGACTGAAAACGATCTATGGGTGAAGAATCGTTAGTTATGATTGGTTGATGGATGGTATTTAAGAAAACCTTTAACCAATCATAAGTTACGTTTGTCAACCCAAACGATCCCAGAAATCGTTGCGCAGAAAGCTTTAACAATTTTCCCTTTTAGTTTCTGGAATGGGAAATACTGCGTGAGAACGTTTGTCCCCCATACACAAACAAGATCAGGAACCACACCGTTAGAAAACGCTGAAAAATTTTAATGTGTGTTAACTACATCAACATCTGAATATCCACATGCGACGTTCAGTGTTTTACGTGTTTTTCAGCGGTGCCTTTTACCCTTCATCTGAATAACACTTTCCGTCCGTTCCTAGTAAGTTATCCTGCAGAATTCAGACTACGTCTTTGCAGTTCTTTTGTTGATTTGATAAAAAAGCAACAAATTTGAAAACAGTGTCTTCTGGTTCACTGGTCTCAATTCAGCATTCAAGGTCAAATGTGGCCTGGAAACTATGTTGATTGAGGGAGGAGGTGTAAGATTGTTTCAAGACGTTTATCCTGAATAAAGCAATTCAAAGTCAGTTCAACGCATTTTTTTTAAAGTAGACCCTGAAGATCTTTTTTTACATGACCTCATTACGAGGCCTTTTGAGTAGTGGTCTCAAAGGCGTCGTTATAGCAGAAGCTGCTGTATTCTTCCGTCAGACTGTTTGGTTTTTCGCCCACTTATCACTTGTGGTAGTGTGTTACACCTCATGTTATTGGGAGACCAGTTATGAAGACATTTAACAAGCCAATCCTGCCATTTCTGAGTTGAATAAAGAAGGTGCATGTAACATGCCAATGCAAAAGCCCGTCAGGCGTCAAAAGATTTTGTTTCTAAAGAACAGCAAAACGAAGTTGTGAACCCTTGACCCGTCCACCAAATTACACCGAGGGAAATCTTGTGCGCCCCTCACAAAACGGCTGTGGTGCAAGCTAACTTTGTCGGTTTTTAAAACACTGTTTGGACAATATTTAGTGTTTGGATTGACTGAAGGAAAATTTTAAACAGAAAAGTCGGCCATTAGTAGCGGGCAGTCCAACAGAGGGTAATCATAATCGTAAAACAAAGTCACTGGCTGAGGTTCGTCTGGAGGCAAAGTCCCAACATATCCTAAATCTCTGAGCTTCATGCTGGCGACCATTTCTTCCTTGACGCCTGTCTCTTTGGGCTGGTAAATTCGAATGTTTAAAGTGCATGGTCCTAGCTCTCGTTTTACAATCAGTGTTATTCCATATATAGAGATGTTGGAGGGGACTTGGGCACTAATTTGACCTGGTAACGAGGCAATGTTCTGAAAAGGCAGACCGCGCAAGTCCAGCAAAATGTACCTGCGGGAAGGAAAAAAAGAGAAATACGAGAGATTAGAAAGCACTATGTTTTCGGCAAACCCCGGAAGAAATGAACACATTTTTCACCTTTGGTGTTTTGAATGTGGAAACATTGATTTCACGGTACAGTGAAAAACGGATTTTTTGGCGTTAGATATATTAGGGATTGTAATATGCCTTCAATCTTAATTCTGCATTCAATATTTTATGTTGTATATGAAAAATTGCTGTGTATTTACTTGTCCTAAAATTCACCAACACATCTCTTTCATGAAATTATGAAGAAATTGATGGAACTCTGATGCATGCCCTGAATGTCCACCAGGCTAATAGAAGTTAGTAAAATCCAACTAGTGGTCTATTATCAATGCTGCATTCTGATAGGTTGAGCTACTACTAGGCTATATGTTATAGCCCACTAGTAGCGAAAATCGCGGGCTTTTTGGCGGCAAAAAGGGATTTAAGACTAGCTTTAATTAGCTAAACTTTTTTTTTATTCTCGATATTTTTGACCAACTAGTTGGATTTTACTAAAATAATTATTCCTCTCGCCCTCATGGCCTCTGAGTCAATAGCCTATTCGGCTTCGGCCTCATGGGCTATTGACTCAGAGCCCATTCGGGCTCCAGGAATAATTGTTAATGATCCCTGCCGGATGGTAAGACACGAGGATGACTACGAAGACGAGATCTGACTTAAAGTACTGTTCGCATATTATCAAAAAATAGACACTGCAGAAAGTTTCATTTTACTTTTTTTCACTAGAAAAGTTAACGCGTTATTTCTATTGCTCTGGGAGATTAAGCCCTCTCCAGCCGATGGCAATTTTTTTTCTTAAATTCTAGCATTTTATATCTTGTTTCCTCCTGTATGACATTTTCGCCACAACCCGTGGTAGATTGGTGGAATAAGGACAGCTGTCGCGTTTTCCCGCCAAAATGACACGCTGGTTCGCGCGCGCGCTCAACTTAGAGTTGAGAAAATCTTGTTCTCGGGTTTCTAACAACAACTTAACATTATAAGCAACAACCAACCCAAGAATGTCTTCAACAATGGGTTCCGATAATCCCACATTGCAGTTAGGGCAGGGTCGTAGCTGCATCTGCTGAGTTGGTGTGTCCTCGTTATCATCTTTTTCAGCCGTCTTTCTAATACGTTCACTTCCGAATTTCAGTCGTCTGCTCAGCTTTTTAAATTCGCGATAATCGAGTTGTTGGTCGCCATCTGAGTCCAGAGCCATGGCAATGATGTAAATTTCCACTTGAGTTGCCGGAGCACCTGTTATTACAAAATTTAACAATGTCACTTAAGCAGGAAGTTTATTGCGAGCATATAAGTGCTACCACTGAGGCCTCAGTTGAGTAATCAGCTACAGCTTACTTTGTCGTCCTTGTTTTTGTTTGGCCTTTAATATGCTATTGCCGGTAAGCACGCGAAAAGATAAATATTGTTAGAAGAGTTATAAAACGATTCCAAAGTTAAGCCAAGTTTTCATGACGAAAACTCCTTTACGCTGAATTAGATTAGGACGTGCACGCGCGCGGATAAAACAAGGCACGAACAGCGCACGCTTTAGTTAAATAGCTGAATGGGATGTGAGACTTTATATTCATTCTCTCAGTTTCAGACAACTGAAGCACAGAATTTAAATGCGTTTTTCGATAACGCTGTGAAAAGCATGGAAGCCATGCGAAGCGAAATCAAAAGCGACAATATGTCCCTCCCTTTTCGATGAAACACTTTGTAGGAGACTGAAATGAAAGATTTTTTCTCCGGGGGGTAGCCGGGTGCGAAATTATATAAATGAATCGACGATGCGCGAGTTTTGAATGCTGAGGTTTTATACCATGTACTTTAAACTTAATAACCCACTTAGTGCGTCTTTTAGTTAATCAAATGAATCAATAAAGCGCGAGATTTGAAAGCTGAATTTAAAAACTTGTAAAAAAAAATTTTGAATGCAGTCTGAACAATATTCGCAAAGGGCCTTACAACCTTTGCAATTGTGTAACCGAACCGATGGGATGACGACAGTATTTTTGTCCCCCTCCCCCCGAGGAATATTGTTCACTACTTGACACTCGTCGAAGTTTCAAATTTGCCGCCTCGGTAGTCATCGGAATTTTGCATGTGTAAAGACGCCATTGTTTAAGTCATTTCAAAATGAACAAATATGGCCAATTTTACAACAGAAAACAATACCTATTGTTTTCGAATTGGACCCGCTTTTCTTGATACGGGCTAAAATAAATATTGAAACGGGAAGGACCGAACAGGCCACAGAAAAAAAAAACAAAAAAGCACTCTACTGAGTGATCAGAATTTACGGCGGGTCTTTGAGTTGGTGCAAGTGAAGCATTTTTATCAGAGCTGGTGATAGGTGCAACCCACATAGAAACGCAGAGGCCCGCTCGATGACGCAAATACGACCCTATAGCATGTCGGATATTTTTAATTTTTCTTTTTCTTTTGTCATGGCGACGC
Organism: Porites divaricata; assembly: GCA_038088405.1. Classification (NCBI taxonomy): domain Eukaryota; kingdom Metazoa; phylum Cnidaria; class Anthozoa; order Scleractinia; family Poritidae; genus Porites; species Porites divaricata. Next base: position 48,741,103 of record JBBMOI010000002.1, read on the forward strand.
GTGATGTGATAACAGTTGTACCAAGGCGGATAAATGTTGGCCAAGCTTTATCCGCCCTGGCTGTACGGTAGTTCCAATCCTGAAAATGCGGATTATAAACTGTTCTGTTGCTTAAGTGAAAAGGGATAGGCTACATACTAAAGTTGTTCACAACTAAATACTTTTAAAATTTTGATAATTTCACTATAATTCAAGAAGCTCCACCTGCGACCAAATTAAATGAGTTGTTTATATGCTATTATTATCCGCTGACAAGTTCATGAATCTGGTGTACGTGATAATTGTAAAATTAGGTTTTCTGTTTGATTTTTTAGCGAAAAATCACTAGCATTTATTAGTCTTTCTTACCTAATTCCCTCATGCCATCAGCAAACTCTTCGTATGATAGTTGTGCGCTGTTGTCCGAGTCAAATCGGCGAAAAAGATCAACCATTCGCCCATAATTTTCACTCATCCAGTTAAGCATACGATGTTGAAAGTCGCGAAAAACCGGTTTGTTGAGCGCCTTCGCCTCGTTGTTAACGGAAGGGGAAATACTCTGTTTGAAGAAAGAGACGAAAGCAAAGTCGTTGAGCATAGATGAAGTGTTTAATAATATATAGCACCGATTCCGATCAGATAACGACGGAAACACTAGTGTTTGCTGGACAAGGTGTAGCAACAGCATCGGTCCTTGGTTTGATTATGTAACTGACGCTTTTTTCATGAATTCAAATGCAACTTTTTTCAGACACTTAAATTTAAAACAGTGAAGTAAGTGATGTTTCAAAAATAGCATATTCTGGCCGAAAGTCACTCGAGCACTAGTATATACGTAGAAACAAAATAAAACATGCATAGAAAAACGATACTAGGTGAAATTTTGATGAAGAAAACAAGGAAAAAAAAATTTGTATATAAACAAAAAACGGATAAGTTCACCTCTTCCGCCATTGATATCTTCGTACTTCAGGCAAAATTTTCAGATTTAGCAATGTGTTTTAATGATGAGTTTGTAATGTGATTCATTGCGCTAAAAGCATTTTCATCCACCACATCCAATAAGAATCAAAGCTTTTACTGCGCGAAAAGGATTTTGATTATTGCGGTTTTCTTATGTTTGTGTTTTACTGATCATAAAAGATAATGTTATGAAGCTGATAATGATTCTGCAAGAAAATTACATATAAAAGCTACCTCAATTAGGTTAAAGTGTGAGGTGAACTATAGTTTGAGGTTTTTGTAAATGAGTTTCTTTTTACTGGCAAAAACACCTGCGGCGGAAAGGTTTTTGCTGAACTCGGCTTTAAAAACAAAGATGTTCTAATCACTCAGTCTGCTGCATTAGATCGCTAGTTTGGTTACTTTATAATTTTCCTATAAGAGGTGACGTAGGTCGATGAGGCTTTTGTCTTGTTAATGACAAAAAATAACAAGGCGAAAATAGAAGCGAATAGGTTGTGTTAATTTTTGTAATTATTGCTTTTGTTTGTTTGTGTTTTTCTTCTTTGCCTCCTTTTCTTCATTCTTACGATACGACTCACTTTTAATTTTTGATTTGTTCCTTATAATAACGAGTTTAAGTAGGCAATTCGATACAAATGATTCTGCAACCTACAGTGTCAACCACACTCAGGATCTAACTCCAAATAGAACTCCGCGTGACCCTTAATAACCTCATGAAATATAGCTGGAGAGTCTAACAGGGGTAGAAAAGTCCCATCGCCTCATTTGGAAGCTTATATATTCTGAGGCTTTTCAAACAGAGCTAGTAGCGCAACCATTTGATTTTCCCACTGCAATTTCCGACCACCTTGTAAATAATAAATACCCCTTGTCTCAAGTAGAAGACATTTTAAAAATTTCAAAATTTTATGAAACAGTTACCTCATTCAGAACTGCCGTGTTAAATACTTGGACATTTAAAAGGGGCCGGTTGTTTGCCACATTAGCCAGTTTTCTACATTAATGCAATGTTGGAGGGCGTTTTGCATTTACCAAAAACTTTCAGAATCTTCCATGGAAAAGTGAAAAACTGCTTCCTTTTGACATTTTGAATTCCATTTTTCCCCTTCTGTCACCAGAATTCAAAATTCAAGATGAATGGCGGCGTCACAGTGATATGGGCATCACCGCGTTTTGGGCATCCGCAAAACCCTAGTGATATGGGCATCCCCTGTAACCCTAACCTTAACCCAAACCCAATTCGCTAAGGTAATATGAGAAGGGGATGCCCATATCACTAGGGTTTTGGGAAGAGGGATGTCCAAAACGCGGAGATGCTCATATCACTGTAACAGCAGCATAGATATTAACATGAAAGCCTGGAACTAGTGAATCCTTCTGAAAACTGACTCGTAAAAGGCACACGTATTTCAACCGGAAAAGATTTCAAGGTGAAAGGGTTGCTACCTTTTCAAAGTTCACTTATGTCTGGATGTTTTCCCGTACAACGCACAAAAGCAAAACAGGTTGCTGAAATGCACAGACGTTTACATTAGTGAGTTTACGCAACAGGGTGGCAGAGGGAAGAGACGGCAAAACGCTTTTGTGTGGCAAACGTGACAGAGCTATGACATTTTTTGTCGTGATCTTCACTTACCATTAATGTTTCCTGGTCTTTTACGAAAAGATCTGTGTAAAGTTAACTGATTAAGAAGACGGAGGGAATTTTTTTTCAATCAAAACTATTGCCACTCTTGTCACACAAGCTAGGTTTGCCGTCTTATTTCTTCTCCCGTGCTGTTGCGTAATTTCACTATTATCACCGCACGCCGTTTCACGCAGAATAACGATTTCGCGAAGCAAACTGAAACTCGTACGAGAATTAAACAATTTGTAATTCCTCAGTTATTTTTGTTTTTTATCACTCTCATTATTTTCCAAAGTATAAAGGTAAATCATTGCGTAATCAACCGACGCCAAGCATGTTCCTCATACGGAAAAATACCATTATTTTTATAAGTAAATTTAACAAAATACTGAACTTAAATAAATTCAAATTAACTTAAATTATTCAACATCACATAAAATTTAATAATTGTACCCGGTCCTTTGCGTTTTAATAAATGCTATAACTTTCATGTGTGAGAATTATTAAAAGGAAGTCGGTCAAAATATGAGAGCTGGTCGAACCGAAATAATAAAACCATTTTCCCGGCTAGGTTATAACATTCCTCTTACAAATTAACACATTTTATCATTTATCTAACCGTTGTTTGTTTGTGTTATAAAAAGATATAATATAATCGTTCTTACGGCTCCGCTTACGATTCCGACTCCGTCACTAGTGTTCATTTTTCATGCAAAGCCCCTTGAAATTCTACATCATGTTATAAAAATCTAACTTTTTATGTTATGCCTGTACAGTACGGGGATCCATATGAGTATAATCGTTCATGTAAACAGGTAAAGCAGCTCCTTCCCCCTTTATTTTTTCGTTTTTTTTATCAAGTATACTTCATTAAATAATACGCCATACCAAAAAGGACTACACAGGTAGGATATACCCAGTAAATAATTACTCAGTATTCTCAATATGTCACGAACATAATCAACATACTTGAACTCTAACTTTTGAGGTTATGCACTGATCACTCTAGGGTGAACAAAACGGCATTTAACATAGCATGCAGGAGCCTTTTCATGACGTAACATCTTAAATAGAATATTAAAGAGTGACCCAATACAACAGCATTACAAAACAAACTGTAGTGCAAAATTTAAAACTCTTCAGCGTTACTTCACGCGCCGCATTCTCGACCCCAGTGCTTACGGGTTTGGGAATGCGTGCGTAAGCTCTTCTACATGCGCAGAAGAGCTCTAGGTAAGCATTCTGGGCGTGCGCATTATCAAAAAATGCTCAGCATTCTGGGCATGCGCGTGATAAAAGACTCATATGATAAACGCAGAACTGGTAGGTCTGAATTTTCTCGACTTCTTCCGGTAGGACAATCTGCCAGGCCCAAAGCACGAAAATAAGTTTGATTTCTTTTTACTTTCTTTTACTTCCTGCAAATCGGTCACAGTGGATGTAACTACGTGATCCCCATTAGCTTCGGCAAGACTTGCACCATCCGTTAAAACCGCTGGGCATTCCTCACTAATGGAGGCTCCGTCTGGGTCACGTGATAGTAACGGAACACTGTTGGTTTTCACTTCCTCCAGTTTATTCTCAGAGTTGCCTAGCCAATCAGATTCACGATATTCATCATCGAGCTTAGGTTCCTCTGATAGCCTGTGTAAAGAAAGAGATGAAAAAATGTCACGCAAATTTTACATAGCATTATGCAAGTCTTGCGGGCAAATGAATATCCGTGATGTGTTTTGACCACGGCTTTACCTACAAGTATTCGTGTGGAAGGGACCTGGATTTTCCTCCTACAAGGCGGCTGGCTGGTAGATAAAGACAACTGGGTGACTTGCCAACTACATGGGAAAAACGGAACTTCTGGTTGAAAAATAAAATGGTTCGCGCCATTCCGGCGTTTAGGGAGCTTCAGAAGACATGGGCTGTCATTTGAGAGGGGTGCAATCTTTTTTAACTCTATTTATTCTGTTCAATTTATTTGGAAATATATTGTCGCGGGTCGTTCTCCTACCACGTCCAATTTTATGGCTTTATGTTTATTCACAAGATCTATTTCCACCCCGGTGGTGTGTGTAAATAGTAAGCACACCTGGGTAGGGATTTCCGCGCTCCCTAAAAGGCGACATGGCCCCAATGCAAATTCGGGGTAGTAGTTATTTAGTTAAATCGCTCCTAGCAATAACATTCTTTAACTTCCGAATATTAACTTGACGACTTTCTCTCTTGGTTAGTTGGTCTTAGTGCGATGTTCATAAGACCAAAATAAGCTTAGGACGTTGGGCGTGTTTAAGTTCGGTCCTGTTCACACAAATGGGTTTTCAAAAGTATGCGTTTTCGATGACCGCATCGATCGATTCGCATCCACACTACCATTTTGATGCGTTTTCGACTGTCCACATTATAACGTTCGAAAAAGATAGAATTGCACGTTGTGACGTAAGCAGAACTCTATGCGCATGCTACAAAACACACGCGCCTCCGATACTTTCATCGTTTTCATTTTGATGTGTTTTCGACCGTCTACACTAATACGATATGTATGCGTTTCCTTTTGAGCAACTTTCAAGGGCGTTTTCAAATCGGTGCGTTTTCGATGAAAACGCTCAGCATATCAAGTACGGATGGAAGACCAAGACTCATCGAAATGTACGCGTTTTCAAATGAGAACGCGTTAGTGTAAACGGGTCCTTAAACGCACACAAGCCACTTTTTACTGTGCAATCTTAGCCCCTCAATTTAGTTAAACGGAAAGTTACCTATATTTAGGTTAAAAAAAAAGAAAGAAAGAAAAAAGAAAAAGTAACAACTACATACATTATAACGGTCTTTCGGTGCAACAAGAATTGTGAACTGATCATATTTAAGGTGGCTCGACTGGATTTTTTAGGGGGGATACCTCCCAAGTTTGAGTATTAACTGCGTCGCCATGAGTAAAGATATGGAAAAAAGATTACCACAATTGCATAATATAAAGATGAAAATTTCTTATGATCTGGGTTTTATCGCAATCGGAGTCGCCATGGCAACGTAACGACGCCATTACGTTTTTTATTTATCTTTATGTTTCTCTGTACCAGGAGGTTTTTAAAAAAATCGCTTAAGGGAGTTTGTACCCGAAATAATCGCCTCAATTATGGCAAAGTTTGAACAATTCTATGAGAGCGTTTTCGAAATATTTTGAAACAAAGTTTTAAGCATCATAACAACAGTGAAATAGCATGCTATCCACACAATTAGCTAATTTTTTAAGAAAATGATAAGCTTTGGAAACGCGGCTTCATCTCATAGTGGTTTGATTCCATTGAAGTCCTCCCCCCAAAAAAGAAGGGAATTGCTCTGGGCGATCGTGAGTAAGAAGAATTTTATTAACTTGCATTCAGCTGCTTTTGTTACAGTTTTTGCGCGTATTTGGTCCATGCCTACAAATGTCGCATTTTTCGAAGAACCGCTCCATAAATTTTTTAAAAATTTAAAAATCCCGAAATCAATTGTCAATAAATATACCCTGCAAGTTTCAAGAACACTGAAAACAGGGAAGGCTTTTAAATGGGACCTCAAATATAACCAATTTCTCCCCCAGATTTTTTGTTAACAAGTGAGCGTCCACATTATTCACTGGCCTTGTTTTTAAGTTTCATATGCACGTGCAAATTTAGCAAAAAGATAGAATTTGCATCAAAAAGGACCCTCGGTTAAATCTCCGGAATATGCTAATAGCCGGGTAAAGAAATTAGTGATATATTATAACATCACACCAACTCTTTATAAGAGTTTCTGTGATTTTATAACCCGAGTAAGATAATTAAGTGTTGGGTCCCACAAGCTGAGCCGTGGCGTTCACCGTCTCGGCCCTCACTGCTATCTGTGACACAAGCCAATTATTAGCATATTCCGGATATTTCTTACGAAAGTAATCGAGAGTTCTTTTTGATGCAAATTTACTGCTTTTTGCTAAATGTGCACGTGCATATGAAACTTGAAAACAATGCCAGTGAATAATGAGGACGCTCGCTTGTAAACACAAAATCTGGGGGAAAAATTGGTCATATTTGAGGTCCTACTTGAAAGCCTTCCCTGTTTTCAATGTTCTTCAAACTTGCAGAGTATATTTATCGACGATTGATCTTGGGATTATCAAATTTATAAAAAAATTTATCGAGTGGTTTTTTAAAAAATGCGACATTTGTAGGAGTGGACCAAATTACGAGCAAAAACTGTAACAAAAGCAGCTGAATGCAAGTTAATAATTAAAATTCTTCTTACTCGCTATCGCCCAGAGCAATTCCCTTCTTTTTTTGTGGGAGGACTTCAATGGAATCAAACCACTATGAGATGAAGCCGCGTTTCCAAAGCTTATCATTTTCTTAAAAAAATTAGCTAATTGTGTGGATAGCATGCTATTTCGCTGTTTTATGATGCTTAAAACTTTGTTTCAAAATATTTCGAAAACGCTCTCTTAGAATTTGTTCAAACTTTGCCATAATTGAGGCAATTATGGCAGGTACATACTCCTTAAGCGATTTCTCAAAAAAACTCCTGGTACAGAGAAACACAAAGATAAATAAAAAAAACGTAATGGCGTCGTTACGTTGCCATGGCGACTCCGATTGCGATAAAACCCAGATCATAAGAAATTTTCATCTTTATATAATACACCTGTGGTATCCTTTTTTCCATATCTTTACTCATGGCGAGGTAGTTAATGCCCAAACGTGGGAGGTATCCCCCCAAAAAAATCCAGTCGAGCCACCTTAAGAGAAAACCACAAACGGCAAGAAAACAATGCATGTACCCATGATGGTCTCACCTGGATGTGATTTCATTTCTACTTGTTTGACATTCTTTATTAATCAGCTGTATCTTGATCGGAGGATCAGTTATTACTCCAGCTTCTTAATAAATGATACAAAAATTATGAATTAATTATCTAGAAGGCTATTTCATAGGGATTTACTAGCTGTCCCGTAACCAAATAAAAAGGAACAATATGATAAGAGGGAAAAGACACAAGGGAAGTGTGGCCACGAAGACTTTGTAATTGTGCGAGATCTTGCAAAAATTTAAGGCTATAAGCGCAATCTTTAACGGTCCAAGTACTAATAAGAAGACCTTCGCTAACTTCACTAGAGTTAGGAGATTATTTTGACAAAAAGGGACAAGAACTTGCCATGCGCATGAAAACGGGAGTCCGTCACGGGAGAGATCAAAACGGAAGCCCTTTTGAAACTACAAGCTTGCAGCGTTTTGTTTTCTCATGCGCCTCCTAGTAATATCAATGATTACATGTCTTTTTACCTTTTCTTACTCTTCTTTTCGAAGATCGTAGTTGTTCAGCTTCAGTTTGAGTTTCTCGATCAACCTGAAGATATCAACCAATATATTAAAGCGGTGTGAAAAGAAAATGGGAGAAAAGAAAATGGGCGGCAATGTTTTCCTTGTAAGTAATGTACCTTTAATGGAGCACGGATAACTGTTGGTAACTCTGTTGTAGTGGTCTCTTTGATTTTTTCCGTGCTCCGCCTGTTTTGTAAAACAAGTATACAGCTCATGACGGTTTTGTTTACCAGTAACAGATTTACAGCTTCTTCTAACAGGGGTGGGGTGAGTTCAACATCTTCGTCATATTCTTCTGTAGGACTGTTCTCGTCTGCAAAGTCAAAAAGAGGGCTAATCATTTATTATGTAACACTGAATAACAGGTAAAGTTCACGACTCTCCTGATGATTGTAGCTCTAAACGTTTTAATTCCAACTCAGTCTGGGTCAAAGCGTCATGTATTATAGTCTGAATTGTTAATGGCGAAAAGAAAGAACAAATAATTAAAGCCTCTGGTCTAATTACACAACTCACCCATGCATATTATGTACAGAAGTTTTTCTTTGACACCTTCAAACAAATGCCTCATGACATGAGATAACTCTGAAAAAGAAAACAACAACAAAAAATTGAATGGATCCGCGTTGTCTTGGCCGTGTCGCATGTCGACTGAACCAGCAGAAAAGGAAAAAGAAAATGCAATCCCCGGTGGGCTGTACTGCAAGCCATTAACGACCAAATAAGGAACAAATCATCAGCAAGGACTTGCTGACAAATTTGCTTGGCATAGCCTAATCGCTTATTACAGTAAATATAATTTAAATTGGTCGAACGGAAGTCTAAACAGCAGTTTTGAGCTGTGCCATATAGCCCAATCCCGTCCCGAGATTCGTGCGCATTACCAAAAACCAGTGGCAGCCTAATGGTACTACATTGCTACTAAGTTTAGCACCTTCATATATTAGTCTTTGCCTTGAAGGACACGGGCAAAGAATAAGAGATTTTCTTTAAGG